>CM067489.1:26835146-26854501 GCA_034552555.1 Semaprochilodus insignis
GAGAGAGAGAGAGAGAGAGAGAGAGAGAGAGAGAGCCGAGTTAGACAGAGAGAGAGAGGAAAACAGACGAAAAACAGAGAGCGAGAGAAAACTAGAGCAGAGAGTTGAGGGTTTGTGAGATGAGAGAAAGATGAAAGCAGGCTCATTCTCTTTGTTGGACAATGTCATTGGGAGATATTCGGCGAGAGGGACCAGCAACACAGACTGTAGAGCAGCTCGTGAGGAGGTTCCACAGGCGCAAAATACAAAGCAAACGAAGGTTCTTCCTAATCAGGGGTTAAGGAGAAAGTCGAACAATTATAACTAGGAAAACTAGAAATTAACCAAGAGAACTCAATCAAATGACTATGAGAACAAATGTAAGCATGCAGGCAAGTCGATGAGAGACGACCTGTTTGTATAAAAACGTCTGGCAAGTTTAAGATATTCGCTCTCAGATTGTGCAAGGTTAAACTGTAACAGAGGAGGAACCAAGGAAGCTTCATGAACAGTGCTGTTCCACTAATCCGGTCTGTCTTCTGAGAAAACAGTGAATCCAAAAGGAGCGTGCGGCGCCCCTAACGCCTAAACAAGTTCCCTGTTCTACTTCTGGTCACTAAACACATGTTTCAGAAGTGGTAAATGTGAACCTGTCTCTTGTTTAGGAATATTGCATCCAGCCTTGCACATAAACTCTCAAGACACCCAGATACACCGAAAGAAGTAACCGGAGTGTTGTACACTACTGTTTGTCAAACTTAAGTGTAACACAATGTTGGGAAACATACTATCAGTCATGAAAATATTTTCAAGTATTGTGATATTATATTTCTGTCACCTTTACATGGAAGTGTGAAAGAGGAGGACATGTAGGAGGTGTGAAGCCAATGAATAAACAGAAGTAACCCTTTGCTTAATACGCATAGCGGCTGATCTCCCCAAGGAAAAGGAGCGTTTCTTCAAAGAGTTGCCTGAGGAAGCTTCTTGGCAGATGGTCTTTACTATCTTTAGTTAATTTAACACATAGCTTATGACAGTCCTGCTCTCCCAGAGCACTGGGGCTGATGAGATCAAAAAGCAAGCAGGTCAGTGAAACACAGAATGTTTTATATATATATATATATATATATATATATATATAGACAGATAGATAGATAGATAGATAGATAGATAGATAGATATAGACAGATAGATCTGAAAGGAATGAAAGGAAAAGAGTCTGTCTCTTGTGACAGGACCAACGTAAGGAGAAAGACCTAAAAGTCTTAAAAACACTGTTTAGCTTTAAATAAGATATAAGATGTCTTAGACTGTGAGGTTTGAAAAGGCACCACCATGGAGTCGCAAACTTCACTTTTCTCTCATAGCATTAATTATCCAGTGCAGACTTACCGCACAAAGTAGTCGTTCCTGATGAGCATCAGGTGCTGCAGGATGGAGAGGAAATGGACCTCAGCAGTCGTGTCCTTCACCACGCTGTACAACATGTTGAACGCATCCCCTACATCAGTACACAGAGTTAAGGAGCCCATACCACACACAAATGCAAGCACTGAAAACTAGGTACAGCCTGATGAGCTTTCCAATCACTCAGGACTAGGAGCTGGTCTCAAACCCTAACATGTCGGTTTAACTACCGGTATAATTATGAAGCGACAACTGAATCAATTAGTCAATCACGTTGTGAAAACATGCGGTCCCATGTTAGCTCGCTTATCTAGTGTTGGCCGGCTGCTAACCGTTAACGTTAGCTTCAATGGCAACCAAATTTTTTAGGGGTGTACCAGGTTTACAGTAGGTATGCCAAATGGGATAACCACTTTGCTACAGCACCACCCTGAGCCAGACCAGTGCTGCAGCTCTAGTTTTGTTACTATCAAAAAGAGAAGTTCTCCGATTGTGTATGAAGCAGGCTAAACAATGACAGCATAAGTTTATTTACAGGGAGCCCCCCTACAATTTTGATTTTGAGACATTCCGGAGGTCCAGGAGGTTAACTACAGGGTCCCAGGCCTCCCGTGTTTCACACCTTAATTATGATACTTCGAGAACGTTTTTTCAAAAATGTCTTGTCTATGTGTCTTATTGTAGCATGGTCTTCATTTGAAGCAATATTAAAGCACATTTGGTATAATATTCCTGGTTTTTCTGCTTTACTTTTGTTTATTTTGCAGAACTGTTACATAAATGCAACTGTACACATGGATGTGTGTTATCATACTACATAACACAGTTGTGATGGCACTTGTGATAACACACTGCCTCTCATGTTCTTGTATTTGAATTCACTTTTCTAAATAAGTCATGGGTGTCAACACTTCTAAAAGATTGATTAACTGCATATAGTACATCAAATATTAATTTAGACCAATTATAGGGAACTTGTAAACAACAACAAGAACTTGTGTATACAAGGTGCTTAAACTGAAAAAAGTAACAAGTAACTGATGGGATGTTAGACTATTACATCATTATCTTATACTGGAGTGTTTCCCTGTGTCTTTTGGCAAACCTTGCACAAACTTTACAGACCTTTTTAGATATGAAACAGTTCTGCTGGTGAGTTTGAACGTTCCAAACGATTTGTCAAGCTGAAGTTAAATGTCTTTACATACTTTGAGTTGTAAAAATGTCCTGAAGTACCGCAATGTTCTGTTTTTCTTCCCATATCGCCCACCTTCTCTCAGAATACAATGATATTAAGTGGATGACAAATGGCAATCCTGGGTGGAGGGGAAAAGCAGCCTCACAAACACACACACAGAAGCGCCTTTTGAACAGGGAATGATTTATGGTCGGAATTAAATCCAGCAAATAAAATCAATTCAGACAGTGTATGTGCTGGAAACACATTACCCATGTTAGACTGGTCAGTGAATGACCAGAGATTAATGTTAGAGATTAAAAAGTCCCCTGATAGTCAAACGGAGACTGGGAAAGAGAGGGATGGGGCAGAGGGCACCTCAGTAGTTTGTTTGTGGCTGTAGGTATGTAGCTGCAGATGAAAGGATATTCAAGTTCAGCTTTAATGTCCTCCAGACGGTGAGAGAACTCAATCATGTCCTCCTCTTTATGCTCCTCAAACACCTTCAGCTGGATGTCCAGAGCTTCATTCCTGATAGCGCCCAGACTCTACACATAAACAAATACAAACAGTGAGAGAGAGACATGAAGAAAATAACGCAAAATGATAAATAGAGGGAGAGAGAGAGGGAGACAGAGAGAGAGAAGTGGGTGGAAGCAAACGAGAAACAGAGCAACAGACAGAAAGTGATATTAGACAGAAAGTGATGAACTAGACAGAGCAAATAAGATAGACAAAGACAGCATGGAGAGAAAGAGAGAAAACACGAGTGAGAGAGAATAAGCCAAACAGAGAGCGACAAAGTGAGGGAGTGAGAGCCAGAGAGAAAGTGAGAGAAAGAGAATGCGAGAGCAAGAAATGAAGAGTGATACAAAGAGAGCGAGGGAGAGCTAAAAGTGAGAGAGATAGTGCGAAGAAAGAGCGATAGGGCGAAGGACAGATCGAGAGACTGGGGGAGGCAAATTTCATTTTCTCCTTATTTCTTTTACTCTGTAGACTTTCCACATCAGTCTATTCTGCTGTCCTGCAGCAGAGGCGAGAGGCAGCGCTCTGCTTTGAATAATAAATACGACAGGAGTAAAGCATTAATCTTTCTCACAGACACTCACTACACCCTCTCTTTCATTTAACACAGCCGGTGTCTGTTTTGTATGGGTAGCTCAGTTTGGCTCACTCTCTGAAGCTGAAAGAAGAGAAAGACAGAGAGAGAGAAAGGGAGAGAGACAGACAGAGAGAGAGAGAAAGAGAGACAGAGAGAGACAAATCCATTCCCTGCTGTAGGTATTGATTCAGCTGGACGACCTCTTCTCGAGGCCTCATAAATTATACGCGGAGCCATTTTACAATATTTCACTGAAGTGGACAACTCATTTCAATATTAATACACAGCCGGTTGACAGGCCGCTTACCGGCAATATCTCTCGCAGGCCGCAGCGCATGAACTCATTTCGGATGTGCAGCCTGAAGTCCAGCTCATCAGGAGACGTAACAAGAGCGTTGATGAGCTGCATGCAGGCCACCTAGGAGGAAGAGATAACATTCAGCTTCGGCAAGCGGGGTGCATGAGTATGTAAGAGTCTGTTTAAGGGCGCATTCATCACAAGGCAGCGAAAGATGCTGTTAACAAGTCTAGAGCAAATTAAGGCACTGAGGGCAGCGCTGCTTGGATCAGATGTTTAAAATTACTGGACAGGGATCATATTTGATGTAGGTGGGTAGTTGTCAAAGGTCTTCCTGCACTCTGTCTACTGAGACCACCTCTATGTCCTAATGTGGCTTTTTATTACTCTGATTCCACAGCCTGCATCTTCTCAGTGAGGGAATCCCTGGTGACCCATCAGGCACAAAGAACGGTCATCATCACACCCTCTAGAAGAGATGTGCTCAGGTTATAGCGGCTAATCTCAAGGAAATGTCACAGTTTGGCATTTCACGGTTTGGCACAATTTAAACATGGGCACCAGAATAAAAATGTGTAGAAAATATGGTAACATGAGTCACTGTGAATAAAAAGATTCATCACATAATCATCACATTTATTAACAATACAGCACAATTTGATACCTGGAAATTTCCAGGGGTAATTATTGAGGTATGGTATGCTAATTAGTTTTGTCACTCTTTGTATTCTGACATTACACCTAACAGGTGCAAGAGTTTTCCTTGCTCTAACGCTTATGATCCAACTAATCAGTTCATCAACAAGTTCATCCCGCCTGGAGGTGGGTGTGCTGCTGCAGGGAAAACGTTAATATGGGTAAAACTAGACAAGCACTTCTCAAACCTGGGTTACAAACAGCTTATTAGGTTATTATTTGCTATTTATCAGTCCATCAAGTCCATTTTTATTATTTGGCCACTTTAAATGGACAACAAATGACTAATATAAATCGCTATTGTCAGTCCTATCTTTTGTACACTTTTCTAGGTTTATAGAAAAACAGTAATAATGGCAATAGATCTTCAAAATCCCTCTACATGAGTAACATTCACAAATGCTGAGGTTTAGATAAAAGCAGTTGATGTGACATTTTCTCACTCTCGTCAACTGCACCGGGGCAGCTCTGGTATTGGCATTCCAGCAGCATCTGATCTGTGGAGAGGTAAGTTTTTTGGCTGAACAGTAGAGGAGCATTTTGTTTCATCAGTGAGCTCTCGGATGACGGAGCAGATTTCTTCACCTTCGCCGAGCTACAACACAGATCCATCCCCTCGAGTGGGCACAGCTCATCAAATATTGATCAGTGATCTTTGTAACCTCTTCAGTCACACGCACGGACGGGCATGTGTGTGTGTGTGTGTGTATGTGGTTGAGAAAGGTAGTGGAGCATTCAGCAGACGGAGGGGTGGACAGTGAATTGTTTTTAACAGTGTACGCTCTCACACTTTCATGCTCATGTAGTGTGAGATGGAGCAGACAGAACTGATTATCACACTGTGGTCCCCAGAGGTTAGCAATTATTTACAGAGGAAAATATCCCATGCTCTAATCATGCAGTGGCATCGGAAGGCAGAATACAAGTATTAGCATTTACAACGTTAGAGATATGAGGAGTGCATGTCTATAAATTACCTACAGAGGGGGGAAAAGGGTGTTTTGTTTGTAAGACATTGTACAGAGAAGGGTCATGGGTGGGGGGAAAGGAGGGAAAGAAGGATAGAACAAGAGGGGGAAAAAAGATAAGAACAGAAAATTGCTTGCTAAATGATTTATGAAGTGAAAAGGGATCACAGTTGCACGTTTGCAAACCAGAACTAGCCAGTGATATCAATAAAACATTGCGGAGAGCCAATTGGCCTTGGAGGATAGGAATGGGTTTGGCTACTAGGATGATTTCTCCTCCCTCTCTACGCTGCTTCCTTTGGTAAAGTAAGGTTAATGAAACTATCAAAACCAAGCACTACTTCCTGCCCTAAATGCATTCCCGGCAAAGGCCCTTACACTGTTTCTGACCTCAACACTTTGTAAATTGTCCAGAGAGCTGCAGTGATTCTACGTGGCCAGTGTGATTAACTGTGTGTGCTTTAGGCTACAGAAAAGTATTTTGAATTTGCAGAAAACACAGAGCAAAAGGACTATACTTCCAGCAAGAAGATTGCAAATTGCAATCGGTAACGGAGTGTTTTTACTGTGTGCTGTGTGTGTGTGTGTGTGTGTGTGTGGGCAGGCAGTGCACGGTATAAATGACAGAGCCCACAGTGAAGGCAGAACTGAGTGTCTCTCTTCTCACCTCCCTCTGCTACCAATTAAACTAAAATACTGAAACTTTAATCAGTCTTAACAATGCAGCTCGCTGTTAATACAACACTCTGCAGCACCGCTCCACTCTACACTGACGGGCGCATAGAGACCAGAGCCTGAAGAGCATCACTCACTCTCAGACACACAAATATATTGGTTTTGTTCAACGTCATTACTCTTAGACTGTTAATGGATTTCCAGTAACCAGATAAAGACAGCTGGATTTTAGCCCAGTAATCAGATTTTTCAGAGTATGTATAATCTTACTCCGATTCCTTTCAGATATCTCAGTCTGCACATGTGCAAAAGCAGACAAAGCAAGAAGCACTTAACACGGCAACTGCAAGATGGCAACAAAACAGTTTGGGGCAATGCTGCAACCAATTACAAGCGGTAACACTTGAAGGGTGTCTACATAACACATTCATAACATATTCATAAATGTTTAAATCAACATTCATAAAGTGTACATTTTTTACACAATGTCAATATGGAGAACTGTGTCATTCTACTGAGAGGATTTTTTTTTTCAAAATGAAAGTCCACACTTATTATTTTGACCAACTATATAAATTTCAGTGAAATGTCTCATTTCTGGACAGGTAAAATAGACATAGTAAATAATTAATGAAGACTTGTTATTTTGAAAAAAAATGTCTTAAATAATTACCTAGTACTGCATATTAATATCAGGCAAAACGTGTATACTTTATAAATATTGGTTTAAATATTTATGAATGATTTATGAAGAGTTTATGTAAGATGTTACAAATGTGCTACGTAGACATCCTAGTAAAGTGTTACCTTACAGGCTTGACGAAAGGAAGTGAAGTATATTACTAGCTTAAGTCTAGACCTCAAGACTTTAAAGAACAAAATACCTGTTTTTCCAGTCTTGGATGAAATTCTAGTGACATTTGCTCTTGCTTTCTGCAATTTGATTACATTACTGTGCACCAGTGGGCTGAGATAAACAATCATGTTTTGCCCCAACTTTCCATCACCCCCCCCTACCATCTGCAAAACACTCAGCTAGCTAAGACTTCCTGATACTATGCTCTGTGTATTGCTCTGAAACAGGTCGCAGTGCAGAGAAATGTGATATGGCTTCTGATTAACCCTTAACAACGGAAAAGAAAAGGGCCTGTATGTTTTTTTTATTATTCAAAAACAATCACTGGCAATCAGACAATTAATTAATTTAAATTTGGCCAATCTACGTAGACCGAGTAAGTACACATAGATTGTATTTGAGTGCGGCTGCTTCACATATATCATTATGTCAGAACATAATTATGCATGACTCATTGAGCTAAAGAGCCAGTTGTCTCTTACTTCCAACCTACCACTTTATTTGATTTCAATTGATTTTTCGTTTAAGAATTACAATGGCAGTTTGGGCAATTAAAGAGCAAAAAAAAAAGCTACTTATATTGTAACTTATAGGCTAATAGAACAGAATTGCATAGAATAGTGGAATATAGAATATAGTAGTATAGTAGTGGAAATGTGCTGGTGTGCTTCCTGTGTTCATTTAGCCCACACAGTGCGAGCTTCCAGTTTTAAAATCAATAAATAAATAAATTCAAAAAAATATTGACCAACCTCACTGTAAAGACAGTGGAACTGGCCATAAAACATTAATGATCGGTGCACCCCACTCAGGACCATTCAGGTGGTCTCGACTCTGTAGCTCTGTTTTTACTTCACTTTTCTGCCCTGAAAATGTACAAAAACAAGCATATGCACATGCAACTCCATCACTGTGACAAATACAAGGGGACAGAAATGAATGCTGATGAGAGTGAGAGTGAGTGTGTGTGTGTGTGTGTGTGTGTGTGTGTGTGTGTGTGTGTGTGTGTGTGTGTATGTGTATGTGTATGTACTCCGTTCACGCACACTATCTGACAGCCCTGCTGTGCTCAGAGGGGCCACCGTGCTAAAGGTCAAACAGTAGTTGAAAAACACACTGAGCAGCCTTACTAAGTTCGGTACCATGCCTCTCACGTGCTCCGTCCCTCTCTCTCTCTCTCTCACAGACAGACACACATGCCAACATGGAGACACATGCAAATGTTTGTTTCTATGAATTGTAGGAATATTAAACAGATTTCAATCATGTCCTGGAGACTTACCCAGACCATAGCCAAAATTATAACTACCCTAACCCCAACATTAACCTTGGGAGGAGTGATTGATAAACGAACTAGACAGAGTGAGGAGGTACCTGGATTTATTGAAAACACGTCTTCATACAGAGATGTTAACGGGTCAGAGGGTTTCACTCTCTCCCACCAAAATGTGGGATCAAACACTGATCACAGACAGTGTTATTACCCTCACTGCGCCCAACGATCTTTCCTCATAAGCATCAAGGTTATTCAACAGTGATAAAGAGCCAAGTACTCAACATTCTAAGATGAATCTCACAAAATCAGTCTAGAACATGAATGAATTTCCAAAACTAACCTTAAGCCTAGCCCTAACACTTAACAAACCATACCCACAACTTCTACTAGCCTAACCTTAACCCCAACCCTAACCCTGCCATAACTTTACCCAAAACCTACTACTAGCCTAACCCTAGCTCAACCTTACCTTACCCATAACCCTACCTTTACTCATAACTACTACTGTCCTAACCCAAACACTCACCCGACCCTAACCTTATAACTACTACAGGCCTAACCCTAACTCAACCTTATCCCTACCTTAACCCTGTCCCAACCTCACACAACCCTAATCTCACCCATAACTACTACTAGCCTAACCCTAACTCAACCTTATCCCTACCTTAACCCTGTCCTAACCTCACACAACCCTAATCTCACCCATAACTACTACTAGCCTAACCCTAACTCAACCTTATCCCTACCTTAACCCTGTCCTAACCTCACACAACCCTAATCTCACCCATAACTACTACTAGCCTAACCCTAACTCAACCTTATCCCTACCTTAACCCTGTCCTAACCTCACCCAACCCTAATCTCACCCATAACTACTACTAGCCTAACCCTAACTCAACCTTATCCCTACCTTAACCCTGTCCTAACCTTACCCAACCCTAATCTCACCCATAACTACTACTAGCCTAACCCTAACTCAACCTTATCCCTACCTTAACCCTGTCCTAACCTTACCCAACCCTAATCTCACCCATAACTACTACTAGCCTAACCCTAACTCAACCTTATCCCTACCTTAACCCTGTCCTAACCTTACCCAACCCTAATCTCACCCATAACTACTACTAGCCTAACCCTAACTCAACCTTATCCCTACCTTAACCCTGTCCTAACCTTACCCAACCCTAATCTCACCCATAACTACTACTAGCCTAACCCTAACTCAACCTTATCCCTACCTTAACCCTGTCCTAACCTTACCCAACCCTAATCTCACCCATAACTACTACTAGCCTAACCCTAACTCAACCTTATCCCTACCTTAACCCTGTCCTAACCTTACCCAACCCTAATCTCACCCATAACTACTACTAGCCTAACCCTAACTCAACCTTATCCCTACCTTAACCCTGTCCTAACCTTACCCAACCCTAATCTCACCCATAACTACTACTAGCCTAACCCTAACTCAACCTTATCCCTACCTTAACCCTGTCCTAACCTCACCCAACCCTAATCTCACCCATAACTACTATTAGCCTAACCCTAACTCATCCTTATCCCTACCTTAATCCTGTCCTAACCTTACCCAACCCTAATCTCACCCATAACTACTACTAGCCTAACCCTAACTCAACCGTAACCATAACTACTACTAGTCTATCCCTAACCCCAACTTTAACCTTACCCTAACCCTATAATGTGTCTTCACCCTAAAATTCTATTATTTATGTTGTTTGTGGTCCCCCCAACATGATTCTACATACTGGTTTTGAGTGTACAAACAGGTTTAACACACACACACACACACACACACACAGACAAACACACAGATGAGTGACATCCGACAGCCTTCACACACAAGCCTACAGATATGTGGCAGTGAAAAGGCACTCCACCAGCTTGCTTATGTCACATACATCCTGACAATCTGGTGATTTCAGACAGACCTATACAGAGCGTGACACCTGCAAATAATAAATAGTAACAAAATGAAAGCAAATGCTTTTAACTTGACCTACAGGCTGACAACTCTCATCAGACACAAGTCACACAGCATGAATTCAGCACCACTCTACTGCACGTCAAACCTTTAGATACACTATTGTGTAGAACCAACAGGATGCCAGTTAAACAAGCTGTGTCCATCAGGCTGTTTCTTATTGGGAGACCAGTAGGAGAATTTAAAAATATGCCTTATCATCATGTACACTGGCAATTAATCAGTGTTTGTTTACTAAACAAGTTATTTAAAATAATCAATTAATCAATCAATTGCCCTAAACAGCTTCCTAGTAAAGATCCAGAGACTAATGCCCTCCAGAGACACTGGTTGGGGAGCAGTCTGGTTGGATGCAGCGCTATTTAACTACTGCTCGTTCTGTTTTACTAATAATTCTCACTAAATCACAAAGCTTTTAGAGACTAGGGATGCATATACTGATATTCTAGATAGTACAGGCAAAGTAATTCAGAGAGGTTTCATGAGAAATAGCGCATCACTGAGGAAATTACTGGTAAAAGGAAAAGATGGCAATAGGAACCAGAGATCGTAATGTCTACAATACATCTGCTTCTATGTTTCCGACATGTTGATTTATAAATAGAAATAAATAGAAATTGCCATATAATGACAGAACAATTAATAATTATTTTGTATAATAACTTTCTCTGAGGGATTTGTTAGGGGCTTTGTATTCTTCAGGATGCAGTGCTCTTTAACTAGAGCTAGCTTTAACTGCTAGTTCTGTTTTACTAATTTTCATTAAATCACAAAGCTTTTAGAGACTAGGGATGCATATACTGATATTCTAGATATCAGAATATGGGAGTTAATGAACATATATTTTGTAAACAGCAGGAAAAAGGCTTTTTGACTAAACACACTAACACACAGCACCATTGATGTGACGCACTACTCTGAACTCTGAATGCTATTTCACTGCTAATAGTGCCCCCTTGTGGAGGATGTTCCGCCTGCTAAAAGTGTGCAAGTGCGTTACAAGTCAGTTCCATGTATTCCATGTAAGTCAGTCAGTACAACAGCCACTTCATTACGTACACCTCCTTGCATTTACACTCATTGTCCATTTTATCAGCTCCACTTACCATACATATGCACTTTGTAGTTCTACAGTTACAGACTGTAGCCCATCTGTTTCTCTGTATACTTCATTAGACCCTTTCACCCTGGTCTTCAATGGTCAGGACCCCGACAGAACCGTCAGGGAGCAAGTATTATTTGGGAAATGGATCGTTCTCAGCACTGCCGTGACATTGATGTGCTGGTGTATTAGGGGGTGTTGTGCTCGTATGAGTGGATCAGACACAGCAGCGTTGCTAATGCGGAAGATAAATTTAACTCCAATTTCTTTTTCCGGTCAAAATTTGAAACCAAGGTGCAAAGCAGCAACAATAAAGCAACAAAAATATAAGTAAACTAAATCAGGGTCCCCTTATTCAAGTAAATAAACAAATCAATCTAAATCTATATCTTAAAACTTAAACGATGCATTCTGTGCTTTGCCCATCCTGCTATCTGTCTACACTCTTTTGCAACTGAATTCTACAGTCACAGGACTTCACTGAAATGGAGGAAATGACCAACGAATTGACTATTAAGTTAGCTTCCAACTAATTTGGTCATCTATTTCAGTTGACCAGTCAATCAATCGTTGATGCCCATGTCTGCTTGGCATGTATATATTCTTCTACTCTTTCCATGATGCACAGTAACAAATACCCAAACAGCAATTTAAGTATTCAAATATTTTCACATTTGACATAGTTCTCGAGCATCTATGCACATCTGTATCAGACATGCTGTAGCATCTGCAAATTCAATGCTGTGTTTGTTTCAGTAGCACGACCACTAGTTCCTGAATTGATCAGCACTGTATGTTGTGACTGGGTTATTCTGCAGGGAATTTCGCACTGTGAACACTACTCCTAACACCAGAGTTCATCCACCCACTCGAAAAATATTAATTATCGACACCACAGAGTCTTTGTGTAAAAACCCCCTACAGAATGAAATACACATGGGGATTATTTTAGATGCTCATATAGTGTAGAGCTTCAGCATACTGTGCAATTCAGCTGTAGTAAATAATAGAAAATTATGAGAATGCACATGCAGTCATATGCAAAGTTTTGAGTAACCTTGGGCAAATATAGGGAACAAACTTAAATATGGCTCATTTCTGCATATTTATTTGCTGGGTTTAATAGAAAAAATGACTAGATGAGAATAAAACAGGGAATATAAAATCAATTTTTTTATGTTTTATATTATATTCAGCAAAAAAAAACAATAATTGTGCATTACAGTTTGCAGAAATGTGTTCCTTTCAGAGGATGTGCATTTATTTTCACTCCAATAAGCATGTAATGTGACCACGAAAACTACGACTGTGCCCTGTCTTTATTATTAGAATTGTTATTACTATTATTATTATTATTAGTGGTAGCAGTAGTAGTAGTGGTATTTGTTTTTATCATTCATTTATGTAATAACGTGGACATTACTGAAATACATACATTAATATGACAAATGTATGTGTGATTTGAGTGGACCTTTTAAAACTTCCTTTGTTTGTTTTTAAATGCTGGGTTTGCTGTGAGAGCAAAGTTTCATCTCTCTCAGCAGAAGGCAGGGGGGCATGGTGGTGCTTGGATGGGTCAAACTATTACCTGAAGCTGGACGGAGCGGTCAGCGAGGCCCTGGACTATGGGGCTGAAGCGGCTTGTCTCCATCCTCTCCCCGGCACTGGTGATGGCTTCAAGGACCTTCTCCAGCCTAAATCCAGGGAAATATCAAACGCATCAGCACACAAAGGCCAAAACTAAATGTAGCACATTCGTCTTTTGCCATTTCCTATCGTTCAGCTTATTCTCGAGTCAGCGGTGCCTCGTCTTTTCGCTGCCCTTCCTGACACCGTGCTCACAGCTTTGATTCGTTTTTACAATTTCAGCGAAGGGTTATGCCGGGTTTGCACTTCTTGCACTTCTTCCCCGCCCCACTGTATGAGTACAGTGCATATCATAACTTTCTTTTTAACACAACTTGCATTTCCTTTCATCATGGTTGTGTTTACCTGGCATGGCTACAGAGATCATATTCACAGAGAGACTGCTTTGTCAAGACACTGGTAATGAACCTTGTGTTAATTTTGTACCAGTTGTATGCAGAGCTTAAGATATGATCTCCAAGCAAAAGACAACGTAAAGATAATACAGATAGATAAAGGGATCACCGTGTCTACAATGCATCTGCCTGTACGTTTCCGCCATATTAATTTAGAAATAGAAATGGCCATAAAATGGCCAAAATCTTATTTTAGAGCTATGACAGAACAAAGACAGGTAACTATTTTGTATAATAACTTTCACTGAGGGATTTATTAGGGACTTTGTACTATTCAGGCATCACCACCACTGTGAATAATTGCAAGCTTCTCTAGAACAAAACATTTCACATTAAATCTCCCTGAATTACTTTGTTTACATCATAGCTATTTAATTATGCAGACATTTGAAACATCAATGGAATTTCCGTTTAAACAATGCTGCACAGTCACACTAAAAAAAGGTAATGCAGCATTTAGTTCATACAAAGAATATGTAATAACCTCCTCTCATAACTACTCTCATAGTGTTGAAGTAAAACTCCTGATTTTTTTTTTTTTTTGGCACCTCACAATGGTAATACTGCCCTCTGTTTCTATAATTCTGGGTTTACATAAACTTAGTTTAAAATTACAGTTCTAGAATAAAGCAATAAACTGCGAGAGTGCCTTGAGTGTCTTATTACTGCTGTAAAATTGTAGCAAATATAACATGAGAAATGTTCAATAAATTCATTTTTAACTGTAATCACAATAGACAATTCTTTTAAGAAATGTGGTTGGTTAAGGCTAGGCTACCATGAGAACGAGTAACTTCCAGTCATTAACTTTTTTGTCACATGTAATCATGAACATATTACGATATGGTAGTGTTAAATGCAGAAATGCTCAACTTCATGACGTGATCAGCGACTAGTCGGAACCAAGCTTAAAGCATTAACGCCAAGCAGTAAAGTTGACAAGTCGACAAGCCGACTAGTCTGTGTATACACTGAGTATTACAATGTCTGAAATCTGAATTAGGCTCGGGCAGTTTTAAGGCCAAAAAGCTTGACCTATGAAGAGGTTCTTTAATCCTTAAAGTTCTTCACTATTTAAAGATCCACTGAAAGGGAGTTTCTTTTAATGTCGTCACTAAAGATCCCTATTTGGCTTCTTCATTTTCTAAAAGTGCAATTCTTTATAAGACATGTTCAGAGAAAAGATGCTAACTCAGAATAGGCGTTTGGAGCCATAGGACGACAAGGTTACAGGAAAAAAGCAACACGTACGTGTTCTCCTCTCCCACGATGCAGATGGCAGAGAGTAGTTTGACGACATCTGTCATCATGGCAGGCTGACAAGGATCCATCGCACGGGCCAACAGTGCCAAGCTCTTCTCTTCCCCAAGGATCCGCTCCAGCCCATACTGACAACATAAAGCAATATCTACATTAGCCATCAGTCACCACAGCAGCACCCTCACCCATCAATACCAACTTCAAGAACTGGGGAAACAAAAAAAGGAAAAAGAAAAACACTTCAACTACAACCTCAGAATCTTTTCTTTTAAGGGCTTGTCTTCCACTTTAGCTGTCCTAGGCCTCAGCACACAATGAAAGTCTGGATTTAAAGAGTAGTTTCTTAAAACACTTCATGTTGTCCTTCATAGAGCAACTCAATCTCGTCACGGTTCTGGCTCTGAAGTATGTTCACCTAACTGCATCGCTTCTTTTCTGGGTTGATGCTGAATTTGTTCATATTGAATGCTGGAAGCTAACTCAAAAGATACATGACTTAGTGTCGCAACACTTTTGTCTTTATTTGCATAAAGTTCAGGAAGGTTTAATAGAACGTAATGACTCTAGTTAAGTGAATTTGTTCACCAAATTAAATACATAATGAAGTTCTGCCCCAAGTACTCCTAACATTGTGTCTGATAAATGCAGTTTTGAACTGAATTTGCATGTTTTGTGACTAATCAAAACAGGTGCCCTGTAGAGCAGCAAAGCAAAGCGACCACTAAAAAATTAAATAAAAGTGTCTAGGTGCTTCCACTGTTTTAGACCTGGCTCCCTGCATACTGCGATAGCTTTTTTCAGCAATCCAACTGAGCAGGATATATCAAGACATCTTTCTATCTGCTCTACAATGGCTTTGTTGCGTCACGGCCCAGACTGCAAGAGATCATTTTCGCCATATAAAATATCAGAAACGTGACTGTGCCCTTTTAACATCTACTGGGAGACACAGCGAACGTTGTTAGGGGGAACTTTTATTAGTTAGGAATATGAATATGGAGCAGAAATCTCCCTAAAGTTTTAAATTAGCGGTGGCACTTCAGAGGCTGAGAAGCCCAAGGACGCAAGCTGGGCCCGTACGCGGCGCCGCTTGGTGCTCTGTCCTTGGAATAATGACAACAGTGCGAAAGCGATCAGGGATATGTAAATGTTCGAATGAAAGCAAAAGAAAAAGAGAGAAAGAGCGAAGCACGGAGGTGCATGAATTCGACACACAGACGTAGGACGGAAGAGCCTTGGGGGTCTGAAACGACAAGAGTGGTTGGGAGCCCTTAGAGAGGCAAGAGGAGTCAAAAAGAACACAGGAGGGTTAGGCTAATGATGGCGACTGTGCCGTCACCAGAGAAGGAATCAGTCGTTAATGCCTCTTTCTCTAATGTCCAACCTTTATTTCACCCGGTCGGCACTCGTAACATTTCGGAGAAAATTCTGATGCTAAACTGATTTCTGCTTACTCTTAAACTGAAATGACTTATGTATACAGCTGCACTCGTAATAAATAAATGGAACTGCTCTTTTGTCGGTTTCAAAAAGGAATTCCACTGATTTCAGACTGAATTTCAGCTTAATTCAACCTTTCAGACGTAATCAAAGTCAATCAGAACAGTTTGATGAGAAATGATCCACCGTAGAGAAACTTATACACTCTGATTTCTTTACAGTGATGGTGGGACACCAATATAAAGTAAACCTACTGTTCATGTGACGGTGATCTTGGGAAAGATATTTTCTGTTGTACAGCAGTCTGCATGTTCCTCTCCACCAAAAAACTCTAAACTATCTCTAAAACAAAGTCTCAGACATCAGGTAGTGTATGTATAAACATTTCATATATGAACTTTGTGTGAGGGAGGTTTTTGAGACATACATTGTCAGATGTCTGGCTCCTATCACCATCACTGTGAACAATTCTGATCTGGAAGGTTTCTCCATAATGGAGCATTTCATCTCAAACCACTACAAATGACTTTGTCTTACAGTTTAATCAATTCAATCAAAAAGTGGGTGGAAATCTCCATTGACAAGCTCTCTCTCTCATTGACGTTACTTATTTACTTGATAAGTGTTTGCCTGATCGATGCAACCTTGACTGATAAAATCCAACTCAATCTTTCTCATTGTCAATTCATATCGTAAGTGGGGTAAAAGGTACAGAGAAGCAAAACAAAACACATGAGGGAAACAAACTCAGCCAGTAAAAGCAGACCTCATCTGGTCACACTGGGAATGCATTTTAGTGACAAGTGTAAATGGAATCTGCATAAAGTACAGTACTGTGCAAAAGACCACCACTCAGAGGTTTCAAAACCTGAGCAGAGAAAAATCAAGCTCCACTCTAACTTTAAATCTGAGAACATCCGCAGATGTTTCGGTCCATATTTCCACTGTGAGAAGACACCTCAATGCTACGGGTTTGAAAGGACGTGTAGTTGTAAAGAAGCTCCTCACTGAGAAAAGGAGACAGACACATCCAAATAGAAGCTGCTGGTGTTCTCAGAACAATGGACTGACCTCAACATCACTGAACATGTTTGGGTTTAGCTAGACAGTGAAAACCAGTAACACTCCTAAGACTGAACTTTTGAGGGTTAGTAAAACCGAAAGCAAGTATCTCAAAAAGCACAGAAGCTGTAAAAAAACAACAGCAAGTGGACATTACATTATGAGTTGTTGAGGCTTCTGTGTAACTGTTTCCCCATCTTTTCCTGATCCTGAAACTTCTACTGACTGGCTGTTTTGGTAGTATAAATGAAGGGTAGTCTCTGACTTTTATATACTCCTACTCCAGATACGATCTGGGCTCAAAACACATGTTAATGCAAGGAGTAAATAGCATTTTTGTTAGAATACCTAGCCATTTCTTAGCTTGTACGCTGCTGCTGAGCATGTTTCTATGACAGATGGGTAGTACAGTAACAACATAACTAAATTAGACTGACCTAACCTAAACTCAACAACTTGTATTGCTTCTTCTGAAGTCATCAGATAAACATACCCATGAAAAGTTCAGTTAGAATGTACTCAAATCACTGCACTGGGTATACATTACTCATGACTTGACATAACACGTTGATGTAAGTCTAGCATTTCCATTTACTTTGCATAACGCCTTGCAATTACCATATCAGTATACAGTCTCTGGACAATTATGAAACACCGCATTAGCACTCGGCAGATGTGCAAACCACAAACCAGAAAAATCACGAATTAAGTTTGTTTTTCTTCTTGTTGTTTCAAAGATCAGCTGCTAATGAAGCCTTGAATTGCTTTACCACTGAAACAAGTGTATAGAGATTTTTATACAGGTTATGCATTAAGAGGTTTCACAGTCGAATCTAACCTCTATGATGAGGCTTGTTATAGAAGGATTTAATGGCTTGGAGAACTACAAGTTTTCTATTCTAAACAGATGTTTCTCCGTGTTTTTCCATTCAGATTTAGGTATGAAAACATTCTTTCAGCCTTGGAGGACTGAGGGGGATAGAGATGTTCCAGGGTGTTTATGCGCGGAAATGTCTGTAAGCATATTTATGCTGTTTTCCTGTTCTGATTCTGCTGAAACGGGTGCCAGCTGGGCAGGAACACCTGGCTGGCAGGCATCGTGGGTGGAATGTGTCCCAGGATGCTGTGGGGCGGCAGGAGAGGTCTGGAGAAGCGACAGGCCTGTGGGTAAATAACACTCCCCCCACCTGATTACACAAGACCTTACAGGTTGTTAGAAATTGAGATAGAGATAGAGAGAGAGAGAGAGAGAGAGAGAGAGAAAGAAAGAAAGAAAGAAAGAAAGAAGGAGAAGAAGACACCAGAGAGGGAAAGGAAGAGAAGGAGTGAGACAGAGAGAAGGGGGGTGTGAAGAGTGAGCAAGAGAGTAAGACAGACAAAGAATGAGTGAGTGGGGAGAGTGAAGGGGGAGAGCGACAACGATCAGAGAGAGTGAGTGAGACAGACAAAGAGAGAGAAAGAGAGAGAGAGAGAGAGATATTAGGGGAGTGAAAGAGAGAAAAAGAATGGAGAGAGAAAGAAAGAGAGAATTCTCTCTACCTTGGGAACGTTCATTAGGAAGCAGGACAAGCACTTTTATAATATACTGTTCCTCTTTTATACATTTGACGTAACTTAATGGAGCATACAGATATAATTTACTACCAGGTATTCTGTCTAAGACACTGATGGATCTGTCAATTACCTTAAATGAGACACGGTTTATTAATAAATCCAACTACCAAAATAAATAAATACATAAATAGTAAAAGTTCAGACACAGAGGTCACGGTTTGAACTACAAGTAGTCAGTATAACTTTTCTTGGATATGAAATGATGTGAGCATGGTCATTTCTACCTGCACACCAGTCCACTCAGCACCATGTTTATGCTGGTCAGTGATGTCCACCTCACAATTAAGTGGTTTGACCACACTGCGGAGGAACATCCACGCAAGCAATCTCTATTAGTGCTTAATTTGTGAGTGCATGTGTGGGAGAAAGACACAAACGAGAAAGAGAGAGAGAGAGAGA
>CM067489.1:26854872-26888965 GCA_034552555.1 Semaprochilodus insignis
GTGTATAAGAGACAGGAGAGAGAGAGAGAGAGAGAGAGAGAGAGAGAGAGAGACACCGCGGGCCATCTCCAGCACATCAGAAGAGCCACTGGAGACCCACTTCTATCAGCCTGCTCTAACAGGGGTGGCCAAATCATTAAAAGCCCCCCCAGACCTCTGCAGCACCCGTGTCCAGGAACCCCCTCCCGAGTTCAGAGAGCTGGCCAAGCGAGGGTTCCTTCTTATGGAGCTTGCCTCTTATCGGCTCAGGCCATACGAAAGCAGCTGCGGCTACGGGCGTTGGGCAGCGAGCGGAGGGACCGCTGAAGCAAAGGAGCGCTAATGCAGCCTTGATGAGTGCTGAGGCACCTAAGTGGAGTGCCAGGCAGATGAAGGGGCTGGCCAAGATGGCTAAAGAGGATGAACCAAGCATCGTTGGAAGCTAACGCCGCAGAATGATGAAGAGATGTTAGGGGTTTGGATTACTTTGGACTTCCTTCAAATCATAAGCAGCTCTAAAATATGGAGAAACTGATTCGTTAATTTGTCTCCTGATAAGATTTCCTAGAATGTGTTGCTCTCCACACTGCGTACAGTAGCTCCTAAAGTCTCCGGATTGTACGTGTTTATTACTTGCCATATTAACCAAATCTTATCTGTACTGAAACACTAAGGTTAAGTCTGGCCCTGTTGAACCTATACTTTGATACTAATAGTACTGTATGTCTAATTAAAAAAATAAATAAATAAATGTTCTTGAAGTGAAACACTCACACATGAGTAGCAAGAGCATAGATGAGTCTATGGAAAGCAGATTTAAAGGGGAATAATTCCAAGGTTAAGATGTGAACAAGCTCATTTAGAGTGGTTTGATGTGAAATGTGTCATTCTAGAGAACCTTACAATGGCAGAATTGTATACAGCAGTGCTGATGGAAACGAGACGAATGACTCTATATGACTTTACTATGCTACTTCATATCCGTGTAACATGTACAAATGCCTTGTCTGACTGCTTTTTGATAGACAGGGAGACTGTGCAGAAACGTGTTTATTTTAAGAGCATGTTGTAAAAGGCAAAATAGTCCCCAAAGCAAGCTATTTCTTCTTTTTGCCACCATTTTATCTTTACCAACAGTATACAAATACATATCTATATAAATATACACTCATCATCAAAAGAATAATTACACCCAGAAGGAGGTGTGGGATTGCAGTGCTATTGGGAAGGAAGATAAAGGTTACCAGGAACAATAAATGATGATACATTTAGACTGATATGATCAATATTTATTGAGCTACACATACCGAAGTAGCGTCTCTCAGTATGGCATCGTGCCACCATGTTTGCTAACGCACAATGTATACGCCTCGGCATGGAGCTGTAGAGGTACCTAATAACCCATCCTAAGCCGCTTGAATATTCTTACGCAGTTCCTGCAGATTCCGTGGTATGAGTGGAGATGGAGTGGAGTGGAGGTGGAGTGGAGTGATATTAGGCTCTCTAGACGTGTGCCAATAAATTGTTCATCTTGGCACTGACCATAGTGCCTCCACACACAGATTCTTTGAACGCCTCCACAATAACGAAAGCGGGACTCGTCACTGAAGATGACCCGCTGCCATTCTGAGTCACTTCAAGACAGTCTGGCATGACACCATTGCAGTCTTTGGTGACGCTGATGTGGTGTTAAGAGCAGTCACTGTAACGGTCTGTGCGCATGTAGTCCTGCGGCGTGCAGCCGTCTGCCAATGGTGCTGGCACTAACAGGATCTCTCATGGAGGGCATCACTGCTCGCTGAATGTCCACAAGCATGACTGTTGGGTCAGTCAGATACAGCGATAAGGCCCGTTCGTGCTTATGTCACATGCAAGGCCGAGCAAGAAACTTGAATAATTTGCATGTCTCACAATGTCAAATCTACCCATTAATTTTACTCCTGTCGGTCGATTCCTTCTGGGTGCAGCTATTTGTGCAGCTATTCTTTCGATCATGAGTGTATAATAAAACCTCAGAATACAAGCTTAGACTTGCTGGTCATTTCGGAATGTCTTCATTTGCATTGCGACATCCCAGGTGCCCATCACCACCACAGTAAAGAAATCAATTTGAGTTTCACTACAATGCATTTCGCATCACTCTGAATGATTCTGGTTACATATCAGTTACTGTAATTACTGCAGAAACATTGAAAAATCTGGGGAGTTACTTTTTGACTTATAGAACGCTCTGCAGTAATAATGACATAAAAATGTCAGCTATAATTAATGAGCTACTATTAATGAACTAATAAACTAGATCACTCATGAGTAACCCTGCGAATCAGTGATGAAATCGGCACACATGGTGCTCTCTGCGTGTGGAAACAGTAGAAATCTACTACACATCAAAAAGGACTATTTCTCACAATCCTGCATTAACTTCAGCAAACCTCTGTATTACGAATACATTATGAAAAAACAATTCCTTTTTACACAATCGTCCCAAATAGAGCTGATCAGCCAGAAAAATAATTGGTGCTTCCAGAGATTAGTGCTGAAGCTACAAGGTTAATGGTGCTAACAAACATGGATGTCAAGTCACCCAAATCTTTAAGGTCATTTAAGGTCATGTAGACTTTTTGATGTGTTTGAGCGCAGAGCATGATTTATATAGCGTGAAGTACAACTGAACAAAACTTGCTGTGTAACTGGATGCAAGCTGAGGCTAGCCTACTTTCACAATTGTTACTGTTTCCATTTACAATTCAATTCAATTCAACGTGATGCAAGATTAAGAGTTGATGAGAACAGAAATGTCAACAGAAATTACAGAAATCACTAATAATGTGTGAGGACGTGCGTGCATGTAAAATGGACTCAAAGGAAAGCCTTGTTTGTTTTTATATTTGGTCCATACTGTGTCCTATCAACAAGTCCACAAGCAACTTTAATATGATCTAAATGAAGTTTAAGCAACAGACAAAGTTTTAGGCACATTTACTGGGAATACTTGGGTGACTATTGACGTTGATTGATCGTAAGCGACATTAGCCTCTTAGCCCCAGCGCCAAACGAAGAAATTCTGGATGCCAAATATGTGTTCACTAATCAACTTTATCTGGGATAAGTGGCAAACTCTGTAAAATGAATGCTTTAGATACCGAATTGGCTGAGAAAAGAACACAGTATAAGCCAAGACTAGTTTGAAAGACTGAAAAATATAGCAGTCATATATAAAACATGAATAATTTAGTTTATTCTATGCTTGTTGTCGTCTTAAGTTAAACCTTGTCCATAAGGAAAGCAAGAGGATGTGTAACACCGCACAAGAAAGATTTACTCAGGTACTGTTCAGTGCTAGCCTTGAAAGTGCTGCCTGATGGAATTTAAATGACTTCAGATGACTTTTAAAAAAAACAGCCTAGCCAATACGTAAGTAGCAGATTGTCCTACGAAGGGAGGCTGTTATAGAGTGAACCCACTGTTCACGTAAGGTATTACCTTGTTGTTCATGAAAGCCTTCAGGCACTGGATGACTTTGTGCTGACTCTTCTTATCAACCTTCTCCTGGCTGGGAACAAGAGAGAAAGGTGTGCTCAGCAGGTAAAGAAAAGACAAAGTAACTAAAATGCAAAAGCGAGAGAATTGCACTTAAATTGCTTTGCCCTTTATAAATGCATACAATAAGCAACACACTGCCTATTTTGGCACAGCTCCCGCTAGGGACTTCTGGGTAATGTAGTCTTACTGTTTCTTGAGTAGGAGTCTCTCCAGTATATCCAGCAGAAGACCCAGTCCCTCATGACCGAAACTCTGCACCCAGCTGTAAACAAACAACATATAAATAATTTATAAAGTGCTCAAAAGTAGTCTTTGTACACCATTCTCATGTATTAGTGTATTATGGAAACTGTGGAAATAGAAACAATTTCAGCTGAAATATATATGACCTAATATTCAATATCTCTGGTCCAGTTGAACAGTAGCACACTAGAAAACTTTCACATTCAGTTTTACTTCCAACACTAGTCTAAATACATACACATGTCACATTCCAACCAGAGATCACCAACGCTACTCCAACACTAGGTCTGGATAATCAAACTGCGGTTAAACACTTTAACATTAATTGTTTGCCTAGAAAACCAATAAAATAAAATCCGAAATATATTTTGATAAACAGTTTTATTGGACACATACTTTTAAAATCTAATTCATAAAACTTTATGGCCAATGTGGAATAAAGGTCTTACAAAAACATTTAAATATCTTTTAAAATATTTGTCCACAGAAGACAAAAAAAATCTGCGAAAATACACAATAAATAATGTCATTCTTTTCAAGCATTCGTAATGTGCTGGCAGGGAACAGATGAACAATTCTGGTGGACCTTTTCGTTTCAGGTTTATTTTGCTTTTGGTCAGACATTAATTTCACGCGTAGGTGAATTTGAAGTGACTGTTTAACAGTGATGCTGGTACTTCACAATTAGATTTCTTTTCTTTCTTTTTTTTTTGCTACAGTCTGCTCATTAAAAAATACAACATAAAGTTATAAGAGTTCGCAGTGAGCTGACAAAACAACTAAGAATTTTGGTTGAAATATTTAGCTAATTATAAAAGAAGAAGTTTAAGCTTGATGAACATCATGATGACCCACAAGAATGTCTGAAGTAGCTTTAAATCAGCAGCAGGGTTGGCCCACTCTGGTCCATGATATTTATATAGAATCCCAGTTATAGGGTAATTATGTAATGTCTAAGAACAGAGACAGAATGCAAAGTACATGAATATGTCTTTTCAATTTCAAAATTCACAGGGAAAATTTCTATTACGGGAATTTTCACCACTATGTATAGTTCTATCACAAAGTGTCGAAGGATGCACCGTGGCATTGTATTTATATGCCCAGAGTTTCCCTTTGCTAACTCCAGTGCCGGCAGCAAAGAAAACAAGTGGAAGCTTTACGAGCCAATACTCCATATTACCCAAGTCAGACTCTCTACGTTATACACAAGCAAAAGGCAGAAACAGATGAAAGTCAATAGGCCTTATCAGAGCAGTGTTTGTTAGACCCTATTAAACGTCAGCAGATTCCTGCTTCTACAAGAGATTAAGCGCTCCCCCTGGAGCAATGAGTGAAAGGCATTGCTAATGGAGCAAAGATGTTTATTTTAATTCCATTCAAACAGAATCCCTCGCTTCACATCTCAATTGATTTAGCCTCTGTTGTCTGTGGGAAACGCCATGGTGCAAATTTAACTCCCCAATAACCAAGTGTTCAGGGTGAGACATCGATTAATAAAGAGTATTCAAAGGCCATAAACAGATTAACCGTAGTTTGCACACAAGCTTTATTCAACGTGTTCAGTCCTCGCTTGCCTGTGGTGTAGCGTGCTGCAGAGGAAAGGGAGTACGGAATGGACGCCTTCATAAAGATTTTAGAAACGTAGAACGATAAGCAGGCAGGCTCCAGAAGTGAAGAAGACAATCTTGGCTTAAAAACCTTATCCAAACCCCTTATGCCAAACCACTCAGCAAGACGGCAAAACAACCTGTGGCCCCGCAATCAGGGATGCAGGTAAACAAACAAATATGCACCCTGAACGCTGCTATCACTCGCTACCATGTATCTCCATACTTAAATGCATCTAAACAGCGGTGCTCCTCAAAATTGGCAACAAAGCCACGAAGGGAGCCAAAACGGCCATCTCGCGCTTCTCTCGACGATCATCCGCAGGTCCTTTTTCACCCAAGCGCCGAAAGCTTTAGAGCCCTGAGCTGTTCATCATGTCACTCATGGCACGTTGGGGAGAGTGCCGGTCTGCACAGCCGTGCGAAATTGCCTCGGTGCGAGTGAAGAAGTGCTGCAAGCATCAATAGCCAATTTTCCAAAAGCCAGTGTCAAGAGGCGTGGGTGCGCTCCTGAGGCTAAATTACAGCCGAAATTGACCACAAGCTGGAGACTGAAAACTAAGAGCTGAGGACTAGCGAGGGAAGAAAAAGAGCGAGAGCGAGGGACATATAGGGGGACACAGAGAGTGAGAGAAATAACAGGATAACACTATTTAGATGAAAACAATAAGAGAGAGAGAGGGTTCATCCTCTATGACTGTGCATCAGGCCTATCAGAGCTGAGAAGAAGCAGGTTTGATACTTCTCGGGGTTTTTTTTCCCCAGACACATTTTCAGAACGCCTGAGTCACTGCACCAGTGCAGAAGAGCGATAGCGCACAGCACAATAACACCAACGCTAGAGTTGTTTTCTTCATATTGTGCGAGTGAGAGTGTTTACACCGTCCATTTTACTGTCCCATTTTCTGCCTCATGCTTGAGCTAGGAACGTGATATCTTTACAGAAGCCATTGCACCAACTACAGCCTTATCTTAATACAAGATGCATACTTAAGGCTTCTCACTGTGTATGATTTTGCCCATACTGTCACCTCACCAAATATTCCCAGCAAACAGCACACAGCCTGTTTATGTATGCAGCAGCAAATATCTGTATGCTGTTCACAGCATCATATTATTGCTCCCCGAAGCAGTAAGTGGAGTTCCTTATTGCAGAACCGGATGGAAGCCTTAATTTCTCTTCATATCGCAGCCTAGGGTTCCTAAACGGTTCTTGGCCTGAATGTACAGCTCTAGGAAAGGTGAATTTCACAGATTTCTCAAAATTTCTTCATAATTAAATTCCAAACATATAAAGTCAGAATGGTTTGATGAGAAATTCTTCATTCTAGAGAAAGTCGCCTAGTTAGAACTATTTACGGTGGTGGTGACTGGAACCGGGTGTCTGAAGAGTTTAATACCTCTATGAATACACTGGCCGTTGCTGAAGACACGGTTTTAGGGGGAAGGTTTTGGCCTAAAGCGTATTTTAAAAACATATTCATGGCTCACAGTCCCCAAAGAAAACATTTTGTTTTACTTCAGATTTATCACTATTATACCACATTCAGCATTACATTAAAAACTCAGAGGGTGCAGGTTCACTGGTGGTTGTGGTACTAAATCATATGGCTGAATTTGTGTTGCAGACAATTTGTAATTACCACCACTGTGTGAATTAAAAATAAATAAATAAATAAATAAATAAATCACACCACTCTAAAGGACTTCCATCTTCCAAATGAATTACATGGACATTTGTTACAGTGTATGGGGCTTTTTCCAAGTTTCTTATTTACAAAAATGGCACTTTAAAGGACAATACACTGAAATTCCATCAAAAACGGTGCTTCTATGTGCCAACCTTGAAAACACATCATCGTCAAAAAAAGAGCACGCAGAAGGAATCAACCAAAAGGAACGAAACTTGGTGGGTAGATTTCACATCATGAGACATGAGTTTCAAGCGCGGCATGTGACTTAAGCAAGGACGGGCCTTACTGTTGTGCCTGACCGACCCAAGAGCCATGATTGTGGACATTCAGTAAGCAGTGATGGCCTGCAAGAGTCATCCTGTTAGTGCCACCACCATTGACAGACAGCTGCTTGATGCAGCACTACTTGTTCGCAAAGCGTTACGACTCCGAATGGCAGCAGGTGATCTTCAGTGATGAGTCCCATTTTTGTCTTGGTGGAGACGACCAACAAATCTGTGTGTGGAGGCACCGTGGTCAGCACCAAGATTAACAGTTTGTTGTCACGTGTCACATGTCCAGAGACCTGGTGTTACTCCACCTTCACCCCTACCGCACAATCTGCAGGAATTGTGTGAGAGTATTCAAGATGCATGGGATGGATTATCACAGGACACCATTAGGAACCTCTACAACTCAAGCCAAAATGTCTGCATGTTGCGTTAGCAAACATGGTGGCCCGATGACATATTGAGAGACACTACTTCTGTATGTGTAGCTCAATAAATATTGCCCATATCAGTCTAAATGTATCATAATTTATTGTTCCTGGTAACCTTTATCTTCTATTCCAATAGCACTGCAATCCCACACTTCCTTCTGGGTGCAGCTATTCTTTTGATGACGAGTGTACATAATTATTCCTGTATTAACAACACCTACATAATCACAATAAAACAATTTTGCCTATACTTCACAGTCCTATCAGGAACCAACAAGAAAAAAAGCACACTGCCTAAAGAGGATAACCAATCCTCTATTCCATCTCTTTTTCACTCTCGAAAAGCATGAGGGTTCTCTGTGATTAGATTCTCTTAGATGGGTCAGGACAGAATGAAGTGCTCAGAGCACATTCAACTGTGTCATTGCTAGATATTTGGTGGAGAACCTGTGCCAGTGTTAAAGGTGTTGTGGCTGATTGCTGTGGGAGTACCAGCCTCGGTACTGCTTAACCACACCTTGCCATGGAAGTAAATGTGCAACCCAGCAATGAGCTGCTTCCAAATCAATGCGCAGCCACTGCAGTGAAGTCATAATCCAGACACGGCAACTCGTATTGGGTGAGAAAAGGCAACAAGTTCAGAAACCAGCCCCCTGTAGCTAGGAGCGGTGATACTGCAGAAAAATCCATTGATTTTAACATGAACATTCGGGTGCATCGTGAGCATTCTGAGGTACAATGCAGCGTTATTGCTATGGAATTGTTTAGTTCACTGACTTGAACCACAAATCAAATAAAAAGATGGACAAAAATGGACATTTTAAGACATTTTGACAAAACACACCCTGGCCAAAAGGTTTAATGTGACAAGCATCTTCTTTTAAGACCCCCTATCTACGGTATTACAAATAGAGGGCATTTTAAAAACTCCAAGAAGCTGACTTTATTGTCATAATTGTTACCGTTGAGAAGATACTAAAGAAAGAAACCGGCAATGAAATGTGCAAATGAAACCAGCTTATTTGCTCTCTCTTCACCTTATCTCAGCTTTGGCTCATCAAAATAAACACTGGTTTGTTTAATGGATTTGATTCCATAATAACTGCTGGATAATGAATGGCGTGCTGTGTGCCATTTCTTTTACCACTACGACTCGTCTGATAATATCGATTGGGGAATACCGAATTGACCAGTGGCATGAACAAATAGAGGAGGAAGCAAGAGAGGTAAGAGGTTATGAAGAGAGTGATCCAACATGGTCTGAGTGAAGTGTAAAAGTTGTGTGCACAAACGGTGGAAAACCAAGACGGGTTGAATGCTCATGATATGTGTCTATCATAGAGTGGAAAGGAGAAGAGGGTACAGAGAGAGTACAGAATGAAAGAGAGAGAGAGAGAATGAGAGAGAGCGAGAGAGAGAGAGAGAGAGAGGGGGAGAGAGAGGGAGAGACCGAGCATGAGAAAGAAAGAGGGAAAGAGAGAGCGAGAGAGAGAGAGAGAGAGTGAGTGAGGGGAGGGGCTGGTAGGCAGCAAGCCGTCCGCTGCCATCATCATGCAGTCCTCGTACAGTTCTAATCAACAAGCTGCATGCCTCCCAGCATCTACTAATCAAATCCTAGCATGTACGTCTGTGTGAAACCTCAAGGTGAAGCAAAAGGGGTGGGGGGGGCGGTGGGGGGGTGGCAACCTGAATAGAATTTGTCAAATCGGAGGGAAGCAGAGAAGAGGGGAGTCATAAGTCCATCAGCAACATTCATTTGGTGATAGGATTCCAGCGCATGCCGCGGCTGCAATCATAATAATAACGATGATGATGATTTATGGGTGAAATGAACTGATGCTTTAGTGGAATGGAAGCGTATAGACAGGCCACAGCACTTCAATTAAAGTTAAATTAAAAGCAACATGGGGATGCAATGGAAACACTGGTTTAGACATTGCGCGCCTCATATGCCGAAATCTAATTCATCCACTTCCTTCCTTCTTTTATGGCGTGAATGAGATCGGGAAAACGTCAATAACTGATAAATCAGAATGGAAGGCTTGAAGCCCATTTCCAGCAAAACGGCATAATCAGGCACTTTCACAGGAACGGGGGAACAGTGATGTGTAATGAAACGCTAACAGGATCAATATTCACTGAGAGAGTGAGAGAGACGGAGAGAGAGGAAGAGGAACAGAGAGCAGAGGAAAGGAGGGGAAGACAGAAGTGGAGAGAGAGCAGGAGAGGGAGGAAGTTAGAGAAGAGAAGGAGGAAGACAGAAGGCGCCTGTGTTTGGAGATAGGGAGAAGATTCACTCAAGCTCAAAGTTGAGTGTAAAAACCGACAATTAAAAGTGACGCCAAACTTGCTGTGATGTATAACTGGTGAGATGAGAAAACTCCCTCCAGGCGGGTCACATATTACATTAGGAGAACTGGTGAGGTCTAATTCATTTACAGTAGATGATCACAGGAAATTGAAAGAGAAATGTTCAACATCACCTGGGAACAAAACTAATGTTAGAAACCTACGAAGCATTAAGACTACTTTGTAGTTCGCCACAAAGAGCTGTGAAATCCATCCTCATTGTGGTTCATTCTATATGCTATTGCACACGGTTGCTGTCAGAACAAAACCTTATACGTGTTATTACTCCTTAGTTTTTAACATACTGTGAAATGTCAGCCGGGCTTTCATGATGAATGGACTATTAGAAATTGAGACAATAAGAAAAATCACTTTGGAAAGCAATCTTCTAACATCAGCTTACATTATGAGTTAAGAATGTTTTACCTTCTCTTCTAAAACAGTTTATGGAGACATGAAGTTTTCTCCAACTTGTATGATGCTACTTTGTAAACTGTCTTAAGAGCAATGCTAAGTAAATTCAGTGCCTGGGACATCAATCTAAAAACTAGCCAACCTAACATCAATCAAACTATATAATCAATTACATACTGAGCAAACCATAATCGTCTCTGTGGTTTACTGATGACTTCCCCGCTCACTGATGCTGATTATCGCTGCAATGTATTGATCTGTTTTGAGCATGTCCAAACATGTTGCTGTAATTTAATCAACACTCATCTTACAGGTTCGCATCCTGTTTCTCTTAACTGGTTCAGCTTCATAATTCTTCTTGCCGTACTTCACAACAAATATTAAGTATTGTATGGATGATATGTTCCTCACCTATTGGATGGATTTTGAACTTCTTTGACATATTACATGTTAAAGGGAAGGTAAGACAGTTTTACTGGGTCAGGTTTTGCCCCTACTGAACGAAAGCCAGGGGCATTTTTATACAAACGAGGGGAACTTCACAAATTATTCAAAATAATATTTTAATGCAATCAAAACACCTTGCCAACTAGCAATTCAATCTAATTGCAGCAGCATGTACTGGTCCACTGTTTTTTAATAAGCTTGTTCACGCTGTTACATGAAGAACACTGCAAGGTGATGTACTGGGTGTTTTATTAGAGCTATGTTGGAAATTTATTTAAAGTGGGGACCAAAACTTAAAATCCACACTGGAAATTTGGGATTGTTTTTATTTAAACCAAGGAAACAACCCAGAAGTTCTAGAATTTACAACAAAGAAAAATTAGAAGAAAGTAAAATAATAAATAAAAACTCATAATTCTACACAATTCTTGCAGCTTTACTGGACTTTTAGAGTCAAACTTGTTTGGGCTACTGTTCAAAGCCAGAGGACACTGAGAATCAAACTCATCCTTCTGCGTCTGCAACAGTGAATTTTGTTCTCTCCTTTATGCAAGACACAGCTAGCGTAAGCTAACAGAGAATTAGTAGCCTGTAGCCTAATGTTTGCTCGGTTCCATAATATGTTCTGGCTAACATATCGCCTTTACACCCTTATCTCACATCCTCAAGTCAGCGTCTTCAAGTAGAGTAGACTTGACGGTGCCATTAGTCTAGCAGAAGTTAGAAAAGCAGCTCTCTGAGGAGGGTTGGTGAGCCGTAACAGGCACTGGGACATGCAGTGTGAAACGCAGCTATTGATCACTGGCCTAGCTGACGCTAATGCGCTCTAGTCTAGTTTTTGTAACGCTACACTGTTATGGGAGGGGTCATGGTAGGTGTGGCTCCATCGAGTCATGATTTCAGACCTGTCCAAATCCTCAACACAAACCATGAAAAACTGTTTAACAGTGTAACGCCACAGTTCAGTAACACAGTCACATTATCTTCCAACCGGCATAATGTATTTAGAGACGAATCTCTGAATTATCCTTTACACAGGCACATTCCTTATACTGAGCATGTTCAGACATTTGTACAAAAAGGTCAGTCTTCACCTGTTGAAGCATGTGCTCAGATAACTCTCAGGTGGATCTGATCTACTCATCAGAAACTTTTGACACTTTGAGTAGTGACAGTTTTTGGATGCTTGAAGAAACACTAAGAAATTAATATTCGATAATATCCCAAAGATGTTACTTTTTGTTCTCATTGTTATGCTGATAATTTGTATTGAAAAACAATGTAAAATAAAAGCATGTTCTCATATGGTCTCTGGTTTTTGGAGCCTACTGTATATTTACTACAACCATAACATCATCTCTGCAGCATCTTTACCCCTGTATTTGCATTTTATGGGGCAATAATGTTGACAGGGGGGCCATTTTTACCCCTTGTACAACAACTGCATGACTGCATGGTCAAACCTAAAAAACTGAAGATATGCAATTAAGCTTTTTCATCAGTAGTAGAGGAGTGTTCTTATGCCGATACGGCAAATGTCAGATTTTTCTTATGATTGTTTTTCAATAGCACTCTGTGCGAAGGGGGTCAGTAATGAGAGGCCCTGACACTGACTTGGGGGGGTCGCCTATCTGCTGACGGCTGAGGAATGAAGCTCCGGCGTCGGAGAGAAAATTCAATTTAGCCCCCTGCTCCCTAGAAGGATGGGGCCGAGGCAGCGAGCGATATTGAGTGGGCAGGGCCCAGGGTCCTGACAAGCGCTTCATTGAAATGCATAGCTCACAGGCGAGCGGCCATATTTCCCCATCATCAGCAGGTGAAGCAGAGTGCAGGACGGGGAAAATAATCAGTTGATGCATGGCGGGGATTATGCCAGGGAAAACCAATGGGAGCTGCCGTCACACCGACAGGGTGCCAATTCCTGTCAACACAGTGCGACAGAGAGAGGCGTCCTACCGGAAACAAGAGGCGAGAAAGGTCCCCCCACCACCACACGGAGGGAAAAAACAAGCACATGCACGCACACGGGCAGCAAGCGCTTTCATCCGAACTACAGCTATCCAGCTTCAAGTGAACTTATCATCATCTGAAGTGAAATCTCATCTAGCTAGGGAGGGAATGAGCATCCACGTTCGGAACTGTGGCAAGAGAACCATGTTCTTCTCTTCTTTCCCCTCTCTTTTCTTCCATGGGAGTGGATGCAGCTGGTTTGATCAGGCCATGTGAAGTAATCAGCGGCAGGCCTTTTGTGCATCAGTAAGGCTGATATTAAACAGCATCTACCTCCTCTTTTCTCTCCTTCTCACTCCCTCTCTCCTGCTGAGGAGCGCTCGATCACAAAAGGGGGAACATCTGGAGATGGACGTGCAGCGTCAGAATAACAATATCTGTCATTGCCTCCGTGGCGCCAGAGCCGGAGCCTTAAACAAAAGGCAGAGCTCTTCACCGCCACGGGAGGCTCCAATCAAGAGAGGCACCGATGAGTGTTGTGTCCCACAGATCATAATCACGTTAAGTGCCACGTTCATTCCGGAGGAGGGGGAAAAAGGAAAAAACGTGTGGAAAACAAGTACACAGGCAGTTCGGTCGTATGCCATCCCCTGCGTGGGTCTCTTGTTTCATGTTGTCTCTTATGACTGCAATTGTTCACTTTTCCCCCCATTTAACAGATTGGCTTTAACAGCTAAGGCAAGGCCCCATGCCCATGCTTTATAACAGGGACCTGATATAAAAAAAGCTTATCTTTGATAAGGAAGGACTTCAGAGATCCGTCAGAGAGAAGCTTTTCTGTGGATGGAAGGCTGCTACATGGCTTTATCAGTTTAATAAGCATGACAGAAAACGTTTTACCTCACGCTGCTACAAAATTCTTCAAAACGGCAAATTCATGACGTACTGTATCTTTTTTAACAAGGCATCTAGACACAGAGATTACAATAACAGCAACAACATAAAAAACATTAATGGCATCTCTGGGTATTTTTTACCACAGACAACAACACTGAAGCAGACGCACAAACAGAGACGGAGTTTAAGCTTAATCTTTGTAAAATAAAACAGCATAATATTGCACTTCAAAATTGCAGAATTTTTGGTTGTAGTATACTGTCATCTTTCATTCCAAAAGGAAACTAAAAAATCCTGTAAGAAACAATGCAATTACTAACATCACACGAACTTTAGTTCTGAGGCCATGGAGGCCATTTTGTCTGATAGGCCAAGATAAGTACGACATGCCTGGGACCAACTCTGAGGTCTTAGGATGTCCTAAAGTGTGCAATGTAACATAGGTGCATTTCTACACAGGCATGATATCTGCATGCGGCTACACCACACAGCGTCTAGCCCTGAGCATGCACTAACTGGCATCTTTACAGTCTTCAGCAATAGTGAATCAAATTCAAGCCCATCACAGAACAAGATGACTGCATTAATGAAGTTAACATGCTTGATGGGAGCAATGCTGAAAGAGTGTTTTTCAAACCTGACATATATGCAAAGGTTTGGGAACCATGGTTAAATTGCATTCTTTGTTGATATTCTATAGCCATATTCAAACCAGGTTAGTTTAACAGAGGAGGTCCAGTAAAGTCATTTGGGCATGAGTGACTTGTAGATTCATAAGAAATTCTCACACAGCCTGAAATATTTACACCGGCATTATACAGGCACCACACTATGTCATACAAACTAGCCTTAAGCTAGTAAAGTGGGTTCATTCAGCTTACCAAATGGCGCCTAAAGAAGACAGATGACGCATTACCTTGCGAGAGGTGCTTTCAAGATATTTCATTTTCCTTCTCTTTGTAAATCAGACATTACCAAAAATGTTGTGGATTTCATTAGGTTTATTATGAACTTCAGGATTAAGGAATTGGAGCACATCAAGCTCCATTTTAGCTGCCTTCTATTACTTAGCTTATTACATTACCGAGACTATTACTGAGGAATCTCAAAGTTTGACGAAACGTGGAAGGTAATTTGTTTTGAAATTATTACTTAGCAGATTTGTACAACTACAGGGAGATTCATATTGGATCAAAATCACAGACCTTGTCTGTAGTCCCTCAATGACAGCACCTCCCCAGTTAAAACTAATCCAGCTCCAAAAGGGCTTAGTTGGAAAAAAGAGAACACTTTAATCCACAATTACTGTTAATTTGCCATAATTTAACATATCGGGGGAATATAAAATGTGGTCTGTGAAAAGCTGGAGTGTACAAACTTCTGTGTTACAAGTATAGCTTTCAGTTTTCATTGGCCTGTCATGTTTTATTCTCTTATAATTATATTTATAACTATATTATAACTGACTTATTATACATCTTGGAAATGCTAACCTAACTCTGGGGGTTTCCTGAAAGGAAACTTGCTATTAATTTAATTTAATGTCCCTTTAAAACTCTCTGCAAGGTCCAGTAATGGACACATAGTGCCGCAAAAGAACAATAAAAATTTATATTTCTGAGCGACACCAATATCACAGACAATATACTGCTCCGCAGTACATTAAGATACCCTTACAAAAGGCAGTCGTGCACAACAAGCAGCTAACCAGTGAACGAGCACATTTTCCACTCATTGGACTGTGCGTTTGCGCTTATGTGTGTTTACATGTGCATGCTGTTCGAGTCATTGCTTTCAGCAAACTCCAAAAACCAAGCCCTGGCCTGTAAGCCCTGTTGAGCTCATCCGCTGTTCATAAAGCGAGTTTGAGCTTATGAGGACTCAGTCGGTCACGCCAATGAGCAGGAAGCAGTCAGCCTCCTCAGGGAGGGGTAGCTCAGACGACGGCTGCAAATGTTTATATTTACAGAGAGAGAGAGAGAGAGAGAGAGAGAGAGAGAGAAAGAGAGAGAGAGAGGAAAAATCAAAATCAAAAATAGGAGGAGAGTGAGTGATGTGGAAATCTGAAAGCTTTGAACTGTGTCCATCTATCTGGCCTACAGAAGCAGTGCTGTGCTTTCATTAGCAGCCTGTAGCACCCTCCTACACCCTTAACGACCAGCCACTTCAATCATACTCTCTATTCATCTCTTTCTCTCTCTACCCCTACCTAATCGCTCTCTCGTCCAATTTCTGCCCATCACCTTCCTTCTCTTTCTGTAGCCGTGAGGGCGCACTGCAAGCACAGTGGGCTTCTACAGTAAATGGTGACGCAAGAGGATGCAGCCGGCAGCAACGTGGAAGCACTGCCGTCCATCACTCCTGACGTCATGGCTCTAAAAACATCCGCCGCCAAGGTGTGGCAAGGTTAACATACGCAAACTGACCGTCTAAAACGTGACAACAACCAGCCGCAACCATCTCTGGAAATGAAATGTAGCAGTCTGGGGACGTGCATGATTTCAAGCGAGCCGGTGCTAAATATTAACGAGTTTTGGAATACATTTATGCTCGCTAAGGGAATACGTGTCAGTCACTGTGAAAAAAAGTGTCGCCTAAGCAACATATGTACAATCATCCACTTGTTAGAGCCAGCAAGAGAGACGGAGGGGGTCGTGTCTCTCTCTCTCTCTCTCTCTCTCTCTCTCTCTCTCGCTCTCTCATAGCTGAGCATTAAAAACAGTGGAAAACAAATTCATCATCCCATTCCCAGGAAACAAAAACAGTCATAAATCAAGGAGAAAAATGAGCCACCTTATCTGGCTAACTTCACGGCTAAGGTAGCTTGACTCCCCCACTCCCTCTGGAGAGTCTACCCCAAGGCTGCGTTAGCCGCGTAGCACCGGGGCCGCATCGGAGTCGCACTGAGCCGAAAATAAAATATTAACTCCAAACGTCCTGCGGTGGCCCGGGGTCTAGCACGCCCGTCTCGGCCTATTTTCCCCAACCCCTCCCTCTTCTCTGGAGAAAAGCGGCAAAGAGAGCAGCCTGGGAGCCTCCACTCAGAGGTGACTCACCAACCCAGATAGTAAAGTAGGTAAAAGCAATAAGTAGGAATATATTTATACACATCTATGCATGATTTATAACGGCGGATTCCCGTAGACAGCTCTCTAGGCGGTGTAATGATAATGCTGGACAGTGATTGGCCGAGGGCCGTGTGGGAGTTCCCACTGGGGAAGCATTGGAACTGTTTTAGCCCCACGCCTCAGTGCTTGTGATCAACAACATGGACAAAAGGCAGACACGCTGGGAACACTACACAGGGGGAAAATGAATAAAAACACAGCCTGTTCTGAAAGGGCTTCTGAGACTTCCCAAGTACAGGCGAAGCAAACTAAGTGAAGTGTTGAGATTAACTGCAGAAATATTAAAAGGCACAATAAACCCTTCAAAGGTCAGAAGAGCCGTAAACAGGTTAAAGCCTTCAAGAAAATCTGTTTGATCTAGCAAGAGTAATTAGCACACTTCAAATAGGCTATTAGTTTGTGTACACGTTTGAATGTATATGAGTGTGCTTTTAAAGAATATGGCACCATACAGCTGTGAAACCAGACGCTGTATATGATACTACTGAGTGTTCAAATCACAGGCCAGAACAAATCTCTCTCTAGTCCTTAGTTAAGATTAATTAAGATTAAGAATAAGGCCATTTATTTTATTTTATCTATATGGCAGGTTTCATCAACATGATCACTGTAGTGTCCAGGATATCTTCATGCAGAGATCACTTACTACAACGCAATGCCACTATGCTGTAGTGAACTTATTGTTTTTATGCATCTATGACAGACAACATAACATTCTCTTTTCATCAGAATGGCTGATCATAGAACAGCACTGGTCTTGTCCTCCAGTCGAGACAGTATTTAGGAAGCTTGTTGTTGTTAGGATGCTTCTGTAATTCTGTTTTCCTATCTACGAGAGTTATCTGCAAAGTTAGAGTTTCTCAAGAGAAAGCACAGTTTTGCAATATAAATAAATGTAACATTATTTTGAGTTTTAGTGAACTTGTAATGTCTGACACAGCTGAAACAGAAGGTTAAAACACAAGGGGGTTTATCCTCAAGTTAGGATGCTTCTTATCGGAGCTTAAAATAAGATTATGAGTGCAGAAGCTGCTATTACGTAACAGTTATTGTCCTAAATTCAGTCCTAAATGATTTAGGACCAGATTACAGAATTAGGTTGTTTCTGTGAATTTTCTCAGACATATGTTTTTGTAAAGCCGTAAGTGCCAGCTGTACTCAGTCCAGTGTTTTGCTTACGTGCTGATGCAACAGTGCTATAAAATGTACAATAATACATATATAATCATAACAGAAGAACAGTGATATTCATCCTTCAATTTTGAGCATTTCTCATCTGGGCAGCTTTGTGTGTGATAAAGTAAGCTGGTTTATTTGAATTATATGAAATAAAGTTAACTCTGTTTGGGCTTAACCGTTTGGGCTAACTACCAGACAGGCAGTACAGTGGCTGACCCCTAGGGTTACACTGTGGCAAGATTAGCTCTTGTAGCCTGTGTCATGTGTTCATGGTATGGAAAAGTATTTTGCCTCTTTCTCTTGTTTTATTTAATGGGCCACTAATAACTCGGGTGACAGTATCGGGGGAGGAGATAGAACAAAAAACTACAGCTTCTATTATCCAGAGGGAGTTTTACCAATTACCACAGGGTGCTATGATGGAGAAATGGAGTCTATAAGACAGATCCTTCATATTCTGGAGTGTTTAAGGCTCCCTTTCACTCATATAAAGGAATACAATTGAGTCAACGCCCTACATTTACTTTACTGAGAGAAATGTTGAGTTACCACAGAGTGTTATACAGTTACACACTAACACATGCATAACTACAAGTTTCAAAGCAGTACACTTCACAAAGCAGTACACCTCACAAAGCAGTACACCTCACAAAGCAGTACACATTAAATATAAACTTTTTATTGACAGTTCATTATTTATTGCTGTTACTGTAAATTGTAGCTACGCCCACATAGGCTGTGGACAAGATCTGTGGAAAAGTAAGGATTAAGAATTACACATAGAATCAAAGGGAACCGCAAGTCCGTATGCCTGTGTGGCGCGTGTGCACCGTTGCCTGTACCTTTGTTAAAAATAACAGTTTGGAACGTTTGGATGTTGTCGGACTGGGAATGTGGTGATGCTGAAGCTGAGTATTTGACGCACTGTGAGTGGTGGAAGGGTGCAAGTGACAAAAATGACGGATTCTCAGCGCCTCCGTTAGCACTTAAAGTTAGCACTTAAAGTTAGCACTTAAAGTTAGCACTTAAAGTTAGCACTTCTGTCACTGCAGTATTCACACAGCCCTGTGCCCACAACAACTGATAGTTGATTTATCAAGGCAAATTTCAAGTAGCTATATCCTAGGACTAGTTCGCAACTTCCTTTGAATCTTTTATTTGTGATATATCAGTATAGCTTACCTATTTACCTTTTATGGCTTTCAGAAGCAAAAAGAAAGAACGACAAAAGAGAAAAATCGAGCCAGAGTTGTTCTATTTCCATCACTATGTTTAGTGTAATAATGTATTTATCACACTGAACACTAATGTGAAGGTTTGCTTCTAGAACAGAACGATTGGGCATGACCATGGCTGCTAGGCAGACTGCTTTACAAAGGAGTGGATAAAGAGGAAAAAAAAGAATTCTGAGTTCTTATCCACATATATCCCCAAATAATTCTAAGAATAGTAGGAGTAATAGATCACAAACCTTTACATATGACTCAACATTCACCAACTGTTCTGACATATTTCTTATTTGGGAATTGTACTTGGGTAAAAACAGAACCTACGCACATACAACAGCACAAAAGTGCTAATAAATCAAGGCAGAGCCTGCGTGTAAAGCTGACGCAAATGACTTGTTCCACTGGTAAATCTCCGTAACTTTTGATACAGATTCAAAGTCTAATTTCGGACCGGAAAAAAAAAACGGTTAAAAAGCTAAATCCCTAAAGAATATTGCTGTTGTTTTGTTTAAGTCGCCATGGCTACACTGCCTCTACAAACCAACCAAAGTCATTCAAACACACAAGGAGATTTTCAAGTCTTTTAGTCCACTTGAATTATGGAGTTAAGACTTGAGATTTGTTGTTTTCCAATCTAACTTTGGTAAATGATTAAGCTGCAATCTTCAGAGTTATGAAGATATTTTTAGGATATCTGTGCCCACATTATTGTCACGAGGTCAGTGTTTTTAAAAAGCTGTGATTTGCTCCAAAACACAAAAAACACTGTCAACAGAGTTCTTAAAATCTTCCACCTGGAAAGCATTTTCAAATAGCTCCATGTTTAAGAATCTAACACACAGGGAGGATAAACTACACTGCGTTTTCAGAAACATCCCACACACATACAGAATATCCAGATCTAGAAGAAAATTATTCTCTTCGTAAAGAAACACGCAGCTTGTCAGGCAGTATTTAGGTACTGACAACATCCACAACAGGCAACGCAGCCTGTGCTGACAACGTCCACAATATTTCAGAAAACCAACTGTGATTGTAACACAACATGCATCACAACAAATTTCACCCGTACTGCACACCTCATTTGGACCTTTACAAAAAACTCAATTTAAATAAATAAACAACAACAGTAACATACTATAAGGAAACTATGAAGAAACGAAAGCACATGTATGTTTAGTCGTTGCCATGTGCTTGTGATCACTCCAACTCATGTGCTTGCAATGATTAAAAGTAATTGACATGCACAAATCAAAATCAAGGTAGTCATCATGGTAGACTCCACAACACTTCTCACAAGCAAAGAAAATCTGAAATTGCTCAGTGCCCTTACATTGTACACTGCTCCAGTATCCACGTAATCACATACACATGTACTCTGCTCTAAATGTTTTAGGATGCCATCTTTAGGATGCACTGTTTCAGGATGCCCCTCTTGCCAAAGGTCAGTTTGTAAAACTTCCATGCTGCCAGATCTGCCCTGGTCAACTGTAAGTGCTATTACAGCAAAATAGAAGCTTCTAGGTTCAACAACAACTCAGCCATGCAAAAATTGCAAGGCAGACCCACCTTTGTTTTGCCACAACACTCACTAGAGAGTTCCAAACTGCCACTGGAAGCAACATCAGTACAAATACTGCGCACTAGGAGCTTCATCAGCTGCACAAAAGCCTAAGATCACGACTGGAGTGGTGTAAAGCATGCTGTCCCTGGACTCTGAAGCAATGAAACACACATTGGCAGTGTGATGAGCTGTTTTTCAGGGGTTGGGTGTTTTAATTCCACTGATGCTAATGTTACAGCACACAAAGACAATTTTTAGACAGCTGCATGCCTCCAACTATGTAGCACCAGACCCCTTACTGTTCCGACATGGCTGTGCCCCTGCCATCAACCCCACTGATCATCTTTGGGATGAGCTGGATCATTAATTGCATGCCAATTGTACACTTTTACCAAATAGTGCATGTCATATGCCAACAATATGACGTAGTATGCAGAATTTGTTATAGGTATCTCTGTGATAGGATTAGCCAGTTTTAGGGTTTTCATGATACACTGACACCAATATATTACTGGAATTTTGTTTTACCCATTTGTCAGTTATACAGAAACATTCCCACATATCATGAAATTCCATGAAGGAAACACACGATGTGCACAAAGCTAACGGCACACAACTCAACAAGAACATCACAAACGATTCAATTTCTTGTTTGCCTCCCTGACCAGAACCGAATCCTAGAACAACTCATCGTCTAACATCTAAAAGCTTGAGGCACTCATGGGCAGACATCCCTCACTTCAAATCTCTCACTAGCTCTTCATAACAAGCTCTATTTGGTTGAATATTCTAACAGGATTCAATAGTTTCATCTGCGGTGTCCAAGTGTCTGAAGTGGCAGAAGCAGATGGAGAGAGAAAGATTTCTAAGCCTTCAGCTTCTGCAAGTACAGTCTCCCACACATCTGTGGTTTAATGCGGTTTAAAGCACTCTCCAACTAGGCACCACAGAGACCATGGGGAGGAACTACACAGCCGGAATAAGAGTAAAAGCAAGAGGCAAGAGAGGAGGGAAGTGACACGACATGCTCGGTGCTATGAAGCTTGTGTTGGAGGTGATTTGGACAGGATTCCAGAGACAGCCGGCAGACACTCAGCAATGCGGCCCTGGAAGAATGAAATGAAATCAATATCACTTCTATTCTGTCATACACACACCCTCACAAAAACCCTTAGAAACAGCTGTCCCTCACAGCGGCTTGACTTCTCAGGAATGGCAGCACTGTGTTTGGTGGACGTCCATGGAGCAACAGCACTGACAACGCATCACAAAAACATTTTTTACTGCTTCCCTGAAGGACTGCAGTACGATGTCAGCTAAACTGAATGTTGAGATCTGATATACACGACTGTCCACAAGTTTGGAATCAATGCTTTCAACCAATGTTATATATTATGTTATATAATTATTATAGATGTTGTAGATACAGGTATAAAAAACAGTAATAATATAGCTCTTTTCAGTTTCGACTGATTAATATGAAGCTAAAAAAATGAAAGTGACATATTGAGAAGAAACAGAGGAGATAATTAAAACAGTAAGAAGAAAAAGTTATAAAAGTCCAAATCAAATGGATATCTGGAGTGCCTAATATTTGTAAAGTGGTGGTAAAATCTCAAGGCAGGTAACTTACAACTTAAGGGAGGCTCAAACGACTTTAAATACTCACAGATATTTCTGAATAAATACTCTCAAAATCACCCTTACAAGCAATAATATTTCAATTCATCCATCTGACAAAATAGACACGTTTACACTTTAATCAGTTCACACAGGCTGCATTAAAGAGCCAGTGCAGCCCCTGCACTGGGGGGCTTTTCTTTTCTTCCACAGTAGTAAAAACTTGCGAATTTGTCTAAATGCACTGATCAGCTGCCAAACCTGCTATAAAACTGATTCATTAGCACAGAGGAAAACACAGCTAATGTTGTGCTGAAGCTGTTACATAGCAGAGCAGATGTAATTAAATTAAATGACCGCATGGCAGTACTCAGATGAGGATATACTACTTGGCTAATTTACTAATCATCTGACAACTTATAGTGGTCCTGAACATGTCATTATTTAGGCTTCAGCAAACAAATATTTAAGCATTTGAAATATTCAGAACAGCAGAACAAAAAAAAAAAGAACAACATATTGATATATTTATCAATCCTGTACCCTGAAATACGGAATACAAATCTAAAACACTTTTGAATGTGTAGTTTACAGTTTATAATACATGTTGGTTTATATTGTAGGTTTAGAGCTTTAATAATATATAAAATATCAATTATGTTATACAGGAGGGCACGGCGGCATAGTGGGTGTTGGTGTCGCAAACAAGAACACTGACAGCGAGTTGGCGGACTCCGTGTTCCTTCCACAGCCCGAAAACACGCAGTCAGGAGAGCTGAAGATAGTAAATTACCCCTAGGTATGGGATCTTCCGGTAGCCTATGGAATTCAATTTATTTCTTAAGTATTAATCGGTTGTTTTTCTTTTTCTATTTCAACAGAATTTATAGAATTTAATAGAAATGTGGAAGTGAATTGTACCTATAGCAGGTATGAAGGTATGAAGATTTTCTCATTAGAGGCAGTAAAAAGAGCACCAGTATTAATACGTTCATCAGCAGATCAGCATCAGTTCAGGTATCAGAATACATTGCTGGAGAGAAAAGAGCAGGATCAAAATTAGATTGGTGTCAATTTCACTCACATTAAACAACAAACGTCAGCTCATCAAGGCCAAATGTAGAGTTTCTCCACACAAACTTCTGCTGCCAGCCAGGAGTGAGTGCATCTAACTGCTTTACCTTTGAATAGTGCATAGGGAGCAGCTAGGTGAAAGGAGAGAGCAGCAGCCAGAAACTCAATAAGCTGACATTTGAATTGCAGGCAAATGAGCCCCTAAACAAGGCTGAAATAGCTGGATTAGAAATTCAGATTGATAGGCCTGTCTGGAGCCGTTCGCCAGGCCTGTCCCGAGTGCACCCTGGGAAGTCTGCGCTTTCCTCGGGAAAGGCATTTTTTGCGAGGAGCCAATTTAGCAAAGCCTATACATAAGTGTGTAGCGAGGAGATTTGCATCAATGTAAGGGGTTTGAGGTAGAAGGAATCAGCATGCTAAAGAAAAGTTGAAATGCAGGCTCCGGCGCCAGCCATATTTGGTTTTTAGTATTCACATTTGGTAGCCTTCTCCCAGGCTAGACTCCTGCACAGGGCGAAAGAGGTACATTCGCTTCCACAAGTCTCTGCATGTATTAAGTTTATCATTGGGTGCATCACTGGATAGTGATTCTGTGAAGGAAGAGTGGGATGAATAGGACAAATGGGGCTATGTGACTGTGAAGCTGTACCAACAATAAGAGGAACGTTTTCATTTCCTTTTTGAAGAGCCCACCCTCCCCACGCTGCTGGTGCCTTTCTCCAGAAACAAATGTGAATAAAGTAAAGGGAACGGCAAAACCAATTTGTCTTGATCAATTAATCAACTACTCGCCTGATTAAGCCTCGCAATTATCCGGCGCTGCAGCTGACAAAATGATCGGACGTTCTGTGGCGACGCTGCTAAGGAAACCCAAACATGCATGTTGAGAGCATCGGCACAAGAACACGTAAACATGGAGCTTCCTTAATGAGCTCAACCTTACGACAGGAATTTGAGTTTGGCTGGGTCGATAGCACCGTTTCCAAAAGGCGCTCTCGCGTCAATAATGTAGAGGAGCATGAAGAGAGACAGGGCTGCTTAAGCCCACATAACGAAGGGATTCTGAAATGCTCCCTGACCTTGCCCTGTCAGCTGCCCAAACAGAAATTTCCTGTCAATTATCTAAAACATTCCTCCACACTGGACTGAAATGAATAACCAATGATATTAGAATGTAAATACTGAAAGAGCAACATCATTGGACAGAGCGATGATGTGTCAGTATACAGCATGTGAAAAGTCAGTAGCTCTCATCTGCTATTTGTACACCATGTTAACGTACTGATTGCCACCTACCTCTGACTTTCCCCATCACACAGAAGCTTAAATAAGTAAAGAAAGACCAGCGTGCATTTTATGAATGCACACACGCGCAGCCTTTACCTTCCCTGAGGCTGGGAAGAAAAGGAGGCAGTGCCTGTGGTGAGGGGCAGTGAGATAGGAGAGACGTTTCAAAGTAGGATAAGACCCTGGGGGGCACCTCAGGAACCATATGGGAACCAGAGAGAAAAACACAAACACAGGCACACACACCCAGACACATGCTCAATTTGCACAATTGGAACAGAAAGTCACAGCCATTAAACACACAAACTCTGACAGCGACCATGTGCGCACCCGCTCCCAAACACGCCAGGCACATGGAGCAACATGGATGTAATAACTGCCGCGCCACCCCAGTGAGCTCGCCGACACACTCACAACAGGCACACACATATGGGGTGCAGCCATGTACGGAAAAAGGCAACACCAAGAGAAATTAGCTCCTCAGCTTGAGCTTGACACTGCACATTATGTTAGCACTGTGAGTAACCAAATCCGAATCCATCACTTTCTCCAGCATTACCACTAACTGCCACTGATTGGCGAGCGAATGAGGAACACCCCGCTTTTCAACAGTTCTTGCTGTACCGCAACAAGACCAAAAGGCGCTCATTTCAACTCTCAGCTGAGAAAGTAGAAAGCATCCTTCACTTATTTAAGTTCCAATTATTCAACACTATGAAGATTAGATCTGAGGTAATCCATGTGGACAGGGAGAGGGAACAAGTGAGAAAACATGAGTTTCCAAAACTAGAACTATTAAAAGAGAGAAAATGGTTCTCTAAGACCTGTCACACCACCAAAACGGTAACCAGCGAAAAAAACTAAATTTAAAATGTTTTCTCTTTGAGAAAGAAGAGAAAATCAAGCTCAAGTTCCGCTTCAGATTTGAAGACATCCATAGGTGTTTGTGCAACCTTCAACTGTGCGCAGTCAAGACTATAGGCCTGAAAGGATGTGTAGCTGTTCAAGAAGATTCTCACCTAAAGCAAGATACCGGTATCAGCTAGCAACAAGTTAGGCTCCTCAATGACAGCATTTCATTGACATATTTGCATATATATATATATAACAAATGAAAGCCATTCCAAGATTTACTCTTACACTTTCTCTTCCTTTATCTTCTGTTTCTTCGCAGCCTCTACCTTTGAGCGTATACTAAATTTCCTTCGGGATCAATAAAGTATCTATCTATCTATCTATCTATCTATCTATCTATCTATCTATCTATCTATACAGAGATAGCTTCTTGAAGGCTCATAGTTGTTGGTGTGTGACGTGGTGGGTAAAAAGTACTACTCAGTTCTCCTAAGCGTGTCTCCTGTCACTCCTCTTAAGTTAATTATAAGTCGGAGTACCATCAAAATGATTTTTCAATCTGTAATTTTAAGTTGAAATTACAAATGTTGCTTTATGGCTAAGTCCCTTGAAAGACACTAACTCAGAGCCATATTGGTGTTTGTACAATCTTAACCTCCGATACACTGTTTTGAACATTTTTTTCCCCATGACTGCGTTATTATACTCTTTAAAGTTGCTAATAACACTGAAGAAATAAAGATTTCATTCCACATCCCACAAGTTATACAAGGATGTAACGTCTGATTTCTGTTGGCATCTAATTTTCCTTTCACTCTAACTTGTGACTCTCTAGCTGGAATGCACTGATTACAATTAACAGATCTAAATTACAAGTGGTAGCTGTGGGAATTCTCGTGGCTCTTGGATATGTACAGCACTGCGCGGAGCCACTGTTGTATTCAACAGGGAAAACTCTGTTTGATACCGCACCAGCTCTTTTGCTAATTTTCACTCATCTCCCCGAGGTCCCAGCTCTTTATGTTCCTCCTACCCCTTTGTCTCCTTTCTTTCCTGACTTTTTAAACTCTCCCAGTCAGTTTGACTCTATAACGTGCTGGATCTCAGTTCCCCCTGCGCCCTTCTTCTGCTCCTCTCCTATTTCTCCTTTCCGTCCTCCACGCTGTTCTCTTCCCCTCTTCTCTCGAGTGTCCTTTTCTGTCTCAATGAGATCTATCATCAAGTCCATCACTGTAATTACAGGCCTGATTCTGATGGCTTGGCAACAGCTTCAACTCAAACTGGCAGGAGACTCCCACTAATCAGATACAGACCAGTTACTCTGTGTGTGTGTGTGTGGGGGGCACCACTGATTAGGACATCTAATGATCTGATATCACTTGCTCATCTTGTAGGCCAAAATCTGCTCTGTGAATCCCTGCTCTGGAAGATTACTGCCTCTGGGGAAGCTCACCCCATCCCCACCACAAATGGACAGTTGTTAACCGTGTCTGCATATCAAAGACCACTTCTTCCACCATGAGCTCCTGCAGCTGTGATACCTGCTGGCATTGGTGTTTTATGTTGGGGGATGTTTCTAGAGCTAGCTAGAAGACTGAACCTTGACTCAGTGCTCGGAGCACTCAGCACCTGTTTATCATTCTGACAGTTCTCAATGCTGTATGTCTGTTGTTTACAATAACCCTTTACACGACTCATTACATGATTCCCTTCATTGTCATTGTAATCTGCTTATGTACTTTAAATGAATGTACATAAGCATAAGAATACATACATAAGAATCTACATAAATCTTTGTTGCAATAACATACTTCAAGTTCAACTTTCTACACAGCACTGTATAGCACTGTATAAAACTAACTGACTAACTGGCAGGTAAACAGAGACAGGCTAGATATAACATCATTTAGATTCAGGTGCTATTGTAAATACCATTTTTCATATTCCTTAAGATTACAGTACAAACCATTTCCAAAAAAGTGGGGTAAGTATGAAAAACGTAAATAAAAAGAAAGCAGTGACTCATGTTGAGCAACGACACTTTGCAATGCTTTATCAACACACATTCATTCTGAAATCAATGCCTTTATGAGTCCTTTATGAGCGTGAACAGGTTGTGGCTCACCACTTTGCCACAAAACGCATCAGCAAACAAAAATAACGTTCCTCAAGTGGAGATCTCAAGGACTGCTGGTATTTCACCCTCTACAGTGCACATCATCATCAAATAACTCAGGAAATCTCTGTGCATAAAGGGCAAGGCCAAAATCCATGAATGGATATCCGTGATCTTCGAACACTCAAGCGTCAACAGCATTTTTTTGCCCGTAACATTTCACTGTGGTGGCCCGAAACACCAAAGTCTTGTCACCACTACAAAAATAAATAAATAAATAAATAAATAAATCCAACCAATCAAGCACCTACTTCTAAGCTTTGGAGACCTGCCTGGAAAGGCTGACAACCAACCCCTCCCCACCATGCACGCATTACGGAAGTCAGATGGTTAACAGCACTAATAGGACATATTACATTGTCAGGGGTTCTTATATAGCTCAAATAAAATTCTCTCTCCTTGCTGTCTTTGGTCCAAGCTGGGTTAGCTCAGTTTTCCCCCCAATCTTGAGCTGCAGAAATTCGCTTGCAAATTTCGAAGAGTGTTAGAATAAAGTCGTTGTCAGAGATGATGAATAGGAAAGCCAGTGCAAAATACTGCAGAAACAGACTTCCCCTCAACGTCCAAAGAATGCCTTGTACTTTTCCTGTGTCACGAAGTCGGGGCTTAGGCTCTCACTGCACCACTTATTGAGCTTGTCCCAACATCCCAACATATTGTGTTCTGACAAAATCTAAAGAATTAACCCTGAAGGTCGTGTTTTAATATAATATCAAAAACCTATTTCCACCTGTTTGTCAGTGCCATTTATCACGTATGTTTAATGCAATTACGCCTACTGCGCCAATGTCTTCTCCCAGCTGCAGAGAGCAAGGGCAGGAGCGAGACGCGCGCGAGTATTGGGAAGTTTCACAGAAGGAAATAGAAGGGGGTCGAGGCCAAGACCCTTTGTTCAAGGAAACTGGGAATTGTGCTGCTATGTTGGAGGAAAAGAGCGAGAGAGAAAGATAGAGCAAATGATAAAGCATGCACAAAAAAAAAACCTGCATGTGAGCCAAAAAAACAAAAGAGTAACAAATTAGAAGACCGCGAGTGACCTCTTAAGAGAAAGAGGTGTGGGATTCGCATTCACAAATAGAGCCAGGCTGGGAAGGGGTGCAGGAAATAGAGGGAAAGGAGAAAACAACGAAGCAAGAGTGAGGGGAAAATAAACAATACCTACACAAATAACACACCCAGAGAGAGAGATAAAAGAAGAGAGAGAGGAAGAGAAAGAAGGAGCTCCATAATCATAAAGTTCATCTCTGAAATCAGCCGCAGGTCTTTCTCGAGCTCAAAAGAAAACTTAGACTATTAAACTGCCATTATTTTAGAGGTACTACTTTATTAACAGAGAAATCAAGTCCATAAATACATAAGAAGCAAGATCCCACAGGCCATTAGCAAACTGCTTGAATATTGATGTTAGAATAAGTCAAATGTATCTCCTATAAATAGTCCGCAATTAAAAGCCGGCTTGTGTGGCAGCTATATCTATGGAAGGAAAAGTTGAGCAGCGAAACCTTTAAGCAATTGTCTTATCCACAGTGATGGCACTGTCTCAGCTAAGCACATTACTATGTGACCGTCGTACTGCAGTGCAAGGGAACTGTTCAAAGACTGTCAAAAGCAGTTTATTCATATATTTATTTATTTTATTTTTTTAAGTTTCCTCTCCCTTTCTTTCTGTTCTTATTTTCCCCCTTTCTTTACATCCTCTTTGGGGTTTTTTGAGGGGGGAGAGGGATAAAAAAAAAAACCTAAGAGCATAAGAGAGAGAGTTAGTTTGACAGGGCGTGAAAGGCAGAGCACTGGGTCCAGCCTGGGCCTCCGGAGGGCAGAACATGGGCAGCTGCTCTCGGGGGGCAAACCGTAGGCACAGTGACCACTATAGAGAGTGACAGGCTCACAGCCATGCCAGGCCACTGCACAGTCACTGAACCAGCGCGCTCTGCTGCAGAAAGACAGCCTGGAAAAGCAGTCAAAGCTGGAGTTTCTAGAGAGCAGACGGAAAACGAGTGCAGGCTTCAGAAAAGAGCCGGGCAAAAGTCTTGTTGAAATTAGAACACCCCTGGTCAAATGATGCGCTTTATTTTCTTTTATCAAGCCAACTATATCCACTACAGGGACCAAACCTAACCACATTTTCTGATCATTTTAGTGCACGGTTTCTAATTATCTGAGTTTAATATAAAAGTGGTTGATGCAGCATAAATAAAATAATACAGGGGTTGGACAATGAAACTGAAACACCTGTCATTTTAGTGTGGGAGGTTTCATGGCTAAATTGGACCAGCCTGGTGGCCAGTCTTCATTAATTGCACATTGCACCAGTAAGAGCAGAGTGTGAAGGTTCAATTAGCAGGTAAGAGCACAGATTTACAGTGTTGCTCAAAATATTGCAATGCACACAACATTATGGGTGACATACCAGAGTTCAAAAGAGGACAAATTGTTGGTGCACGTCTTGCTGGCGCATCTGTGACCAAGACAGCAAGTCTTTGTGATGTATGAAGAGCCACGGTATCCAGGGTAATGTCAGCATACCACCAAGAACTTACCATAGTGCTATATGGAAATGTCTACATCTGGATATATCAGTTTTTATTCATAACTTTATAGTACTGTTATATAAACATATATAATTTATAATGTATATTAGGATAAGAGAGATTTTGTGCTTAGTATTGTATATATTTATTGTCTAATGTATATTTTTTGTATTTAAGTACTGTAAAGGACTTCGCACCTAAGTTTTTCACTCACCTTCACACCTGTGAAAATGTGACGTGACAATAAAAGTGATTTGATTTGATTTTGATTTGAGAAGGACGAACCACATCCAACAGGATTAACTGTGGACGCAAGAGGAAGCTGTCTGAAAGGGATGTTCGGGTGCTAACCCGGATTGTATCCAAAAAAGGACTTGTATATGTCATTCCCAAGACGAACTGACGCTGTATTGGCCGCACCATACTAATAAAAACTAATACTAAACATACTAAAACCAGGTGTTTCAGTTTCATTGTCCATCCCCTGTACGTAATGTCAAGAAACTTCCCTCGACATCTGTTATGTCACAGTTTTTTCAGACATCTGATCAGTTGGAACATAAAGAGCCAGCAATACACCACTAAAAAATACCATCATAAACTGTGATTTTATTCACTGTTTACTGATTTAAACTGTGTTAAACAAAATCCAGTTAAATATGATTAATTTTGCTCTCTTTAAAAAGAAACATCCATATGTATATACCCATATCATCAAACACATATATAAGGAGTTCTTCTTATTATCACAGCCTATTTCAGAAAAACAGTTTGAACTCACTGGTGGAATAAACAACCTAGCACACACTTGGGCATTGCTGCTTGAACAGCTTTAGCACTGTACTGTCATCACCTGCACTGGGACAACACAGAGGCCAAACTACTCAAACAGTATCATAAACTAACACCACAACCCTCTTGTCATAACGCACATTAAACACCCCATTACTCGGTACAGATCGGTAATTATCACTCACCTTCTAACACGTTAAATATGCACTCGACGGGCTGTTTGTGCCTAACAAACAGGTGCACAAATAGCAGGCAAAGCCATTGGCTAGTATTCAAACCATGGCCAGGTGTGAGAAACACTCAGAAACCTGTCACGCCGCGGTCTCGCACAACACTTAAACACTATTATGCCAAACACAACAGTGCCATAACACCCTATTTATTACAAACACATGACAGCACCACCACTGGCTGCAATGCCGAGGCTTAATTCTTCTCAATCTTTACTTCAATCTCTCCTTCTCTATGAGCCTAGTGCCCGCAAATAGCTGTCTGTTCCCTGTCGCCGGAGGAAACACTGAAGAGTCTTTAAGGCAATAAAGAGGCAATAAAGGCCAGGTAGGAATTTCAAAATACTTTACTACAAAAGATAAAAGTCTTCAAAATACACAGATTCACTGTCCAGAAGATCATCTACAAGTACAGAAAATATAAAATCCCGGCCAACATGTTCCACCCCAGGCCGCACTAGCAAAACTGACCCAGGAGCAAAAGACGAGAAGCTAAAAGAAGCCTTTAAGAAGGCCAAAATTTCATCACAGGATCTGCAACTAGCTCCTGCCACTGTGGATATCAAAGTGCATGCACCTACCATTACAGCGAGCCTGCACAAATTTGACCTACATAGGGGGTGCACCAGGAGCAAGTACCTGCTGTCTGAAAAGAACATCAGGGCAAGAATAAAGTTCGCTAATTAATATCCAGGCAAAGATCAGAACTTCTGGTACAATGTGCTATTGACAGACAAGTCGAAGATACAGTTGCTTGGCCACAGTTGAGCAGAGGAACCTCATCCCAACTATAAAACATGACAGTAGAAACATTATGGTTTGTGGCCGCTTTCTGCCAAATTGCAATCAAGTAATCAACTAATCAACTCTCATGCATACCAGCCATCGAATAATCAACTCTCCTGCATACCAGTCGTCGAATAATCAACTCTCCTGCATACCAGGCGTCGAATAATTAACTCTCCTGCATACCAGCCATCGAATACCTGGCTCTCCTGCAGACCAGCCGTTGAATAATCAACTCTCCTGCATACCAGCCATCGAATACCTGGCTCTCCTGCAGACCAGCCATTGAATAATCGACTCTCCCGCGTGTCGGCCATCGAATAATCTGTTCTCCTGCATACAAGCCATCGAATAATCAACTTTCCCGCCTACCAGCAATCCAATAGTTGACTCTCCTGCGTACCAGCAAACAGATAATCAACTGTCCTCCAAACCAGCAATCCAATAATCGACTATCCTGCATACCAGGAGCCGAATAATCGACTCTCCTGCATATTGGCCGTCAAGTAATCTATTCTCCTGTACACCGGCCATCAAATAATCAACTCTCCTGCATACCAGCCATCAAATAATCAACTCTCCTGCATAACAGCCATCAAATAATCAGGTCTCCTGCACACCGGCCATCGAATAATCAGTTCTTTTGCATACCAGCCATCAAATAATCAACTTCCCTGCCTACCAGCAACCCAATAGTTGACTCTCCTGCATACCAGCAATCCAATAACAAACAGTTCTGCAAACCAGCAATTAAATAATCAACTCTCCTGTATACCAGAAAGTGCCCGAGGAGAATGTAAGGGCATCTGCCAAAAGATCAAAGCTGAAGTGGACCTTCCAACAGAATAATCCAACAAGTAATGGCTGGAAAGGACAAAATGGTGGACCAAGTTTTAAACCCTTATCTATACAGCCTGTATAGCTGATAATCAAACACTGATAAACCCAAATATTTATTTTAAAAGGTATTTCAAAAAACCCAGTCACACTGGCATTTGTGAGTGAAATTACTTTCTTTTCACATTAACATAAATATAACATTTAATACACATTTTGGAACAGATCTCTGTGCAGCAGTATGCATCATTATCTGATGTATTCGTGTTCACACTTTTGTTGTTTTGTGGCCATTTACAATTAGTGAGTTTGCCAGATTGCCACCTGCATCAGAACCAAACCTCTGGACCAGCCTTATTCTTAGCCATTTCACAAGCTGACAAACTGAAAATGTCTAGCGTGACTGGGGCTTTAATGTACACGACAGCAGTAGGAGAATTTAAAATGTGTATTATCAGTGCAAAATCTTTGCAATGGTTTTCAAAGCATGAGACCTAGGAGACCTGACTGAGTACCACCCATTGGCTAAGGCCAATTTCCTAGTGCCAAGCTAATGCTAGTTAATATTCACTTCCCATATTGGGTTTAACAGTGCATGAGTTAGTTCTACTTAAACATGGACATACGAATCCTCAGAAACCTGTACGTTCAAGGGGCATATTCACTGCTTGGTATCCCAAATGCCAAGACCCACTGGTGGGACCAAGGTTTTGCTACACACTTCTATCAGCTAAAAACACGTCAGGCAGTTTGCATTACGTAGTTACGGATTTATGATCCTTAGTACGTAACAAAACTATGGGATTTTAAGGGGTTAAGTAAGCCTAAATGGGCATTACTGGAGTAGCCGTATTAGAAGTCTGACGAGCTCTTCAGAATAGATCTAGTTAAACATAACCTTTCAATTCATATGCACTACATTTGTGCCTATATATATATATATATATATATATATATATATATATATATATATATATGT
>CM067489.1:26893857-26930987 GCA_034552555.1 Semaprochilodus insignis
TTTTGTTTTCGAGTCAACTGGCTTAACAAAAAGTTTTTGCTTAATGAATTGTATCAAGCATGTAGGCTGCCTGGAGGACTGAAGTCATCAACACAGACATCAGTTTATTTTTAAAGTTTATTATCACTTGTTTCGACTGTACTAAAATAAGGCCACTGACAAAATCCCAGAGCCGTAAGAAATGCACACCAGCTAATGAGCATCTGCTTTTATTTTTTTCTCCCTGCATCCCTCCTTTGCTCTTGCTCGTCCACCCTCCCTGCCCACAGCCTGCAGCAACCCACCCCTGCCTGTGCTAACCGCATTTAAACAACAAGAAGCATTCAATTAAAATAGTTCCAATAGTCAAAAAAACTGCTTTAATTATTCAAACATTATTTATCCCCCCCCCCTCCTTGTGGAGCGTCCTGGCTCATGCTTGCGGTTCAAATATGGGCAAACAGCAGGAGAGCTTGTCACGATTGGCATCAAACAATTAAGAGGCAGGAGGGAGAACCTCCAGCATGGTGCCCATCAGAAATAAATATTAATGCTTCCCAGCATGCAGTGCTGCTGGAAGCTCACACCACAGGACTTGCACAGGAGTTGTATATTAGCCAAATGTCAAAAGGTCAGGTGAGGTGGGTAGTCGGATCAGATGGGGTGGACACAGCTGTGAGTATGAGTTCCTGTGCAGGGGTGGGAGTGGATGTGGATAAGATGGTTTAAAAGATCAAGAAATAAGGCTGACCGTCCAGGAAATGGTTTAGGAACAGAAAAGTGTGAGTGTGTGAGTGTGTGTGAGTGTACCTGACTGGATTGCTGGTGAGGGACACTCTGAGGGAATCCAGGCAGGCAAACAGTTTCTCGTCAGCAGCTCCACTTTTCAGCTCACTGAGAAACTCCTGAGGAGATATCTGGCTGCTACTCTTCAGACTGCCCTGAGAGAGGGGGAGAGAGAGAGAGAGAGAGAGAGAGAGAGAAAGAAAGAGAGAGAGAGAGGGAAAAATCAAACATGGGGATCATTCACTTTGCTTTGAAATGCTTCGTTTTTTTATGGTCCAACCCGTCTTTCGATGTCACCGTACATCTTACGAACTTCTACTTCCATGTTCTCATATTCAAGACCTTCATTTATTTAGTTTCCAGTCAAAACAGCCACCAACCACAAGTCATTCATTTCTCAGTACGACACAAAACACATATTTAACTGACACTTACACAAAAGTCTCATCAGTTAAATGTAATATCTTGCATTCCAGTACTTGGTGTCCTCATGTTTCCCTTTATTATAGATTCAATTCTTTTCAGAAAACTTCCTGCTGGGATATTTTCCCACTCCTCCAAGTTTAGTCTTAGAAGTTTCATTTTCTATGGACACAATCCAAGACACGCCAAACACATTTAGTAATGTTGAAGTCTGAACTATGATGCTGTCAGCCCAATGTTCTGAGTATACCAGCAGCCTCTTTGTTTAATTCACACATGTTATTTTTTTGTTTTCTTTTCTTAGACCCATAGCGTTGACTCGTTTCTCACAGTTCTCCTTCAGCTTTTTCAATTTTCCTTTGACTTCCTTCTTCCTTGGAAGTGAATTATCTTACATCTAATCTCCTCAGAAATATACCTCAGAAAAAAAGCTGGTACTTGATTGCCTCGAGAGCCACCGTCACCCTCACCTTGCTCATTAGGGGTCTGAGGCCATATTAGAGAAACTTCCCATCTTTAGTCCCAAGTTAAAATCTTAATTTCTCAAAGTATCTTAGGTTAGGAAATCTTGACCCAGTCATTCAAATCCAACAATCAGCTGTCACAGCTATTACCAAGCAATTGAAGACACACAGCACACAACTGAAACGTAATCAAAATAGTAAGTCAGTTTGCTAGACGGCTACCGCTACTGATGTAAGGTCAAACAAACCAGAAACCGGGAATAACGTGAGAGCATGTGTTGTTTATCAGAGCATCATCACTCCCCGGTTCCATTTCCCAAACACTTTAGCCACCTGTGCTAATTCCTTATTCCTGTCATTCCTTCTAATTAACAGTTACACGTTTGATCCCACTATCAGTGCAGAGTTTCATAAGACAAGCACTCACCGACATTAGCACAGGCAGGTAAATAAGAGTGGACAATGAAGACTTTATATCATGTTAATTGTGGAACTCAAACCTCAATTCTGCAACATAAATAAATGTAATGTAAATATGACTTTTATAGTTATAGTAATCTATGCTGCCTGTCACAGTTGTCTATAAACAATAGAAACAGACCGTTAGATCAGAAGTTAAGACACTGTTGGGGTTTATACTAAAATTTGAGAATTTATGTCAAGTTAAGACGTTTGTGTAATACTACTTTCTTATATAGAGTTAATGGATTAGATAACAAACCTAAGAACTGTTATTCTGTAATAGCTACTGTCCTAAACTCCTAAAAGTCCTGAAGTGGTCACGATGACTAAACCTATACCATGATTTCAGAGAATGTTTCTGTGATTTAAAAAGTACATAAAAACAACATATAAATTGTCTGAATTGAAAATCTGATAAAATCTGCAAGTAAAAGCATATTTTCACCTTTAAAAATATTTACTAATATTTACTAAATGCGATAAGCAAATCATACAAAACCAATAAACATGTTCTACTCGCTATGCTGTCATAAGAAGAGGAAAACAGAAAAAAATGATAAGTATGACAATAGAGAACACTCACTGCTTGCTATATATTTGATCCACATTCATGCATGGTTAATTATACATTTCAGGAAGCAGTCTTAGAGATTTCCATTTCTTGGTTGTTTAGGAATGTTTTACTCCTTGTTTTCTAATTGTCTGCCCTAAAAGTCTTTTCAATTCCAAACAGATTTCTAACACACGCCAGATCATTTGGCTGCTGTATGCCAAATGCTAATGGAAGACTTGGTGGCTGTTAGCAAACACAAATTAGTATTTTACTCAGGAACACTTTCTGCTGTTAATGGCGAGACAAAATTTTAAATATTGGCATAACTAATCTCACGGAGACGTGGACCCTGAAAACAATGAATTAACCGATATATGAATATTAATTGTTTCTCAGTTCACAGTGAATTTGGAATGGCAAATCAGATCTGAGGAAGGTCTTGTGTTATTTGGTAGGTGTTTAAGTATAATGATCATTTTGAATAAGAACTGGACCGCTGCAAATTTCAGTTCTTTGGCTTTGCACTTCTACCAGATCCTATCTTCATCAGTTTACCAGTTACACTTACCACTTTCACACTTAAGCAGCTTATATAGTTTATTTCAGATCCACGTTGTATCCTGAGGCTTTTCAGAAGTTTCCTACTGCCTTTGGCCAGCAGGTTGCACATTTTCTTGGCGCATGCATTCTTTGCTACATGTGTTCAGGTATGCAGGTTTCCATGCCATTCACTGAGGTGGAATTTAAGCGATGTAAAGAAGATCGCCCACAAGCAAAACACGGAACAGTCGTGACAAGAATGCACTGATGAAAGGTCTTTACAGATACTGCGCTCTTGTTATGGGGTGTACATACAGATGTATGCTTTTTCTTAAGAGTCGACGGAAAGGAAGAAGTGTTTACTACTTAACAGGGATAATTACAACTGCAATCAAAATAAGATGTCCTCCTTCTTACTGACAACATACAACGAATACTGCAAAACCTCTACCCTCCCCCATCGAACTGTGGCTCTGCAGACCATACTTTACACAACACTTCTCATTAACAGATGTTTTACAAAGAACACAATACAGGGGGATGGAGATATTTGTAGAGTGTGAGGACCTTGAGGGCATTCTAAAAGCAGAAACAAAGAGACAGTCGGGGAAAAAGTGGGAAACTTAGTTAAGGGAAGGGGGGAGTGGAGGGGTAGATTTCCTGAGGGGTTTGAGTAGAGGAGTAGAGAAGGACAGTAAATGAATACAACTCCAATCTTTCCATCCATCTAAAGACAACAGTGCAATGCTTCTTCAATATGTTCTGTCATCCAAAAGCGCTGGTTCTGCATTTTTCCCCCATCAACCACATACCATGCCCTAAGAACAGTGACTGAGAGAGAGAGAGAGAGAGAGAGACACAGAGAGAGAGAGAGAGAAAATAATAGACACTAAATTCTAGCCAACAAAGGACCCCAATAAAGCATGTATGTTCGCAGACACAAACTGGTCCCCTTTTTCATGTATATGAAACAGATTGTCCAAAGCCACAGAGCAGTGGTGACCACCTTTAGTCCTGTAGAGTTAGATTTCTGCAAAAGCTAGTTCCAACCACAATTTGTCACACCTGCTCCGGCTAGTCAACAGATGTATCAGAGCTAGATATGGGACAGGGACTGGAATTCTAGGGTTGGAGACCACTGCCATAAGCCACTTTCCCTCTGGAAGATTCCAGCTTGACTCATCTTTTTGTTACTAGGCTCTATTTTTGGTGTCACCTCTGTTGATGTTCCAAGCAAACAGAGCAGACTACAAACTGGTCTGGGAGAAACACCGCTATCACCCTTAATGCATATGCAAACATTAGCCACCAGGTTAGCATACCCTCTTCACCTTGCAACAAGAATCATCTCATCGTCAAAACTCTGATGCACTATTTCCAAACTCTATCTTTTGTCGTGGACCATCAGCCTCCTCCTGAGCAAAATTTGTCTCCTCTACATCACAGCAACTCCATTCAGCATCGCTATGACTGCCAGCTGCATTGAAGGTGCACTATATCTGCAATGCAAAATGAAGTAGCTGATTCCAAAAGTGAGGTGAGCTGTACTATGTGGTTGAAGACCATCTGTAGTGGTTTTGTTTAACAGTTTATGGAACAGGCTAATCCAGTAAATTCATGCTTTAAATTTAATAAATTACTAAAGGATTGACTATAAACACATATCACATAAAATATGTTACCTAAGCGTCTCAAACAGGGTTCAAATGTTTACATTTAGGTTACAACTGCTAAGCAAATCAAGCCACAGCAGAGTTAGCCAAAAGAGGAGTTATAGTGTAGCAGTGCTATTACACAAAACAAGACTTCTTATAAAGTACAAGATTCTACATTAAACACAAGGGATGCATACTGATATCGGGCACTGGTTCGACGCCGCACTCATTATATTATACGCAACCTCAAAAAAAAAAAAAGGAACTGATACTAACATCTGATACCTGCTAATACCAGCTGAGTGTATGCTCCCCCACTAATGAGACTGATTCACAACAGTGAATGAGGGTCTGCTCACACAGTAAAGAGTTAAAGACCCTGTGGGGGTCAGACGCAAAGACGACAGGCACTCTAAATATTCGACCTTAGTATATTCCCTCTAGGAATCCACTGTGCAATTTTAACCCATTTTTAAACACACACACACACACACACACACAGCTTTGCTACTAAAGTTCGTACATGCTGACTTCAGTCTGTTTGACTGAAAAGAAATGTGAGGTATTAACGTTAATATGGAGATATTTTGCTGTCTTTGTAAAACAGGCTGCAGAAAGGCCGTACAGTCCTACCGTATATATTTCAGGGCACAGTGTGTTTAGGCGAGCTGTAGCTCCAATTCTCAGCATGTTTGCTCAGTACCCGGGTGCACAGTGTGTTATTTTGAATGAAAAAGCTTTCAGATCGTCTGTAGACAGAGCCGTCAACAGCATGCAGCAGCTGTCTGAGACACGTCATCTAACACATCAATCAGACCAAGCTTTTTCATACAGCGTGAGCATAATTGTAGGGTTTGCCTGCACACGCTGGACTATTCAAATGTACAGTGTGAGTCAGCAAAAAATAAGATTTCTAAAATCGCACAGTGTACGGCTGGCTTTAGAGGACATTCAGCTCCAGCTCAGCCAAAAAGACTACAACAACTCGATATGATGAAACGATAGCTCTTCTCACTTTAATATTTCCCTACATCTTCACTTCTCTTTCTCAGTAAAAAATCTTTTTCCACACTTCTTTCCCCCATTTTTTATTTTTTTTTTAAACAGTGGGAGGCGGATATGGCTGGCCACTCCGAGCGGGTCGTCTCACCGTAGGTCCGTCCTTTCCCATGGTGCACTAGGCCCACAGGCCACTCCCTCACACACCCCCGCCACAGGAGAACGAGGTCGTAATCACCAGGTACGTGAGGTGCAGCTGCTCCCACACAAAAGAGTCACACTCTTCCCTATTCTTTCCTTCTCTCCTACTCTTGGCTCTCTCTTTCTCTCTCTCTCTCTCTCTCTCTCTCTGCCATCTTTTTCTCTGTCATCTCTCTTACTCCCTTTTCAGCAAACAACTTCTTTGTCACCATAGTGACTGCTTTTGTGGCAACAGGGAGGGAACATTTGCTTCTTTGTGCATTTTTTCTCCCCTTTTCTTGGTTTATTTTGCCTCCACACAATAGCAGGTGATCCAAGTACGCAGAAGAATGAAACCAGCAATGTATGTTTAGGATGTGCTGAAAAAATATACTCCCTTTTTATTCTATGTTTGCAGATGAAAGCAAGTGCCTTGGATTAGACTAGAGAAACTTTGGATTGGAGTTGCAAAAAATTAACATAAAATGCAATGTATGATAAAGTTATTGGGTATTGCGACTACAAAAGGGGAAACGTTAAACTATGATCAAATATATACAATTACACTTGGTTTTAGAGTCCACGACAACTATGGATCATTCCTTTCTCCTGAAAAACTAAATTAAAACTGACTGCAAAGACTGCGATGGTGTCGTGCCAGACTGTCATGGAGTGACTCAGAATGCTGCGGGTCATCTTCAGTGACAGGCCCCGCTTCTGTCCTGGTGGAGACGACCAACAAATCTGTGTGTGGAGGCACCGTTAGCAGCACCAAGACGAACCGTTTTTTGTCATGGCTCACACCTCCAGCCCTACCGCACAATCTGCAGGAACTGTGTGAGAATATTCAAGCTGCATGGGACGGATTATTACAGGACACCATTAGGAACCCCTTCAACCCCGTGCCAAGACGCCTGGCATGTTGCATCATGCCATACTGAGAGACACTACTTCTGTATGTGTAGCTCAATAAATATTGATCATATCAGTCTAAATGTATCATCATTTATTGTTCCTGGTAACCTTTATCTTCCTTCCCAATAGCACTGCAATCCCACACTTCCTTCTGGGTGCAACTATTCTTTTGATGATGAGTGTATATCACAGAAGCATCTAAATTAAAACTAAACGTATTAAACATTAACTATAAAATGTGCCACATGTTATTCTTTTAAAAAGTTGAATTCAGAAAAAAAACAACTGTGCATTCTTTGTAGAGAAAATGTACTTAGCTCCACTTAGGAGAATACGTTTTTCCATGATATAGGCCCTACGGTACAGGGCCCTGTGACTGCGGCCACGGCTTGGCATTTAATCTCGTATAAAAGTATTTTTACTAGAGCCCAGCTGACACATTGGTTGGCCGATATTGCTATATCGATTTTGCATTTAAAGCCCAAACATTGAGGCGGACCTTCTTTTGACTCTGTGCATGTAATGTTAATACATGAGGACGTGTGACATGGTTCTCTGACTTTTAGATAACTATTTCAGGCTACAGCCGACCTGTTCATCTAACAGCAGCTTAGTGCTGTCCACTCTAAAGACATTTCCAACTCTGAGTGCTTTTCAGAACAAGAGACTGTAGAGAACAATACAATACTAAAGGCACCATAACAAAAAACAGTCTGTTTCATTCTAAGGGATTAAGAGAGGTTGGAAAATGGGCATGTAAAATTATTTGTGTTATGTTTGAACCACACAAATGTGGTAAGTGGACCTCAAGAAAACAAATTAAATGTAAGAAAGACGTAGGATATGGGCGCTTAAAACTGAAACTGTACCAGCTGCAAAACTGCTCGTTGGTCAGCCACTTATGTTTCACAACTACGTGTTAAGGACAGGGAACTTCTTGGGGTGCAGAGTTGAAAAGACACTCGCCCCACACAAAAGAGCAGGTGTCCAGACGACCCTCAGGGAAGCACCCCTGTAGTAGCACTCTGCTGTCAGGCAGCAATTACACAACCCATAATTTGACCAATTCTATTATCGCAGCTGTTTGTGACATGTTTATCTCAGAAGCTCACATCGGAACAATGCAAATACAATTCAGTATGTGGGCATAGTGCACCGTTTTCCTTCACTGCTACTAAAAGTTTGGATTTTAAAAAAAGTCTTTTTAGCAGTAACTATGTCTGACTACAGCAGAACATAACACAGCTGGCGCCACAGCCATAGCCAGTGGTAGAACGCAATACTTTTGGCAGCCCAGAAGCTTCCAGTTCATAACCAAGTCAGGATTCATCAATCCACATCAGTTCCTGCAGTGCTACACCTACTCAATGGCAGTTCGCTCTCTTTCACCACGCGCTGAAGCATGTGGACACCACCGTAAGCCTGAGCCCCTGCGGAGCGGACATCCTCTTCATTCTGGCTCATTGCTGAATTTCAGAACAGGAGGCTGATCTTCCAATCCATTCGGTTTTTTAGAGGAGCACTGCGTGCAACAGCACCAAAGGAACGTCGGGAAAGCCTTGTGTTCAACAGATGCGCTCTGAGGAGAAACTCGGATAAGCTCGCAGTGGTTTGTGTCGGAAATCAAAGGAACTGAGGTAAACATCCTAGGGCATGCCCTAGGTTACAGATCGAGCTGTCTGCTTGGTGCTAAGCCCTTGCAAACCAGACAACAGGCCAATTAGATCAACCCTGAACAGGTTAGGAGGTTATGACATTAATAAATCATGAAGTGGAGCTTTCCCAGGTAACTGTGGCATTATCCAGATTTTAGCCGTGATGCTATGTCTTGCTCCATGTGTTTAATCGCTGACCTGCCTGTGTTCTCTTCGCAAATGGTTTCGCTTCGTAAGGGGTAGGCTGAGATTATGCAAGTTGTTTACAAATAATTCACAGTTAAACAGCCTTTTATGGATTTCTAATGAGGCATGTTGCTGTTTAGGTAAGTGAAACCGATAGTTGAACAACTTTTTTTTTTTCCACCCATTTTGGACTGAAAATTTGCCTCATTCTCACTCAGAACTCCATGCCCATGAGAACAGCATGCAACCATGTGGCTGCCGGAGCTGAAGCCGTGCATCACTCTTTAAAGGGGATAGAGCGACCCCTGCTGTCCAGTCCCCACTATAATGCAAATGTTGTTGCCTAGGGACTCCTGGCCAGAGAACCACTGGGACTCAATAACAACAGGTCACATCACTGAACTGTATGCAAGGTTCAAATCAATGGGCCACTCTTGCCTTTTCTTCATGTGACACAATAGGAAAACCAAAGAAAGCCTTTTCTTTTGTTGTGCCGAACCAAAGCTTGTCTCCCTCGCTTCCTCTTTCCTCTGTAATTCTTCGTATAATTATATGCAAGCAGAAAATAGCAGCTAGTAAGCAAATGTCAGACATGCTTAGGGAATTGATCAGCCATTTAAAGGACAGGTCACCCATGCCTCCAAAATGTCAGAGCCTCTCCCGTCCAATCAGAGAGGAGAGCAAAAGAGGGCAAAAACATCAAACGTCCAATCAACCTGTTCTGCTTCCTGTGGTCGTGATAATTAACAGCCCTTTATGTCAGAATGTCACAATGTGTTGGTCTTTCACAGCCAAACACGTCCCTGAAACGATGCTGTCATACGATGTTAACATCATCCCGACTGTAAATGTCATGACAAGGCGAGTTTAAGGATCATAACATGGTAGAGTGATGACCCAGTACACAAAAAGCTTAAATGAATAGCGTCCACTACTAATATCCTGGTAAAACGCCACGTTAACTGAGGCCACATGTTCTCGCCACACTTCTCTCTTCAGCAGATGCATTCATTTAACGCCTGAGTGGAACTAATATCAGTGCCCTTCAGCCAAATAACAATCATATTCTTTTAATGTGGACACCGCATGCCCAGACCTGACGGAGCGACCTCATAATGACTTGCCCATTTCTGCACAGAAGCTCTGCGGTTATCTATCCAAGGCCTGCTATGGTCAGTCAATCACTTAGCCTGTCTCGCACCACTCTTAAACTGATCACATCTTTCATTAAATGACCAAAACAGCTCATTAGGCTTCTCCGCTTGAGCCAAACATCTCCCCTGGCCCTTCAAAGCAGAAAAAACTACATCAAAACCCCTCAAACCCACACTTTTCTAGCAGCGCCGAGTAAGCCATGCACCCGGGTGGTCAGTCTGTGAAAAACATGGCCGCTTGCCCGAGTCTCTTCTAGCAAATTCGCTTCTGAGCGAGTAATCCCTCAGGTTCATGCTTCGACTCATTATAAGCCAAATCATCATTACCCACCCAACTCTGAAACTCACAGGATGCACACGCGCTGGCTGAATGCAGCGCAACCAAACAGGCTTTAATGCTTGCAGCCTCAGCTCGCACCGGCGGGAAGGGTGCCGATGGCCTCAATACACCAAAAAGCCTGGACTCACTGGTCTAATTTGTCATCATCCGAAAATTTGTTTTGTAATATGCACACCTATATTGGAAATTCTACAATCAAATCTGGAATATCCAGAATCCAGAGAAACGAAGGATGGAAAGCGCACCTGCTTGTCATCCCAGACTTGTTTTCCGAACAGACAGCGACCAGAATATTGGACTCCGTAGGGTGATTTTCTTCCCCCGTATACTTTTCAGCCTTGTTCATAAAAAGACTATATATGAGCCGCTTCCAAATCTCAACACCACAATAAATCAATCTTTCGCCTTTTTCAAACAACGACTCAGAACAGCTTAAACGAGCCTTTCAGGTGGATTTGTGCAGAGTGAGTTGGACCCGGGCGTCAGGCATTACACGCTGGTGATCTGCTGGTGGAGGAGCCACAGGGGGGCAATTCAGCACTCACAATTACAGTTCATCTCCACAGGGCTAATGGATATCCAAACCCTGCCACTGAAAGAGAGGGCCGCTGTCGTTTTTCGAGAAACGAATTCTAAAAGCATGTCCGCGTGTGTGTCTTGTAACAGCAGCGTTGTTGTAACCAAGATAAAACGTACTAAGGTTCAGCGCCTGTGCTCCTCTCCCTTTAGTTTTGATGATTCATCATATTTTTGTGTGCAAAGAACATTAACACAGACAAAGAACAGCCCGGCGCAAGAACGCATGTGTCTGTGCGCGTTATTGAGAAACATTCCACGTAGGCCCTTCTCTATTTTAAGCCTTTAGTGGCCACATTAAGTGAAAGAGCTGAAGGAAAGGGAGCTAAAACAGCCCTCTTCATCAACACAAAGGCTAACCTTAATGCATAATGCAAATGAGGACAGGAGCGTTGGCGCGACTCTCCTTTCAACGTTCGGATATAATTAAGAGCTCCGGGGCCGACAATTTGGGCCCACAAGAGGATTCCGCTCTCGTTCTTCTACCACGTGTTCTCTATCTCGCTTGGTCTCCTAATGTCCTGATCGTGTGTATTAAATCACCATCTTGAGAAGGCGCTTATCACTGCCCCTACAGAGCTGGAGTGGCTTTTATCATGTCAAATCTGAGAATTATTCTGTGATCTATATTCAATTAGACGCGGGCGACTCTGAGTGAGTGGGGAAAAAACACTCCCATTAGTCTCCGAATTTCCATTTCCAAAATAGAACCGGACGCCACTGACCTTCATCTGTACTGAGAGAGAGAGAGAGAGAGAGAGAGAGAGAGAGAGAGAGCTAATGAAAAAAGAAATGAAAAGAAATGAAAGAATGGACAGGGCAACATGGTGAGAGTACAATACCGACTGCAGTTAGCAAAACGAGAATTATTCAATCTTTCAATGCATTTTGAAGCAGTAGAAGTTCTAAAGTTTACTCACCAAGTTCAATCAAAAGGCTTGGTGAAAAACATTGTACCAGTTAATTAAAGTCATTAATGGAATAACACTGTGGAAATACGTCAATCACTTACTACTCATACTTATTTATTCAGCTATTAATCCAAAAAGGCTACATAGAGCTGTGTGTTGGTGTATTGTTGGTCCTGGTGTCATGTGCCAGGACCAAAATATACTACTGTGAAGGCCTGTCTAGAGGCCACTTCCAGCAAAAACAAATTATTTCATTGTAGAGATGGCAGCAATCTGATACCAGGTCTCAGTGTTGGGCTGATGTCAGCAGAAAATGCAAGCTGGAATATCAAATGGGGGGGAATCCAATCCAACCCTGTAACAAATCAAAACAGCACATGCTTACACTGTGTGATGTCATGTTGTTAGCTGTGTATCTTGCTGTGGATATGGTGCAGCTTATGAGGAGTTTGATCGTGGTGGCCTCCTTTCTGAAGCTTTAACCCCTAAGAGCCCAGAGTGATGTATATATGTCACAAGCCCTTACAAAGACGGGGAAGTTCCTTATTTGGTTTTGTCCTTCACTTAAACTCACGGACTCCTTAAGTGACCTACACGGAACATTCTGGATGCAGTCACATGACGGTTTGTGAACATGTGACCTCAAAACTGCAGTGTGCTTGGTTAGTGCAGGAGACACAACCAGCTCATTTTAAAGGCTTGGTTTTTTTTGTATCTATGAGGTTTTAACCCTTTTAAAAAATTCTAATGCTTTGATAACATGTTCTATACTACATATAACCCACGCTGACCCCATAAAATAGATATAGAAGGCCCCACAATAAGACTGATCTTTTGCAATCAAATAACTGATCCCTCTTCATTCTCCTTTAAGGGAAATTGGTCTGTGCTAATAGAGCTCATTTTGAAGCACAGAAGACCAGGCAATAATCAAGGTTTTAATATCAGCATCAAAAAAGGAAATTGGTGGTCAAAACCCCCCACAGGACCTCCCCAGAGCAGGTATTATGTGGGTTGTGGATCATTCTCAGCACTGCAGTGACACTGACGTGGTGGTGGTGTGTTAGTGTGTGTTGTGCTGGTGTGAGTGGATCAGACACAGCAGTGCTGCTGGAGTGTTTAAACACTGGTGTCCACTCACTGTCCACTCTTAGACACTCCTACCTTGATACCTCCTACATGATACCTGCTCTCTGGTGGTCCTGTGTGGGTCCTGACTACTGAAGAACAGGGTAACAAGGAATGCAGAGAAACAGATGCTGTACAAAGTGCTCCTGTACGGTAAGATGAGATGATAAAATAGATAACGAGTGCAGAAATAAGGAGACGGCTTTAATGTTATGGCTGACTGGTGTATTCCGTTGACGTTACCTACTCTCCACTTTTTGGGCTACAAAGCCAAATAGCGCCAGACGGATTGATGTTGCCTAGTGTGGAAGTGCCGTTTCCATTTCCTGACTGAACAGACTGCAGCACAGAAAGAAACATGCACACAGAAATATATAAATATACGCAGTGCTCGGTGCCGAGCTGTAGCTATACAGCACCATCTAGAGGTCATCACGTAAAGGAGACATTTGCATAGGAGTAGTGGGAAAAGCAGAACTGATGAAAGATAATAAGCACTGATTAAAATCTTAAAAATGTCAGGACATCTTCAGCTAAAAAGAGGAATACTGCCCCAGACCTGACAGGGTTAAGGGAGTAAGCAATGCACAGTTAGAAAATAAAACAGTTTGACTGAACTGGTGAGGTACTCTACTGGTAGGCTAGTTAGTGAATGCCACCAGAGCATTATCAACTAGCTCCAGTGATGTGCTTGTGAACATCAACAGAACTGAGACCGACACGGCAAGCTTAAGCATTGGAGATATTGAGAGAGAGAACGAGAGGGAGGGAGAGATGGCTGAGAGAGGCCTTGTTGATAAGGAGCGAGCTGCCCTCTTCATCCTCCTACAGCCATCATCTCAACATATCTAGCCACTGCAGCAACATCACAATCATTGCCATGGAAACGGGCTGTCAAGAAGATCTTGTCACAAGAGCGTGTGGTACTGGAGAGGGCTCGGACTTAATCCACGGGTCTGTTAACAAGCTGAGCATTTTTGTTTCCCTTGTTGAGGGCTGTGTCCATTCTGCATTGCGTGACTGACTTCTCTCTCTCGACTGGCTCTTTCTCATCAACAAAGCCCAGTGTAACTTTCCCGCACCCCAACATCTTTCTGTTCAGTGGAGAGCATAAAAATATCCCCGTTATCAAACATGAACACTTTTAATTCAATAAGTCAAACAAGTAGCTCTGAGTAATGCTGTGGGCTTTGCTGGCCTCCAGTGCGGAGGACAGGACCTGAACTCGCAGCAAAAGAACCAACAGCTGCTGTGTTAGTGGATCAGCCAAAGAGCAAAAAACAACCAACCAAAAATGCTGAAAAATAAACAGCATCACACTTCACCAGAAGAGCAAGCATTTACAGCACTGACTTAGTTTTCACAGGTTCTTCAGCCCAAGGACAAAAAGCTGCTAACAGTTGCCCTGGACCTACGAACGAGACCTGCGCCTCCATCTGTTTGCTGTCGGAGAACCGACACAGGGAACCAGGCAGTTGTTTTACAGCCAAGACGGTAAACAGATACGGCCTACAGTCAAGCGCAATTAGGGGCCATTTAGCATTCATTGTTGGCCGTGTGCATTCGCTGGCGGGTGGGCATTTGTTTTACTCTCTTAATGATCGATTTCATTAATGATCAATCATTTTAATTGTGGTCTAGGCTGTGATTGGAATCTGGAAAGTGTTCAGCGTCTGTTAGCATCCAGCAGAAAAAGGAACAGTACTGATCAATAGGAGCCCCCCGTATCCTACACAACGCACCTACAACAATCCGGCAACATGCAGGGACAGACAAATCACACACACTCTACAATGCACAGCATCGCAGAGTGTGTGATAGCATAAAATTGCTGTCACTGGTGAGGTTATAGTAGATAGAATAACACTCGCGCCCTAGCTTTCCGGGGTATTCGCAGCAGCATAGGATTTATTGCAATAGACAGCACTAGGGCTCCAAAATATAGGCAATATTCTAGTGTTTTCAATGACATTGCTACATTCTGTTATAGTGGAAAGCCTTGCAATCAACACTGTGATATGGATTTCATCAAATAAAGTGACTTTTTTTTGGACAATCATGAATTCAGTGCTGAGCAATATACTGACTACATCCTGTGAAACAGCTGTTCAGTCTTGGAGCTATTTTAATGCTAACGCATTTGACAGGTAAAGAAATTCATATCCATTAGTAACATCCATAAACAGGTATCCCAGTCGCCAAACCATATGTTTAAGGGGTTTTTTTTTTTATTCTTTTAGGTGCACATGATACATCCAGGAATTGAAATTTAACTGTGATGTACTAGGGTTACTGGTAGCTACAGCACGTTTTGAAAGAGCAGTTCAAAATCCATAAAAACACAATAAATAGGTAAACGTCAGGAAATTGGTCTTTTCAGAGAGAAGAAAAAAGGAAAGGAAGAAAGGAAAGTTGAAAAACAGTCCAAGACGAGCTTTGTCAGGGTTTGTAGTACCAGTTCTTAATAAGAATGGGATCCCTAACTTCATTAATGATACATGTGAAAACAGTCATACTGTAATGTTACCACTGGTCAATTATCAATATCTATCAGTCCTACTTCTGGACAACAGGAACTGGTCAGGATACTCATAGCACATGGTTAAAAAAAAACAAAAAAACAGTGTTACTGGTTAAAAGTCTTGTTTGCATAGTTTGCATATTATTGCCTGTAGCAAAAAGGGGAATATCACAATAACAATAAGCACACAAGTACACACTAGGAGAGGAAAAAGGATACTAGTGATACATCAAACTGTTTGGGGTTTTTTTGGTTTTTTTTGCCAAAGCAAAAACCAAAATCAAAATTCAAGACACATTTTTGCTGTTCCATTTATGCTTGTGAATAATCACATAAAACCAAAATCTACAAGGGAATGAAAATACATACTTGTATTATCGCCAAAATCTGCTTTAGGAGAATGCTGAGCATGAGCTGGCAAATAAAAACAATTTACATAAAAATAAATAATTAAATAAATAAATACATAAATAAATAAATAAATAAACAAACAAACTCACTAAATGTATTATGGAATCAAGTACAGGCTACAGTGTCGTATCCAGTCCCACACAGAACAAACAGCTGGTCATCCAAAGCAATCAATTTCAGTATTTTGCACTTTGCCACTGCAGCTTGTGATTTTCATAATTTCATAGTCTGTGGCTACAGATGGCATCGTTGTGCTTAGCGGAGAATTTCATTTATGCTTCTGTCGTTTGCTGTGTTCTGCATATCTAGCAGAAATCAGGAAACCATCAACCTTACTGTTGATCCGCTGCTGCTCAAACTATCTGAACATGTCTGTGCTGACTGTTACAGGAGAGCAAAGGAAACAAAACCCACCATTTCTAGTTGATCAACATCATTCAAACGGTGTGTTTAGTGTACCACTTTAAACTGTCCTTAAATATATGTTAGGATAAAGTCTGTTTTGAACGTTGCTTTGTCTGCTTCACAAATAAAAGCACCCCCTTACTCTACGCTGTGCAGCCCTAGACAGCGCACACATATTCAGATGACTAGAGGAATTTTTACCCAATAACTGAACCCATGAATTATTGAACTTTGCCATGGTGCTGTCATGTCATCTTTTTCTTTCTCTCTTTTCAAAAGTCACTCCTTTACATAGCAAAAGTCAAAAAACTACCGCCCACAAGCCTAATGAAAACATGAGTAGGCCAGTCGAACTGTACATGAGCCTCCAGAGTCTATGTATGAATGTATCAAAACTGACACACAAAAATAAACAATCTCACACACACATCCAGACTCTGGGAGGAAGAAAAAAAAAAAAAAACTGACAGTTTGTCAGGTCGTGCACGCACACACATACACAGCGCTCGGCAGGCTGACAAGTTGAGATCTTTTTTGACATGTCTACTGAGAGCTCTGGCTCACCTTTCACTTCTGTGCTAACAAGACTATGTTACCCATATACCACCCCCACCTTCTCTTTGAGATAGCCTCCAGACTCACTGAGCCATTGTATTCTGCCCCAGTGTAGGAAATGCATGTACCTCTCACCAAACAACTCCCTACAGTGCATCCCTGTGCACAGCTTTTCAACCAATTACCTCTCATTGTAGTACACACGCAGGCACAAAGAGCAACGCTCAGAGACACATGGAGATAATGCTGTAATAGCCCAGCTAGGCTCTCTTAAGAGTTAAGAGTACCACAGATAACACACAAGACTCTAAATGAGACTATGACAATTATGTGTTTTGAAAGAACATACATTTCCTTCCTCTATATTTGGTCTGTATGATGACAGACATAAAATGTGATGTTCAATAAAGCTTTCAGATATCAAGAAGACAATATGAGAAACGACAGTCATTAATAAAATAGCGTGGCTCTGGCTGGATGTGACACAACAGAACTCTAAGTTGCCTCTCCTCTCATGACGCCACTGCATGGTTATTTTTATACAGGCACATAAAGCATACATATTTCTGTATACATCTTTTGGGGCACTGTGGGTAGCACTGGTAGCCTCACAGTAAGAGGGCCCTGGGTTGGATTCCCAGTGGGGGCGACCAGGGAGTTTCCTGTGTTGAGTTTGCATGTCCCCCGCCCCGTATCTGTGTGGGTTTCCTCCAGGTGCTCTGGTCTTTCTCCCACAGCCCAAAGACATGCAGTCATGTGAACTGGAGATGATAAATTGTCCCCTAGGTGTGAATGTATGAGTGAATGTGTATCTGTATCTGTCTGCCTGCCTGCCTGCAATGGATTGGTGACCCATTGAACGCTGGGATGGGCTCCAGCACCTCCCGCAACCCGTAAGAATAAAGTGGTTAAGATGATGAGCGAGAGTGAGACAGAGAGTGTTTATTCATTTTCATTCATTTATTCATTCGTTTTTGCTTAGTTATCAAATATATGCACACTTTAAACACAATACTGGGCGTGAGAAGAATCTCAATGTGCGATGTGTTTTTGCAGGCTTGCAGTTCAGTGGAAGAAGTAGTTTCTGAGTACAGCATGTTCGTGTTTGGCTGTTTAGCCTAATGGTTAAATTAGTCGTCCCCCGTGTGGGACAGCAGCATTCGTGCTGGCAATGGCGTCTCTCTGGTGCTGTGCATATGAAGTAACTTAATATGTTCCAACACTGCCCATCTTAATAATTTGTTTACAGCTGAAACTCATATGCTGACAGAAAATATGAGTATCTTACTCTATATAAATGTCATGGTCAATAGCTTTATATGTAAGAAACAGTTTTCTTTAACAGAGCTCACTCTACCTACAACATGCTTAATACCAGAAGATTAATACACAAAGAAAAAAAAAAGCACAAGGGAAAACCAATTTCCATACATCATACACGAGAGAACATTAGCTCATACTTGAGTAAAAAGCAAGAATCAACTAAGTGCATCAACTGAGGCAAGCTGACATGATTTATGCTTTAAAACTGCTTTCTTTATTTTGTGTACACATGCCAGACATAATCAAGGACACATGCATGCACACAGACAATAGACAAGCAAATGATTTATACTCCATGTTATACTGCGCTGGTACAGTCTGTCGCCTTGACAAAATTCTCTGTTGCTGATTTTCCAAGTGAAAATAGGTAAATGCCTCCTCTACAGAGACAACTCTTTAATGCCCCATGTTCTGCTAATCTTAGTCCCTAATTTATATTTCATTACCAGTTCATCTACAATCTGATTCTGTGTTTCTATATGCATTATAGCTTTCACCTTCTGGCTAAAATGAGTGTGAAAGGGGATTTTAAAATGTGGCTTAATCACTTCCAGCAAAAAAGCAAAACGCATGACCAAAAAGAGGTGGACTCCCCAACTGAATAGAGGTGCTATCATTATTCCTTCAGTAGCTATCATTATTCCTTCAGAGTGAGCCATTGGTCTCGCCTGTTCAGAATCAGCACTTAGCTGCTTAAATCCTGTGGGGAGAAGTACACTCAAGTTGGCTTCCTATTCACCAGCTTCTCAGTACAGGCAACTAATGCTTCCAATGGGCAATGTCGGCACTCAATCTGTCAGTGTTCAATCTACCACTCTTTGCCTATCATTACTGTACTTGACTGAGAAACCTCACCATTTCCAACAGCATGGCTAATCATACAGCCAGAGCAGACTAACCAAATCATTTCCTTCCCGTTCCGAGAGCTGCACAGTGGAGTTTTTTTGGGAACATCATGAAGTGTGTTAATAGTCTACATAGCATGAAATCTAAATGTATTCTCAGTGCATATTATTTGGCAACCCCCGTATTAAAATAACGGATGTTAACATGCGTATTGGGACACCTCTAGTGAATAGGTAATCAACTGAAGGCATATTATAAATACAGGAATACATGTAGCAAAAGGAAAACAGCCACCTTGCATACCTAACAAAACATCTTATTTTGCTCTCCATATATTACACTCATAATTCATTTTTGCATAACCATTTTTCCACCTTTACTTATAACCTATATTAAACACACTGTTTACTTTGCCGTTTGCTGTAACTGTGCCTTTAAGACTGATGTACCTAAAAGCTTGGTCCTGACTGGCAGTTCTGTATTGGGTCTTGTTCAAGAAGATGTTTACATACTACATCAAATTTATTTTATTCAGTTTTTACCTGGAACCTTTCATAATAAAAATAGCAAAAAGCACAGCCTGGAAAAAAATGATAACTGGCTTTTAAGGATCTAAAAGAATAACCTTTTCTTAGATCTAACCATTCATATGTATTCACAAGTGGTCAGTTTAACAGGGCCTTTAATTGCATGAGCTCTTCCCCACTCCAATATCTGATGCAGCCCAGTACATTCATTGTCACTCCACAGTCTCATTGTCATGCAAACCTCGATTCATTAACACACATTCCATTACCATACCTACTGTGTAATTATGAGATAAAGAATTTATCAGAAGTGCTGAAATGCAAAATCAAAAAGGTGGGTCTTTTCCCCCTCATCCATTAAAGTAATTGGCTTGCAAAAACTGGCTTTTGCCAGCAGCAGACTCACAATTGAGAGTGGACTGCAGAAAGGCCATCATGGCCTTGCAAAATCCAACGGAGAATTACTGGAATCTACTTACAAGACAATGTGTGGAAGCGAAACAGCAAGAAGGCACAAACTTCAATTTCTCACTGGAGACCCAGCCATGAATTGAACGAGTAAAAAGTAAAAAGTTTAGCGATGTTCGCAGGCAGCTGGAGACTAAGGAATGAAATGAAAGCTGCTGGTGTAAAAGAGTAAGCATTGGAGACTGGGTTTGAACCGGTTCTGTTCATTTCATACCAGTGTGGATGCACTGTGTTCAAAAAGCCTTTTACTGCAATGAAAATTCTGCATTTCTCCTGCAATTATCCCCTACAAGACACAGGGGGTAGGTTATCACTGAAAACACTCATTTGCTGTGAAGGAACATCGAGCTATTCCTTTAAAAAAACAGTCAAAAGAATGACCTAAGAATGGAAAAGATTTTTCAGGAGCCTGATGAAGTAAACAGGTGTTGAGCAGCTAAAAGGTTTTAAATGCAAAAAATAAAAATAAAAAATTGGCGCATCTCAGGTGAAGACAGCTGCAGTAAAAGAAACACTATTCTCGATTCCCAGCTCGATTTAAAAGCTCGTACTATTCACGAAGGAGACAAAGACCTTCGCTTATTTGCAATTCAAACAGCCGCCGTCTTTTAACCATAAAAACAAGTTGTATACAGCTAGTTTGATAGCACTTCTGCTTAAATAAACGGGAAGGGGGAAAAAAAAAAAAAACACAAGAAAGAAACACGGAGAAAGACGAGGAAGCAAAGCAGGCACAATTAATAAATGCAGATTTGGCATTAGCATAGATGCATTGAAAAATCTGCAGGTGTGCACGTTAGCAAGCTCTTAAATGACAGAACTGAAGACTCCCTAGATGATATCTGTTCTAGCAGCTCGGCATCTCTCTCCTTTTATCATAAGATCTAATTAGACTTCAAAACCATGGCCGTATACCCTGAAAGTGTCAATCATCGCAAGGTCCCATGAGCTTGTAAAAACATTCTGGCAATCAACAAGAAGGATATACGTCCGCAGACAGTTGTGACAATGTAGATGACCCTCGCTTAGGAAAAAAAAGATAGAAAAAGAAAGGAAAAAATACTTCCGCCCCCCACCACCCCCCACCCCTCCTGACACTGACTCATTAATGTCCTAGCTCTTCTTGATTAAATTTCAGGAGCTTTTTGCAGAAGCTCAGCCCTTGTGGAATCAGTGCTATGCTAATCACAAGTTAGGCATTAACGTGCCCAGAGCTGGATCTAAAAAGGCCTCCAAAAACTTCCAAGTTACTCGCTGCTTCAAAGCATGGGCCTGTATGTATGAACTAGAAAGTGAAAGCTTAAGTAAGGAAGCAGGCGGCCTCCACGACTCCTTGCTAACTTTTTAAAAGGTGCTTGTATTCAAACGAAAGTGTCATGAATTGGGAAATTAAAGTTCCTTGAGTGGAGAAGGATCCTGAAGATAATTAAAAGGGCAGCCATTCCGTTATTGTTATACTTCAGAGTTCTCGTTCTGTTGATTTAAGCGCAAAGAAGGTATCTTATCAGTTTAACTCGACGCCCTGTCTCACTTCTCTCAAAGGGCTGTTATTACCCCTGCATTAACATAGAGCAATTTAGATTAAGCTATAGCTTCAGAGCTCAGGTGTGTGGGATCCTTAAAAGAGGCTTTGTCAAAAGTCTCATCTAATGTAGAACTAAATAAAATCTATTAAGTCTAAGAGTCTTACGTCTCATTGTGCAGCGAGATTTTCCCAACTGCATGAATTAAAAGGTTGCAGTTGCTTCTTTAGATGAGGAGCTCATGGTAGATAGGGTCTACCTCGTATCCAGAATCAACCAAGGTTCTTCAGGAACAAAAGGAAGGATTAAAAGGTTGCAGAATCCATAACCGGGTCAGAGATTTAGCTCAAAGGTCTGCCTGATGGGAGAGATCTTCATGATCATCAAAAACCCATGAAACCAAATTTTCATTCTAGAGCAGAACACAGCAGCAGTTAGTCAGGCTTCTCCATAGTTCTTTGCGCTTATATTCGTTTGTTTAAACCGTTTGTGGCATGTGGTAGTTTGGTTGGGAACCCAATATTTAAAATCTATGCATATTTGAATCGCTGAGAGGTCAACAAAGCCAATCACAGTGGTTTAATTTGGATTTCTGATTTGATTTCATTTATTATCCCAAGCCACCAATGAACCTACATGTGTCGGAGTTTTAATATGTAACATTGATAATGGTGAAATAGTGGTAAAAATAAGCACATTTAGCTGACAAAACACTCCTCATGCACCATCCTGGCATTAATGAATCTTGAATTTTTTTTTAGGCCAAAAGCTGATCTCAACATCTAAGGCGTCAGTCAGCATTATTGCATCAAATTTCATGCAACAGCCTCCCACGTCGCAGCTCTGGGGCATTAAATGTTTCAGATGTCTGTTTACTATCACCAGTAAGGATAAATCTAACCTGAAGAGTTTCACATAAAACCACTCTGAAAGACTTTGTTCATACATCCAAGATTCAGTTATGCAGAAAATAAAAAGATGACTGGCAGAACTCCTGTTTAGCCTACTGTAAAAAGAGCAACCTAGAAAATTACTTCAATTTGTTAAAACCAATTAAATACTTAAAAAAAATACTTTGAAAAATACTTTGACTGAAGGAAATGTTCACTCAAAGTCTTTTATTAGGTTGAATAAACCTAATTCATTTCCATGTAACAAATTAGAGTATATTTTTAGGTCGGACCAACAAAACACTTTTTTTACAGTGTACTTTAACCAGAGATCTTCATTAAGCTCTTACAAACATTAAAGGACCCAAAAACAAAACTGTCCTAAACAGAGTTTCTACAGTGTTCCTTCTAAGCAGTGCTAAGCACATGCAGAAGGCCACCACAAAGGAACTTGAACCAACTACAGGACATGCATGTCACTGTACACACAAACAGAAACAATATTATTAATAAAAACCTGTAACTTATGTTACTGGCAAACTAGTCAGAACAACAAGAACATTTTTCTTTTCAAATGAAGTGAATGAATATAACCATTTATGGCACTGAAAAATGTTGCAATTAGTGTTTTGCAGACAAAAGATGAGCAGAAAAAAGGCTAAAAAAAACAGAATCAATATGAAAGCAACAAAAGCTATCTAACCAGAATAGTCTATACTTTAGATTCTTCCACCTCTGGATTCCATTTCCACAATCTGAACAACAGCAACACAATATTCATGGTAAGCTGAAGTAGGCAGGGGGTAGAAAACACGTTAATAAAGAAAAGTAAAGCAGGATTATGATTTAATGTGCCTTCATACCAATAATTAATGCCTGCCTCTTTATTCAGGTGCCCAGGGGAAATCTCAGAACAATAAATATTTTCTGGAAGAAGAAAAAAAAAAAGTAAGCACAAGCTCACATACATACAAGCACATATAGAGCACACATAAACAACTCAATAAATTAATTGTAAGAAAGACATCAATGTGTCAGTACCTATTTGAATGTTTCCATTGACTGACAGGTTCTTGCAATGGTAGTGGTGCATGAACTATCTAGTGTCATTTAGATGACTTCACCTCCGTTTATGATTTTTGAAGTACAAAGTGAAGGAGATGAGTGAAAATGTATGAAAAAGAAAAGACCGTCACTACTGAGGCCAAGGAAATGGTTGAGTCAATAGACACATACAAAGTTTTGATACTAAGTAACGATAATAATAAATCTGCCATTTTTGTCTGTTTTTAAATGTGCTCATTTGGTGGGAAGTTTAAACCCCTTCAAAAGAAAAGAATAAAGTACAGACTGATTCCACTGAGAACTGTTAACTTTTTCAGCAGACAGTTTAACAGCGGCGGCTTCCTTTAGTTTTAGTTAGACAGATGGGTATTTGTGGGAGTATCACCAAGGGTGCATGTCTAGAGTCCTTGAGTTGCAAACGGGTATAAAATATAAGTTAAAGCTCGAAAAACACAGAAAGGAAACACAGAAGAGTTGAAAATTAAAAACAGATTCATACTGCATCACATCTGCGTGTTCCAGGCTGCAAAAGGGCATCATGTCTGGAAAGAGGAGCGTGGCAGCCAGTAAGCCAGCATCAGATCACGTAGCAGAGTCTCAATAATACAGACGGAAAGCCCTGCAGAATGTTCTGTAGAATGTTCTTCACTGGTCACTTCACATCGCCAGCCGGGCGAGCTTACCCTTTCCCTCCCAAAGCAGATTAGGTTTGGGGACACCCTCTGGTGTCGAGGTGGTGTAGGGTTTAGACAAGTAAATGCGATTTTGATTGCTTGGTGTCGTCCGACAGCGACCCTTCAGCATCCTGCTGGCCAGGAGAATTAAGAGTCGAGCAGAATGACCCAGCATCCCGCCAAGCTCAGAGAAACAGACCTGAGCCTGGACTAATAACACACGCCAATCTGGCAACCGCTGGGCTTTTCATTTCTCCAGTCATGACTATGAGAAACACTGACTGTGACTACTGCTTAAAACCCTGCGACTCTGCTGACATTTACTCTATAGAAGCGTGGTGCTGTGCCTACAAAACAGGTTCCATGGTGGTGCGGCTATTGTGTATGAGACTATATGTTTTCGTGTGTATGTTTACTGCCTTTGCTTGGACGTCGCAAGATGACAAAGTGTTCCTGCTGCTTTTGTATATCGATGGGCATTGCTCATTTATCAGCGAGGCTAGGTTTCTGAGAGCCCAGTTGTACTAGATTTCTTCATTCTATCTACACCTGGCCCTTGCATAAGAAGCGCGCACACACATCAGAGACTGTCAAGGTATTGCCTAGTGCAGATATCTCAGAGTCCCGCTGCAATAAGACAGTGTCTGCTACGGTGGGTTTTGGAGTCCAGACGGAAACTTCAACGCAACCTCTTAAATTCTGTATTCAGGGAGAGAAATCACAGGGCAGGGAAGCTGGAGTCTATACATTTCACAAAGGATTAAATGACCTCCCTATGGCAGGCAAGGTGAGCAACCATTCTGCCACAGCAAAAATCTTAGCAGCAGTAATTGTGGGCAAAATGATGTGGAAACAGAACAAGCACAATATCGATTAAAGTTCTCACAATTACACTTCTTCAGCCAGGAGAAATTACAAGTTAGGTCTGGGGCTGAATAATTTGGGGAAAAAATACCTAGTTGAAACTTTTTCTTCCGCATTAAACATCTTTAGGCGTCGAGTTTCCCCTTTAGATCAAAGAAACACCATGTAAAATGACAATCAATTCGTATAACTCCAAGATGAAAGCTGAATGAAGTTGAACAGCATGTGAAGACATACCCGTTTTGATGGTATCTCAAACACCTCTATCGGTGTTGCAGAGACATCTACTGAAAATACGTAGTTGCAACTTTTCTAACCAATATTGCGTCTGCAAATAACGTTCTATAGGTTAAGCTCAAGCGGTCATTAGCATAAAACATCTTTAGGTCTTGAGTTTCCCCTTCAGCTGAACAGGAACACTACGTAAAATGCCAATCAATTTGTAGAATTCGTAGTTTAAACGCTCCAAAATTAAACAGTTGTTGAACAACAGAATGTGAAATAATTACAGTTTTGATGGTCTCAAAGATCTGTATCGTGTTGCAGAGATATCTACTGAAGTTAGCACCTTAAGAGGCGATAGTGAGCCACTGTAGTGTTGAGTCTGCCTCACTAGTGAATGAAGACGCATGCTCGCTCTTAGCACAAAACATGTTAGAAATCAGCAAAAACAAATGCGTTAACATCGGTGCTGCTTTTCACCACTGGAGATGCTCTAGGAGGGTAAAGGGGATGAAGTCTGATGCTAAACTCACAACTTGCCTCCCTCTTCACTTCTAGCAGGCTCTTAAAGAAGTGAAGAGGGAGGAGGGACTGTGTAAAGTAAGAATTCGGATTACATCATCTTACACACTGCTACTATAAATAAGCTGCATACGATCTCTCAAGCAAAAAGGAAAACTAACACCTATGATTCTCCAGTTTCAACACTTGATGTCTGACAGGTGCAAAGCTTTAAATGAACCCCTTCAGACATTTGACGCATTTAATGCAAGAGGCCAAATGCCTGTTATTATATCCTAGACATCCAGAACATCCCCTTAACCTGGCTGGAGGCTTAGACATAGGTCTGGACATAGCGTGCCAGTTATGTGTCACAGCACATGAGTGTTTGATTGTGTCTGATTCATCTATTTAATCTGCACGCAGTTCACAAGCCCTTGTGATTGGGTTAAACTGAACATTAAAACATTGTTGATAATATAAGCCATAATTAAAACTGCAGCTCTCGCGATTTAGATATAAAGTCACAAGTTGTTTCACTTTGAAAAACTCTTTCAAACTGTCTGCAGAAATGGTTCCAATTGCGCTGATGAGTGAACAATGTGCTTTGTTAGCTTACTGCACTGAGCACGTACAAAAACACTGGCAATTCGTTTCAGGCCAGCTGAGAGTCACAGGCTTGTACAGTGCTTTACAGTTAAGCACCTAATTGGGATGTTCTTGTGGAAAGGGGGTTATACAGAGGAACCCACTGACAAGAATCAGAATTAAGGAAATTCTCTTGTTTCTCAAATGCTGCAGTTCTATTACAGGCCAAAGAATAAACAATACAAAATGTTCAGTTGCATTACATCAATCACGATTTGGCCTCCCACAGTTCACTACAGCAAATCATTTAAACAACCGGTCTCAAGGTCTGGTCATTCTCTGACCACAATGCTTTTTTGTTTGTGTTTATGGTTCAATGTCTGAGTCTCGCTTCCAACAGAAGAAACAAAACAGCCAATACAGGCAACAGCACGATGATTGAAAAGGGGCGATCTTGCCTGTGAAAGCCTGAGGCCAGTCAGCAGCTTCAGAATTCTTTTTACTTACATTAAGAGCAAGGAAGGTAGCTTCAGGTCAACATGGAGCATTTCCCGATCTGAACACGCAGGGTTTATTTAGCTTTGTGAGGCAAACAGCACACAGGAAAATAACCAGGTTATCAAGGAAAACGCAGCAAGCAGGAAGTCCTGCAGCGCAGTAAGCAGACTAGCAGTATCAAAGTGGCTGTAGTCCGAGAAGTAGCACGCTATGCTACATGCATTCAGCTCACTGTATCCATCTTCATCATCCATGGCAGCTCTTGCAGAGCCACAGAGCCAGAACTGCCTGCTGGATGGAGAGCAATTAATGACCAAAGGCTTACAATAACGTGACGAGAGAATCAAGCATTCTCGCGTTTTGTCCTTGATTGCATGTAAAGCACTTTTGCGGTTTACATTTGACAGTGTAGCCAAAAATTCAACTGCCAATCTCACCGATGTCAAGCTGCTTTAATACTGTTGCTATCTCACAAAGCAACGCCTAATTATCCAATGGAGAAAGCATCAAAAATCTTTATCAGTGGTGATTTAATCACCAAAAATGAAATGTAGGTGTACTGCAACTACATTTAAATTTGTGTATCTGTACATTGATGTGTGTGATATGACATTTCAGGCTCATTGTTGCATCAATAGATGATATGAGGTTGCAGAATTTTCTCAGCAATTCTTTTCAGAGAAGCATTTTGCATTTCTCATGCTGAAAGTTTCTTCATGCACTCCACATGTTTTCGTTATTTCAATATTATGGTGTTTTATGTTCAAATTGTTGTGTTGCTGCGGTATAGTGATGTGTTATGAGGGGACAAATCACTTTAAGCTCTTCAGTGATATACACACCCACCCCTACCCAGACACACCCACACCACATGCATACTAGCTAACATGCTAACGCTAACCTTAGTGGTGCGCCTATTCGCTACTTGTTTATGGTGGAGTGGAAGAGTCTAATGGTTGGATGATTGATTAAAACTCTGCTACTTCTGTTACTATTTGTTCCAACACAACACAAAATGAACCACTGTTTCCCATGAACCTTTGCACATGGTTTTGAGAATCGATATAGTATCACAAAACACAATACTGCCAGACTCAAGTGTAGCAATATTTTCTTACACCTCTAATACATGCATCAGACAGACGTTTAGATAATTCAAACCGATATTTGCTGTATTTATTGTTCTCTGAAAGACCAGAACATTTAGGCAATGCCCACGCAGCTGTGATAAAATGTCTACATTTTCATATTCATTTTACTGCTTTTGTAGCAAACAACTGAAAAATACTAGACATTGGCATGGGCCCACAGTTCACATATGGGCACATCCCTAGTTGACAATATCCTCCAAACAGAGCCATGTCTTAAAAACCACATGGATCACTACAGTAAAAAAATAAGCCAACATGCATGCAATGGGTCATACAGTTATTTGCTTAAATACAAATCAATATCACATTTTAATTACGAAAAGCCTCGAAGGTTCAACAATGGGTATTTTTATTAAGATGCTGGGGAAGTTAATCCGATTGGCCGCGGACGCCTTGTGCAAAGGAAGAAAGCAGTAAATCCTGCAACATCACACCTCTGGAGGAATTAGATACGCAAGAAGAAAATGACAGGCTTCGATTTGCATCATGCTCTCCTTATTCGAAAGGGAGGGCTGACTGCAAGATGACCTACAGGGAAACCCGAAGACTGCAAACTGGTCAAACGATTGGAGGGAGGGTGCAGTGGACTAATTAAGTTAGCAAGTTAATAAACAAGGGGGCATTTCTGTCAGCGCTAAGAGCAAACTCCTGGCTATTTACATAACCTTTAGTGGAGCCCATGGATTTCCATTTTTCTCTCTGGCTGAGTAAGACACTCTTAATTTGACTGATGAAAGCAGTGACTAATGGCAGGATTGTCCTTGCAACAGAGATCAGCTCGGCATGCTTGTTGCCACATTTTATCAATCTTGGCACCTGCGCACAGACACACACACACACACACACACACACACACACACACACACACACACACACACCTCTTTGGTGATACGCCCGAAAACCAAGCCAATTTGTTGTATTCTATTATGTTTAAGAATTTTCTCATAAATGGACAACCACAAACATCGAGAACTAAATGGTACACCGCACTACGCTGCATACCTGGTAGGTCCTGATAAAAACAGAATTTTACAACCTTTGAATACTTGTGGATATTGCCAAATGAGTACCAGAACTCAAAAAATCACCCTTAAAAATAATAATATCTGAAGACTTTTTAAGTGGTCAATTTTGAAGGAATAGAGGTACAATAGGAACATGTCCATTACAATCAGTCTTCAAGTCCCTCTTCTTATTTGTGTACGACTGAAGCGCTCACCCCATAGAGATCCAGGCAAACTCACTCCCACATTATATGACTTTCTAAACCATTTTTAAAATAATTTACATGAATGTGATGATCTCGCTGGTGTGGTAGTTGCAGTGCGTGGAGGCTACTCTTCTCTGAAATAGATTAAGATTGTTTTTGTTGAACATTTTAAACCTGATGTAAAGCTGTTTAATTAGAAAAGACAGGAGGGGGGGGAAGAACCAATATTCCAGTCTAAAGTTCAATGAAAGGACCAAGTAACAGGCACAGCGAACTGGGCACAAAGCAGTTATCAGATAAGGACTGTGAAAACTCCAGCAGCACTGCTGTTACTGATCCACTCATACCAGAGCAACAACATACCACCAGGTCAGTGTAACTGCAGTGCTGAGAAATAACACCTGCTCTGTGGTGGTCCTGACCATTGAAGTACAGGGTGTATGGGCTAACAAAGTTTGCAGCGAAACAGATGGACTACAGACCTACAAAGTACACCTACTTGGTAAATAGAGCAGATAAAACACACAGTGAATGAAGATACAAAGAAGTGGTTTTAAATGTTACGACTGATCAGTGTATTAATGATTACCTATTTTTTGGTTTCAGACAAAAGTAAAAAGACAAGAAGGGCAATTCAAATCACAATCCAGCTTAAACTGAACTAAATAAATGTTCTAATACATTCAAAATACCACAAACAGCAAACACTGATTCTGACATTATTATAAGTCATGTGCATTATCAGTGCATACCTCGACTAATACTTAATATAGCACAATGCAGGTGGTACATTCCAATGGCTTGCTGTAGCATGTCTAGTTTAAAACATGAGACTCTGAGAAAAGTAAAAGTGAAAGGGATTGATAAAGATCAATCAATTGTATGTATGAACACTTGCACGCAAGGCTACCTTCAGACACACACTGGGTGATGTGCAAAGGCCAAAACACAATGGTTTAACAGAACCTCAAGTCTGTGATGGATCAACACAAAAAAAAATCTTTTCAGACTGAATTATCACCAAGGTCAAAATTTTGCTTTCACATGAAAAGAAGGCTGGAAGAAAAGCTGTTTTGAAACTGACCTTCACCATGAACGCTAACCTCACATGCACAGAACTTCAATTTCTAGAGGCAAAAAAAGTGTGTAGCCAGAGAGACTGTGCCCATGTGCGACAATGCTGCTTGGTAAGCCTACACTCATAATTTGCTGCCATTTTCTTGATATTTTGCTTATGCAGCTCACCCACAAGACTGTTTAATTTTTTTAAACAGTCAGGTTATCTGGAAACCTTTTTTGTTTCAGCTGGAAAACAGGGCCAGACTATTTTACCTGATCCCAGAATGATAAAACAAGAAAGAGGAGCTAATCTTCATTTTCTACCACAGATCACAGTGGAAGGAATGGAGGAACAGTGTTTGCACCGACAGTGTTTGGGGTCATATTTTTGGGCACTATACAACCATCCAGAGCAATCATCAGTCCTGGACGTGTGGGCTCAAGTCGTAAGACTTAGACTCAAGTCACAAATCTGATGATGTTTGAGACTCGACAAGTCCAAAAAGACCTACGGCTCGACTCTGACTTGAACCCCACTGACTCGGACTTGAGCCTTATGACTCAGAATGACTCGAGACTCTGTCTGTTACTTTTCATGTGAATGAATTTGAATTCGCAGGCATACCAGAACTGCATCACATGAATTTGATATGCCACACGTCTGTTGCCATCCTATGCCTGGCCTACTTCATTGCAGAAGACAAGTGAAGCGCGATAATCCAAGTTCACCTCCAAGCTAGAACCAAGTGAAGCATCCATAGTCTCAACATCATCGATAAGCACTCACCTAAACTCCAGTCTTACAGGAAAGACTTACCAGGCTAACATATGATTATCCTCATGGTAGTTAAACAAAAGACACAGAGCTCTCGCTAAAGAAAAGGTTAAACAGGTTCTTAAAATAAGCACAACACTCACCGCTGAAGCCTTTTTATTAGTCAGCTTCAGATTCAAATTGTACATTCCCCCTTAAACAAATACAGCTGTTATATTCTGCACCATTCAGACTAGAATAGAACATTCTATTCAGCTTCGGGTTTGTACATTGACTTCACATCATTTTGCCATCTTTTCTGTACACTCTGTTCAGCACAGTTGCCTAGTTTATTTGTTTTTGTGACTAATTTCAAAGTAAATTAACGGTTGTTTTTTGGCTTGTTATGCTATTACGCTTGCTAAGCTAGTTGCTACATTACTCACATGCTCCCAATGCTATTAAAAACATCCTCAACTACTTTTTAAATGTTCAATAGCACTTTTAAACACCTGCACTACTCTTTGTGTATTCCATTATATCTGTAATGATCACACCGTGCACCATGAATTTTGTCATTTATTTTTGGGGGGGGGGGGGGGGGTCGTAATATCCAACCATAAACTGCTAACATGTTGTTAACAAATTTCCTGAACAATCTATACTGACTTGTTTAGGACTTCAATCCAGACTTTCCTAACCTATGACTTGACTCAGGTGCCAAGACAAGACTACCTCAAGTGTCAAAATGAAGCCGACTACTTACTTGTTACTAGCAACATAGAGACTCTGATCGGTCCAAAAGACTTTTGCAGTGTTCAGGTGCGGGCCTTAATATAAGCCATAAGCCTACTTTGTGAACCTTACAAAAACCTCCAGCTGTGTCCTGGAGGTGTTGATTCAACTCAACTGTGGTAATTATTGAGGCTGCGGTTTTGTGACATTCAGCAATGATCCTGTCAATGCATAAGATAAGCTTTGACTCCTCAGGTCCCAATACTGTTTCTTTAGGAAGTTTTGGTGATCAGTACACCTACACTTGAAGGATCGTTTGGTCTCTCTTAAACTCTCAGTTGCCTGAGGCCGTTTTAAAAACTCATATCAAAGATCTGACCGTCTGACTTTATTAAGAGCTGATTCATATTGCTAGTTAGTATGCAAATTTGTATTACTCATCTGTGTACCTGTCTTTGTAACTGCAAGCTTTGTTTTATTAGAAACCTGGTTGCTCAAATTACACACAAGGAGGAGGCTCACTCAATAGCATATAAACATTCTTATTTTATGGCAGAATTAAACATAGGCTTGGGGAAATATAAGCAAAGAGCTTAGACCAGACAAAAGTTTTAAAAAGGTGCAATCTACGAGTTTTTGTTTAAAGAGTCATTCCAAAATGAACTAAAAATATCAACAGGATGTGAAGAAATAACAGATATGATGGTGTGTCAAAGATATCTATGTATCAGTAGAGATGTCTACTAAGACATCTACTGTAATACCACTGGGTACCTCCGGAGGCGATATTGATAGTCACTGTAGCGTTCAGTTGAGCCAGATCATCATGAAAGGAAGTAGCGCTGCTGCCCCAACAGTGCATTTCAACCTTGTGTCAATCATGTTGAGGGTGCCGGGTAGATAATTTAAGGACAGATAGCCAATGAAAGGAACAGTGAACACAATGACCACCACCCTTCCAAAACAAACAAACAAACAAACAAACAAACAAACAAGCAAACAAGCAAACAAGCAATAGAAGTGATACAAACAGCAGCAAAACAAGGGTTAACACTGTCGCTGCTTTCTGCTAGTACAGACCATCTTGGCAAGTAATGAGATGAAGCTGATAATGAAGCTCAACTCACACCACTTCTTCCAAATTGGTAAGTAAAAAGCTGTTAACGCTAACATTGAGAAGGTGAGGCTGTGTGTTTCTTAGTTTCTTATCATAGGTGTAGGCACTACAACTTGGTTATATGTTGCCCTCTACTGTTTGGAGTATGAATTTGACAGGTTGCATCATCTTACAAACTGCTACCTTAACAAACCCAAATTCTACCAATGGTAATTGATCAGTTTTGTAATTCAAAATAATACTTTTTGGGCTGCAGAATGTGTATACTCTGTAGACAGAGCCATCACTGCGTATGTGGTAGTATTAAATACAAAAGCTCGTCTGCAATTGTGCCTTGGATGCCAGACAGTTTACCATAACGCTTGCCAATTCCATTGTGTCTACCAACAATACAGCTTACAAGTTCCAAAATAAGCACAAGCCCAACACAAATCTCTTGTGTACATTTCTAGAAGGGAACCACAGGAGAGTGGACAAAACAGTATTTATAGATCCTCTCAGTGTGTCCAGTTAACAAGACAAACAATGCCATGATACTTTCAGACAGAATACAGTAGAAGTAACATCTGTTATGTGCAGCATTCCTGCGCCAACACCAAGCATAGTTGTATCTGACACTATGTTATAGTTGTGCAGAAACACATATGACCACAAGTCTCCTCTCCTAGATTTTGAGTTCTAGTGTTTCAGCCACATCCATTCTTAGTAGGTGGTTAAAATTAGGCACATCGCCGCGCAGCCTCTACAGAGAAACACTGACAGTAGAATGAGTCGCACTGAAGAGCTCAGCGACTGTTTAAGACTGGTTTAATGTCGTAAATATACAGAATTCAGGGCATTAAAAAACAGCATCCTTCAACACTTCAGTTGAAGTGATGTAAAGCACACTGGACTCTGGAGCAGTGGAAATATGTTCTCTGGAGTAATGAATCACACTTCTTTATCTTACAGTCTGATAGACAAATCCGAGCGTGCTGGATGCCAGGAGAGTGTTACCGACCAGAATGCATAGTGCCAGCAGTAAAGTTTGCTAGTGGAGGAATAATGGTCTTTTTTTCAGGGTTTTGGCTCGACAGCATAGTTCGGTGGCAAAGAACTCCAGTGGCCTGCACATCGCTGGGATAAACTGTGAGCCAGGCCTTTCTGCCCAACATTAGTGCCTGACCTCACAAACCCTATTTTGACGGCATGGGGACAAATTCTGGGAACTGTTGGGGGGCAACTCTATATTAATGACCATGGGGCTGGAATGGAATGTTCATCAAGTTCATATTCGAGTTTGTGAGCGGTGTGGAGCGATTTTGACCAGACCGCAGCTTATCAGAAAGTTGGAACGTCAACGTTCTCTCTCGATCCAAAACTGCTCCAGTGATCTTCCTCCCCACACTGACTACCACTGTGTGACACACATGATGCCGCAGTGATAGTTCATACACAATAGCCATTCGTACACGGTTCTAAATATTACGCAGAATTAGTGCTGTGATGTCCATTCTGCTGTACGATAAAGTACAAGGTTAAAAGCATATGAGGTTGAAAGCATATGCATTTGTTTATGAATTTGTTATTGGGCAATCCTTTCAAGGCCATGCTAAACCTTCTGAAACAAGTGTAATGCAGAATCTACACATATTTTTTTTTTTGTTTTTGTTTAATAACAGCCATAAATAATATAATTAAATAAAGTGTGCAGTGTCTTGTCCATGCTTTAAGATGTAAAGTAAATATTATAAAAATGAATCATATGGAGCGGACACGGAGCACAATTTTTTCTCTGGCATGTGACCAAGAAGCAAGCGCAGAATAGAAAACCCGGAGCGGAGCTGGAGCAGATTGACTACAGAAACGCTTTGAGAGGAGTTTAAATGTCTGCCGCTTCACTCCACTCACATGCTCTGGCTCATATAGGTGTGAAGTGTCCAGGTACTTTTGGCCATAAAGTATGTCACATAGTTTGTGTTCCTAAATTGAATCACAATTGTATCTACTTTTTGTTTTATTAGAGTTTTATGTTTCACAAAGAAACAATTATTTATTCAAGCTAAATGCATTAGTCTCATTTTACTTGCTGATAAACCACTGCACTGCATGTGTTTTGCACATCTTTTCGCAGTCGCCTTAATAGACACCTTCAGATTGCCTTGAGTTTCCCTCTAGTCATGAATATGCCAGCAGGGAGCGCTTTAAATGGCCCACAATTTTCCACCACTTGTCCACAGCATCACCAATGCTGCGCTGCGACAACAGATCTTTGTGCAGAGCAAGCTGTGGGGACTAAGGAACACAGCTTAAAGTAGGTAACCATGTTCTTTACTTTATCCCACAAGACCACTAAATAGTCCAATCCTTATACTTTCCTTCTGAAGCTGGAAAAAAAAAAAAAAAAAGGGTGACAATTTAAAGGAAAAACCAACAAAAAGCATCTTAGTAAGGTGTTGGGTCATTCGTAGATGCCTTGGTATAAATCCTACAAGTCTCGGGACCTACACTGAGAGAATCTATCATTAAAATATATATATTTTCTCGATGCTCATGCTCTGTGTGACCAAAATTCGTGTCTAACTAACCCTAATAAATCAACCTTCTTTTCAAGCCTCTAAGATCTCTTGCCATCTTATTCCACATTCAAGGCGCACTGGGCTTGAACAGCCCTTTTGTTCATATGCCAGGATGTTAACTGCCTAAGTGCATCATGCAGTACACCTATCTGGAAGTATATGCACTGCTATTTGTCTCCACTCATTCAGGTTTTTCCTTTGGCTTGTTACCTGTCTGTAGACTATGTAACTGTAACACCAGGCATACAAACTTCAAACATCAGTAACAAAGCTATCCACAGTGATCATAACATGTTCAGACACTCAACTCTATGGCGAGGTTAGAGCTATTACTTTAAATTAGACCTGCTATTTTTATTATGCTAGTTACTAGTACATTCAGTCAGTCAATGAAAACCCAAATTATCAGCAACTGATGTGATGAATTCAGATATAATGTTAGTTCTGACAAGTTAATGATGGTATATGAAACATTTATGAAATGCCTCATCTAATGACCATTTTAACATTTCCTTGAATGAAACCTGCCTGCTCTTTGTTACCATACGTCTTTAAATGCACAATTAAACTTGGAATTCCTGCAATTCCTAGCACCTAAAAAATTTACAACATGTGCTTCTTCTATTCCTGTGTATTTTCAAACCATGGTTGGTGGTTTAAATTAAGCTCGCCAGCTAATAGCCTAAAGACCACATCAACATTCAGCCACTCTTGCATCAAAGAATTGTGCAGTTGGGGCAGATTTGGAGGATGCCTTCCCTGGCACAGTTCTGAGGAGAATTTCCTGTAGACTGGGATTTGTGAGTGTTTATTTAATGAGAAATTGAAAGTCGATCATCCAACAAATGTCCAGTATAAAGCCAACTTCACCATGCTTGTTTAGTTTTAACTGCCCTACAGCTCAACCAGCTCTAACACACAATCAAAATGCTAACAGCCAAGTGCTAATCATAGCAGCTACATACTGACATTTCACTATAACTGTGCAGTGAAACTAACCAACAATCTTTATACAGGCCTTACAACAGTCAGTACACAATACGCACAACAGCGCATGATAAACAAACAAATTAACTGTAAGTTAGTTCCTCCTGAACACAAACTTTAAATAAAATACAATAAATAAACATATGAACATATGAAATCAAAAAATAGACAGTCAGTGAGCATTAAAATGTGCAGAAGTGTGTTCTCGCACAGAACACCAACACAACATCATTTGACCAGGGGCGCCTAAATCTTTGCATACAACTATAATGACTCACCATGAAGAATGATAAACAAGACAGTCTACACCCAGGAAAGAACGTCTGTCTACATCTCATGTTCTCAGCGGACAGGCAGAAAAGGCTCACCAACGGACCTGAGACATGATTAATCAGTGGATCGGTTTCAGTCTGGGGGAGTCTTGAGTGGCTCTGTGCACCCACCGTCACTCTTCGCTCATTAGATGTCCTGATCAGCCTACAGTGAGTCAACTTTACCCCATTAGCACACATTAGCATTGTGTCCAGGACACCAATCACATGCATATTCATCCTTCTCCGTCATCATGTTGCATATGGACGTAAGCTGGGTATCCGGACTGTGCAGCCGTTTTGTTTACTGACCTTAAGCGCCGAGACTGTGGACTGTGTACAGCAGCCATCAACCACCCTGAATAATGAGTGTGTTATTTTCCATCATGCACATGGGCCTCTGTGTTCTGAGAGGCAATTTAAGCTCACATCATGTAGTGAACTGAGAAGAGGTGGGGGGG
>CM067489.1:26931366-26973284 GCA_034552555.1 Semaprochilodus insignis
GGGGGGGAGGGGGGTGGCGGGTAGGGGGTGGGTGGTGGTGGAATAAAAAACACTGACAGAGTGAGAACTGCACCCAATACAAGGTGAAACTATGGTAATTATGCCTGGGCTCCTTAATGGTAATGGCAAGGTGAATGTGAGCTTTATGAACAGAGAGAGAGAGAGAGAGAGAGAGGGAGAGCAAGCCAGGCCAGAATCTAGTTTCAATTACCAGTCGAGACAGTGTAGCGGAGCCAACAGGAAGGGCTTCACTAAGAGGCAATTATTCGTCAAGAACACAGACGTGGGGTAAACAACCAGGCTTGAATGTCAAAAGAAAAGAGAAGGAAGGAGCCAGAAACAGGGAATGGAGGGAGAAGGACAGACAGGTGGAGAGAGGGTCTATCCACAATGGTTTCCACATTCAAAGTAGTGTCTATCCATAAGCTGGTCAAGACGTGGATTTGATTATGAAGAGGTATATTTACATAACGCCTCCAGAGCTGTTTTGGTCAAAATCTCCCCCGCTTCCACCGTTTATGTTCTTCAGTTTTTGTAGACAACAGGATCTTCAAAAGCAATAAGCAGCTATTACACTAGAAAACACACACAAGGTGTAGATTTACAGCAAGCCTCTAATTTTACTGAAAACGCAAAAGTTATGCTCCTATTGATCACAGAACGGATTTTATTACACTTCAGCCAGCACATTTTCCTTTAATAGTATTACTTATCAAAAGCCCGGGCTCTTTTAGTATACCACTATTCCAGCAGAAAGGTTGCAGTCCTTCGGGGTAATTGAAATCAATGTAGAAACTGTGCCATTTTTTATTTGTTGGAAAGAACAAAAACACCAATTTTCAGGCCGCTTGGTTCCAAAAATTCATGCTTTAATCACGACAGCCCAAGGTCTGTGTACTCCAAACGTTTTACGAAAAGGGGCTAAAGGGAACAAAAAAAAAAGTCCAGGCACTCCAGATAGCGTACACATAAATTGAATCATCCCAAAAATCTCCAAGCACTTTAAAATCATTAAAAATAATTAAATTCCCAGAGGAACAAATCAAACAGCACTATAATTAAACTGCCTCACTCTTGTTTCTCCTCTGTCTTTTGCAGGAACTGCAAGCGAACACAGCTGATGCTGGGATTAGATTGGAGAATTAATTTCATCTGAGAGAAAAAAAAACGCATTTTTGACTCACCTATCCACGCTCTGCATATAGATGTTCTGCTCAGCTGCTGTAAGAATTGGAGCTGCTGGATTTGTTTTTACACCCATTAAAACTGATGCTTAACAAAATGCCTCTCCAGCTTAGGGGGACTTGGCAGAACAGGAAAACAAAGCCTTGAACAGGCATGTTCCTTCTGTTAGAACAATTTCCCAGTACAGTCCACCTAACTGCCAAGAGGCACACAACAAGCTTTGCAGCTTGTGTTGTCCCGGGGAAAGTGGCAATCAGAACTGCAGCAACATCAGGCCTACAAACAGTAGAACATCAGTTAACTTTCTGGTCCTGGCAAGTATGTGGGCTTTTGAACCAAATTTCAGCTTTACCAAACTAAATGTTGGTTCTTCCTCTATGTTTATGACCAGATGTAATATGAAAAAGTTGAACCCGACTTTGGGCGTAAAAGGCGATGATTTGGGAAAAGGCCAGTTTGGGAAAATATTGGGGAGGAGAACTACAGAAGACTAATTTACTGTTAAACAGCTTGTAAATAAGTTGGGAAATTAAGGTTGGGACATTTAAGAAGTGTGCGGGCCCATTACACAATAGTCAGTTGAGAGTGAGGGTTTGCCTGTTAGTTCTCTTGGCTACACACCAGGTCTGCCTAGCCCATGACTCTTCGCCTTCTACTTATTTAACGCCATCGAATTTCTGCATAATCCATCGGTTGAAATGAAACCAAAATCATTCCAAGTGGTTCGTTGTGAAATGCGCTGTTCTAGAGTCACATGCCTTCTTGATGGTGAGAGGAACCTTGCTATGTCTACAACATACAACTGTAACCATTTTATTTACTATTCAAAACCACCAGTGAGCCTACACGTCTTCTGTGTTTTCACATGTAATGCTGATAAGGAGAAAACTGTGAGAAATACAAAAATATACAGCCAAGACTAAAGAACCACAATTACTGCAAGTAGTTAATGATTTAAGTAAATATAATTTTACTAGATTGATCCAAGTAGTGTCTATTGGTGGGTAAAGGCTTAAGGCACTTGTATCAGTACTCCTGTGCACTAAATGGGACCTGCAAGGCACTTCATTTTAATTGACTCTTTTCAACTCAGAATTAGGTATGAAATTCACACTGACAGTTTCTTTAGGCTTAAATAATAATAACATTGTCAGACACCTTAAATGGGTAAAGTCTTCTGATACATCATTATACATCACTCTTAGAAACCATAGGAGCTGAAACTCTTCAATACTTTAATAATGACTCAAATGTGCAATGTCCCGGTGAACATTAAGTCTGATGTTTAAATGATTTTAATCCATAAACATCACTCAATGTAACAGCTGCTCAAGCAAGAAAAGTTTAGAAGTGCTTCTGAAATGTCAAAGAAACTGTTTTTTTGTTGATTTGCATCAAAGACAACATACAACTTCCAAAACTAATTTTGTTTTTGTCTCCCCCCCGCCTAAGTTCTTGTTTAATGACAGGAATTGACAGCTATTAATGGTGCGTGATTTATAGCACACTATTATAAACTGCAATAAAGGGAAAAATATAAAATCTATATTTAATTCAAGGCCACAGTCGTAGCACCGGTTCCCCACAAATCAATCTGATATTGTCTATTTATCATGGATTATAAAACTTTGCCATACGTTCACATTAGGATGCAACTGAACATTACCATACGTTCACATCAGGGTGTCACTAACATCGCTTCAGATTTGTGCATCATGGGTGTGTTTGAGGTCACGCTTGTTGTTGCGTGTGGGCGTGTACACTGTCAAGCTTTTGGCAAGGAAATGTAATAATACGTAGTATATGTATTGCCTTGTGTTTTGCAGTTAGACTGCATAAAGTTAAGAAAAGTTTAACTCGGCTGATCGTTGGCTGCTAGTCACTATAATCGCAAACTCCCATAAAGAATGACTGGCCACCTTTCACTATGACGCATGTTAGTGTGAACATACAGTTAGAGGTGCAAGATCAGTTCGGCAGATATTTACTCAAATAAATATCTGTACAAATATTCTGTTATTGCGAATATATGACCTTTTGAATGCTGCTGCTACACCGTTTAAAAAAAACAGCAATCTTATCCAGTTCTGCTGCTTTAAGTTTAACTGCTTTTGGAAGTATAATTATGTAGCTTTTATTACACAACACTTGCAAATTTCATAGCACCATTACTTGCTCAAAAGTACAGCCCTGTTTCAGTAAGTCAGTTAGTAAAGCTTGTATACTAATGTACAGTATTTAGTCGGTGTCCAATGACCTTTCATGCATCATTTGAACACAGCAGCTGCTGTTTACATTGTGTTCAAATGTCATAATAAACAGACCTACAAAAAGGGCTCAGAATTGCTTGGAAAAAAGTCTGTCTCCATTGACTTACATTATAATTAAATTAGGTTTTTGCCCTCTCCTGTAAAGTTGCCATTTTGGAGATACTTGGGTTTTTTTTTTTTTTGGACAGCGACAAGTTACTTCATTCTCAGACCTAGAAGCTTCTTCCTCATCCAGTCTTCCGTGTCATGAAAAGCCGTTTCAGTACATATTATGAGATGATGTAAAATCCACCTGTCACAACCAAAGAGGTTCATGAGCACTTAGTGGCTCCACGCCTCCATTTCCACCCTGAAATACTGAAACAAAAGACCTTCCTTAAAATAGGACTAATCATCAAAGATAAGTACAGTCTTTAGCCTGTCAACATCCTCATATGAGAGGTCTGTAGCTGCAGATATTTATATCATAGCACACCCACAAATGCCGCTAAACACACACGGGAACACGCGCACACACACGCACGCACGCACACACACACACACACACACACACACACACACACACACACACACACACACACACACACACACACACACACACACCACCCCAGATACACACAGCAGCAGCATGTATCTGAACAGAAGAAGCTGATGATGAATATCAGTAGGGTATAATACATAAGCAGTACAGAAGAGACACTTTGACAACACTTTGTGGAAAGTATGCACAGACTGGTTGACTTTACTGCTTGGCAGGGACACTTTCAAACTTAAATGCTGACTAGTCACTAAGCACATATCTCCAGTGTCCTGAAGACTAGCAATGCTATCCAGAGTTTGCTGTCATGCTTTACCGACCTGTGGAGTTTGGTTTTGTTGTAGCATTTCTCCACCAAACTACAGTGCTTCAAAAAGGTATTGAACAAGACTACAATACAAAGTAATGTGGGGGTGGAGAGGGGGAATAATAACCGGTAATCCTGTATAGTTTGCAGTCAGGTACTCTTATTTTCGCCAAATTATAGTACTTCAAATTTCTCTGACTACCCGGACCTCTGCTGCCACAGGGTACATTGGCAAGGCCACCTAGGGTGCACCTCAGTCATATACAAATTTCCAAGAATTCAGAGTCTCAGCCGCTTGTTGCAATGCATTCCCATTGGTGTTATTTATTACGCCATCAGCAATTATTCTGTGCAAGCATTATTATAGTGACAACTTTTAGTGTGACAAACGGTACGCTGTTCTGTGCATAATGTGGATCGTACTTAAAGAACACTGACCAAAAGCATGTTTCGTAGCATATTTAGCATAATTAGTAGCTGATTGGTTGACATAGTGCAGTATAATAGTATAATAAAAAACGCTGTATCTACAGATGTCAGTTTTTAAATGTGGCACTAATACTGCATTGTGTCTGCGTGTCAAAATATTGTGATATGTACCATGCGTCGTGGAAATAGCATGCATCGCAATTTTGTCATATCGACTATCCTTAATTCACATCAGTCATGTTTTATAGTCACTCTGATTACACAAATGAATAAGAAATGCTTCCTGATCTGAACTACAGCCTCAACACAATCACATGCTCAAAAAAAGCAAAGAAAATCATTTATATTTGTATATGCCATATTTTATATTGTGATGGAAATCATAGTAGCACACTGAAACCTCCAGTTATACACAAAATTGAAACTGCTAAATGAGTTTACCGTTGGACATGTAGGTGGCATATCTGCTCTGACTGCAAAATTAACCCATTCTTGCAGTAACCATAAAATACAATTTCTACCTGTTAAGTCCCTAAATTGTGGCATTATTCATCTTTTTCTTCAGTTACGCATGCGTGCGCACGCACACGCACACACACACACACGGTTCCCACTCACTATTCCAAGTCAAATGTCAAACTCCCTGACTTTCACTGACTAAAAAGCTCAATTTCCATGACCTATAATGAATGGAAAAACGGGTTGCCTTTGTGCTGAGCAGACAAAAATCAGCCACCATATTTTAACCCCATCAATTTGTGAGCTTTATCTATTAGTTTCCAGTACAAAACTTGCACAAACGTCCACAATTATTATTGAAATTTACATTTTCCAGACATATTTGCCTTCATTAGCAGGTACAGGTGAACGCATTTCTTGACTGAAGTCATTGTCAGTCGTTGATGAGCGGGAAGGAAATAAAGGGGCGTGAAAAAATTAAATAATCCTGACAACGACTCACACAATACAGGAAACGTGTGAATATATAATATCCTGATAACTAGAAACTAAAAAATTAAAAACAATATAAATATAAAACATTAAATATAAATATAATATAAAACCTTTTTGTATTGTAAATCAGAAGTTGTGTTGAAATGTGTTTTTTTAATGTAACACAGTAAACAGTTTTTGAACAAAGGTTCTCAAGCGTATCCCTTTCAACCATTATTGCCAAAACGTATTGGACCAACACAGAGTCACAACATTTCACACACAGACAGACACCAGCATCCTAGTTAATCTAATGCAGTTATTGGGGAATACAAATGTAATTTGTTCATATAAATTCAAAATAAACTGTATGGCGCACGACACGTCGATAACACTATCCCGCTTCCTGGAGCCCTACAATGCAACCCCTCTCGAACTCCAACTTCCAACTGCTGAAATTGCTTTTGAACTCTTCTCTGAGTGATACTTCGCTTGCACATGATGCTACCAACACAGCAGTAAACTGTTAAAACAGAAAGTACACACAACAGGATGACCTTATATAGTCAGTCAGGAACAGTGATTAGGCCTGTCCTTGCTTGAATCATTCTTGAATCATCTGTATGTCTCATGATGTTCAACCTACCCACCAAGTTTCATTCCTGTCCTGTTGATTCATTCTGGGTACAACTATTTTTTTCCAATGGTGAGTATGTGTGACTATTGTAACCGTATGCAGATACAGAAAATCCCATGTGGTCAAGACCCCTCTCTGGTGACCAAGACCAATCCAATGGTAACAATCTTAGGGCTGTTTACACATGGCTTTTAAGCAGCCAAAAAAACCCAACGGATGCAATCAGTGAATGCAAGGTGTAAACAGCCCCCTAAAAGCAAAAAAAAAGTCTTTTCACTTGTTTTCAAGTCTAAATTATCCCTGAAATTACCACCGGCATCATCACTGAACAGTTTTAAATGCATGCTGAGATTCTGCACATTAACCACCACTCTCATTGTGCCATTTCACATCCAATCTCAAGTATAAAGAGCCTAAACAGCAAAACAAGCACTCTCCAAATACTTGTGGAACTGTCTGCTTGAGTCACTAAATGCACTTTGAATGTGTTTCTGTGTGTGCTTGATCACTTGCAAACTTACAGTTTTGGCTGCTGTAACGACGTACTGAAGTACCATCTCCCTCTTAGTACTTAAGTCCTTCTCTCGAAGTGGAGCTTTCTTGTCCTCGTTCAGGTTCATATCCTCCTACATAACAAAGACAGCAGAGAGAAAAAAAAATGTCTGAAAGCAATATTGCCTTCCAAACTCTTAAACCTGTTTTTTTTTTTTTTTTTTTAATTGTCAAAAGTTTTACCTATTACAAAAAGGTTAAGTACAATACGACCAGCCATATGAATTACATTTAGGGATCCTTGGCTTTCACATAAATATCTAACCACACCAAACACACGTTCTCTCTCTTGAAAGATTGCTATCTGAATGAAAAAGAGGGAAATCTGCAGGAGTACAAACTGCATTCTTAGATTCCTCTGTAAGATCCTGCTTCAAAACTCCCAAAAAGAGATATGATAAAAGGAGAGATGAGCGCAAATGAAAACAGGAAAGAAAAGAGAGTGATGCAAGCTCCACTGCTAAAGCGGTTATCAAAGCCACAGAGTCAACCTGGTGTCAATACAACCAGAAATCAAAGCAGAATACAAAGCAAGGCTGATAACGGTTCAGTAACTCTTGCAGCTCCCCACAATCGCTAGTGAGAAGAATATGAAACCTTGTATGATGCAACAGAAAGGCTTAAGATTCCTATAAAATGCTTTTGCCTTTAAGAAGACCATGGTTCAGAAGTTATTCAGCCAACTTTATGAATTTGCTCGGAATTTGGGTCAAACATACTGGCTCGTACTGACATTTCACAGAGATGAAATGTCAACAGATCAATCAAGTGCAGCACATAAGCTATTGCTGAAGTATATCACGTGACTGAATCTCACAGCCTAAAACGTGCTCTTAACAGTTCTGAATAGTTAATAGGGATGCAACTCTGTGGCCTCACGAACCAACTCTATCACAGTTCTTCAGAAAATCTGTAAATTCACCACTGAATTAATCTGAATGAATTCAACTATTTTAGTCTAATTTACAATCATTTCAGATTATTATATATCCTGATAATTATAGCCTGATATTTTTTTGCCCATAAGATGAGCAGATAATCTTATAAATATGATTATAATCATCTGTTAGTTATTATAACACTTCATAATAATAATAATAATAATAATCTACACAGTTAATTTACAATCTACCATCAAAATGCACCCCTATTTACCAAAAGAATGCAAACGCCAATACGTACATTAAAATTAAGATTTGTAAGACAAAATGTTCATATTTGTGGGCAATATGGCAAATAATAACAACCTCAAACATAAGATATTTCCACAATTCTCAATAAACAGACATGTACCTGCATATCCGAGCCAGAACCTCCAGGTTCAGGAACATCTTTTACCCTAGAGCTGTCAAACTGGTCAGTACAGTCACTGCAATTGCATCAAACAACTTGTTCTTTTTTATGTCAGAGCAGCTCTGGTTTCACAAGCTCCCGTTATGATGCCATGTTCTGACCATATGATACACTCCCTGCTCTGAGCTGAGCTTGTGAACAATACTAACATGGGGTACCAAGTCATTTTAGTGAGAGACATTCTTTTCAAAACAAAAGTCTTCATTAATTATTGATTATTTATTATTTTGCAGTCTACTAGCTTAAAACATGCATACAAAACTGCATAAAAAAGGTTGGAGTTTATGTACAGGCTGTTGCCTGCAAATCTCCAACATTACATTATCCAATGATCATGCTAGGGACAAATGCGTATTCAATTAACAGCCAAACAGATGGTTAAGGTAAACGTATTAATGACTAAATTGTAATATCAATAGTTTTCTACTCTTTTCTGGAATAAAGACAGTGCATATATTAAGTAGCCACACCCACCTCGGAGATTTCTTAATCCAGGTGAATCAGTCAAACTTTCACGATGTACCGTGTTAAAATCACACTACCCCACGTGCCAATGTAAAAATATCCCTGTCCAAATACTGCTAAAGACTACTAATAAAGCCAATAATCAAACACCATCATATAGCGTTAATATATAAAGTTAGGTCGTAATTGTGCTTAAAAAAATGATATATATGGCTAACAATATGCATCACAATACTATCTTAAAGGTTTGATCAAAAGTGCCACATTTAGAAAAATACAATCAAAAGCTAATGATGATTCATTCAACATTTCCCGTACTATGCTGCATAAACCAAACTAATCAGGAAACACTTTGCTAAGAAAAATGTGTAGTCGCTCAGTGTCCATACTGCGATGCAATTTTAATGCAACTGATCCTCATAACGATATAGTTATATTTCCCAACATTACACATTAACTTTCTTCACAAGCAACTTTTATTCTAGTCAACTTTTAACCTGTGATGCCAATTTATACGGGAAACACTTTCTTTATGCAATGAGCCATTGCACACAACACTTTTCATACTGGGCAACTCTGGGGAAAGCTATGACAGAAAGCAAAAGAAACAGAGCACTTCTTTGGGACGTCTCCAAAGTTGTTGAGCAGCGGCAAGAGCGGAGGGAATAGCGTGGCATAACGCAAACAAGTATATATAGGCTAACCACAGAAAAGAGAGGACGAGCAATTTACTATAATTCTTGCAGGTCTCCTTAACGTGGTTTCTTAGCCTTCAACCTTCTCCCTCTTTCATTCAATTACTGATATGATAGATAAGCAAAGCGGTTTAAGATTTGTCATGGGTACGCAGTTGGGCAGTTGTCCCTGTGTGTCGGGGGAGCCTGGGCTAAGCGTGGCACGGAAGAAGGCACAGTGCAGAAAGGAGAAGCATCCATTACCGCCGTTGGCCCTGTTACCTCAGCTGACACGCTCATGAATCCTAAGACTCGCTCGCCATAACTAACGACTTCGTCTCTACATCCCACGGTACCCACGCTCATCCTCACTTCCCACCAGCTCTTGCTCCTGTCACTCAATCCGGAGCTCTGCAATGTGACAAACACACCTACGAATGTGCTAAATGCCCTTACACTTGCAGGGGCTGCTTACCATATGCACAGCGGGAAATGTATGCAAGCTGTTGTTCAAATGGGAATGACATTGTAACTGCAGAATTGTTTAAGAAATGTTTTGTTCAGGCATGACAAGCCAAGTCTAGTACCTACATACTATATACACCACAATTAGATGTCAAATTAATGAGTGTTTATTAATAATAACTTTCACAACTAGACACAAATGGACTCAAATGTTAGACGGTTAGAAGTGTAAATTTTGCCCGGAAAGGAAAACTTCACCACCTGTTTTTAATCTAACGTGCCTTTTTGTACATCTTACTGTGCTGTTCGGCCAAATGACATTGTCAAACGAGCAGGCTGACTATCACAGTCGTAAAAACCTAACTTTAAACGCATATAATTAAATATCAATATTTGGTGTCCGTGGATCAACACAATATTGGCACACAAAATACAGCAATACTATACCGTCTTAACTGTCTGCTGACTACCACTGTTGTAAAAAACCTTACTTTAAACGCATACAATTACAACCCCTGGCAAACATTACGGAATCACCACTCTTGGAGGAAGATCTTTCAATTGTTTAATTTTGTAGAAAAAAATAAATCATGCCACAAAATCTTTTTTTCAAAATTCCAACCTTCTGGCATTAACAACGCTATAAAAAAGGAGAGAAATAGAATTGTTGTAGTCAGTCACAATTGTGTTTTTAGATCAAGTAGAGGAAAAAAAATATGGAATCACGAAATTCTGGGGAAAATATTATGGAATCATGAGAAAAACACTGCACCATTAGTACTTCGTTGCACCACCTCTGGCTTTTATCACAGCTTGAATTCTCTGAGGCATGGACTTAACTAATGACAAACAGTATTCTTCATCCATCTGTCTCCAACTAACTGTCTCTTATTGCTGTTGCCAGATCAGCTTTGCAGGTTGGTTGTCATTGACCATTTTCTTCAATTTCCACCAAAGATTTTCAACTGGATTGAGATCCGGACTATTTGCAGGCCATCCCATTGACATTATATGTCTTTCTTGAAGGAAAGTTTTCACGTCCTGTGTCCCATGGCAAGATGCATTATCGTCTTCAATAATGAAGTCATCATCACCAAACATCCTTTCAGCTTATGAAATAAGAAAAGTGTCCAAAATTTCAATGTAGATTTTGGCATTTATTGACGGTGTAATGACTGCCATCTCCCCTCTGCCTTTACCTGACATGCAGCCCCGTATCATCAATGACTGCGGAAATTTATATGTTTTCTTCAGGCAGTTATCTTCATAAATTTCATTTGACCGGCACCAACCAAAAGTTCCAGCATCATCACCTTGCCCAATGCAGATTCGCGATTCATCACTGAAGATTACTTTCATCCAGTCATCCACAGTCCATGATTGTTTTTCTTTAGCCCACTGTAACCTTGTTCTTTTCTGTGTAGGTGTTAATGGCGGCTTTCGTTCAGGCTTTTCTGTATGTAAATCCCATTTCTTTTAGCCGATTTCTTACAGTTCGGTCACAGACATGGACTCCAGTTGCCGCTCAATTGTTTCTCATTTGTTTTCTTGTGCATTTTCGGTTTTCAAGACGAATTGCTTTAAGCTTTCTATCTTGACGCTTTGATGTTTTCCTTGGTCTACCTGTATGCTTCCCTTTTACAACCTTCCCATTTTGTTTGTACTTGGTCCAGATGTTAGACACAGCTGTCTGGGAACAACCAACATCTTTTGCAACATTCCATGATGATTTACCTTCTTGAAGAAGTTTTATAATTCTCTCCTTTGTTTTAACTGACATCTCTGGTGTTGGAGCCATGATTCATGTCAATCCGCTTTGTGCAACAGCTCTCCAATGTGTGAGCACTCTTTATTAACTGAAGACTAATTAGCAGATTTAATCTGATGCAGGTGTTTGTTTTAGAACTGCAAATTAAAGAGCTATTCCATAATACTTTCCTCAGAATTTAGAGATTGCGTATTTGATCTAAAACACAATTGTGACTGACTACAACAATTCCCTTTCTTTCTCTTTTTTTTATTGTGTTCTTAATGCCAGAAGGTTGGAATTTTGAAAAAAGAAAAAGTTTTTGTGGCATGTCTCTGTGATTTTTTTTCTTCCAAATTAAAACATTTGAAGATCTTCCTCCAAGAGTGGTGATTCCATCATTTTTGCCAGGGGTTGTAAATATCAATATTTATATAAATATTTGGTTCCCCCAAAGTCTACTTTCTCAATTACTATGGAATCATCTACAGCGCTATCCATCATTACAAATTGTTTGAAACCTATAGAATATTTGTGACATATCAGAATCATTTTATACAGCATCTGCAACAAAAACTATGATTCCAAACTGTCGCATTAGTCCAAAATAAAGGTACACATGTATGTGGACATTTAATTATTCAGCATGGTGTCAAATTTACATACCAAGAAACATTTAGTCTTTATACTCGAAAATAGGCAGTTCTCAATAAGCCAATCCTTCCAATGACAGTACAAATTTGTCATAATGTAGCAGCGTTTTACATTTTGGCCACGGCTAAATCGGCCATTATCCTCCTCGAAGGACACCCGCTCATAGGAAACTAGCCAAGGTACGCCAGATTTGTCCTGGACTATTGGCAGAGAAAAATGATGTTTGATGTGCATACACAAGTAAGCGTGTGTGTGCAAGAGAGGGAGAGATGTTTCCCCTAATCTCTTCTGATATTTCAGTCCATTAAGACAGCTGCTGATATTCACTGGACGGTTAGGGATCAGTGCAGCCTGCACAGACAGAACTACAACAAGCCAAAGCCAGTAAATACACATAAAGCCATAAAACACAGCCACACACAGAAATTATAGCTGCCAAACAACTTTAAAAATGTGAAAATCTTTGTACAAAATTTGCTTTTAAGATAGAAAGTTTAGATTTTAATTTTAATCACATGATTATGGTTACTGACCTATAACAAACCTTCTAACATCTAATTAAAAACATGAATATTATTTAAATGAATTCAATGAGTGGTAATTGCAGGTCACTGGATCACCAGAATGTGTGTGATCTTTTGTGACACTGAGTTAGGACCAGGCAGTATCAACGTTTTTCATATCATTAAACCGTCCAATATGGACGGTAAGATTCGTTGATTTGCATCAGCATAGCAGTTCAATAAAGTTCATATAAATTACCTGGATTAAACAATTGAGCACTGATTTTAGTGATGAACTCTGCATGCATTGTTTCTAGAATTTTTACACCTGTAAACTCCAATTTATTTATTTATTCAAACAGAATTATTATTAGAGGCCTTTAGCATTTAGAAATGTGACCAATAATTTGTGACTGATAATTTTATCTTGATCAACTCTCGTCAGGTCTCTCAGACCAGAAGAATCCTGTTTCCTAAACTGGTTCAGTTCAGGCTTCTTAGAGTGCATTTGTACCAGTTAATATTGAAACGAAGGACTGTTAAAGGATAGCTCATTAACGTCAACGAACGGCGCTGCACAGCAGTAGTAAACAGTCGTAACAAGATGGCAGAGCGTACAGATTACCTGCGAGCGTTTGTGCTGTTATTCCAGATTTTTGTTTATATCCAGAAAGCAAGCACGGATAAACTACTGGCGCTAAGAAGACGTAGAAGAGGTTCCTCAGCAGACCACTGGGTGTNTAGAAGAGGTTCCTCAGCAGACCACTGGGTGTCGCCATTGTTGATTGTTGACTTCTCTTTTTTTTTTTTTTCCAAACTGACACAGTTTGCCTTAAAGAACCTTCTATTCCTTGGTTCCTCCAGGGAATTAACTTTTCAGGTTATGAACCTGTTTATTCATGGTGAAATTGCGGTGAAAAAGTTCAAAAGTGGGTGCACGAACTGGAACGGAACTCATTCCACGTTGGTGGAAAAGGGCAATCAGTGAAGTCTTGCACAAATTGAGGTCTATCTTGTGTACTCCTGCTAAAAAGGACACGGGCAGCACACGACCCCATGGTCTGAGCGCGGAGACATCTGCCTTTTCCTCCCTCTAAGATTCAGCTCTTGGTGGCCCCAAATGTACCCCTAGCAAGAAGACTGGTAAGCAAAGTACAGCATCTTTTTCTTTTTCGCACCCCACTGGCTGACAGCTCTGCTCCCAATAACCTCATTACTTTCATCATTACTTTGGTTATTAAATATCCAGCCTTAGCGTTATATAAAGAGTTTTATTTAAACCTATTTCCTCATAAGTATCTTTAACATAACGGATCAGTGATCACCATCATCAAACATTCAAAATGAAATTTAAAGTGCAACTTCAAGTTTAGTGAATCATTCTCTGATAGTTCAGATTAATGGATCATATCAGATTATACATGTTTTTATCTGATCCAGGGATTTTGGCCAGTATGGAACCGATACCAATATCAAGCATTGTATCACAGCATCCCTACTCTGGACATGCTCTTGGCAAAGGTACAATCAAAGGCACTTTGAGTATTTCCTGCCATTTCACAAAAAGCACATCAAACTAGATTTGTACACCATGTTATCTGGGCCTCCAAGCTTACCATCATCTTTTCAAAGAGGGCGAGGATCTCCTTCTCTGATGTGATCTTGGATGAGAGCTCCTCAAACTCCAAGGAAGAAGACCAGTCGCTGGTGGAGGAGTGCTTGGTCATGTTGGAAACATTTGGCCGCTCCTTTTTACTGCCTGGTATACGGATACTTGCAAACCGGTCCAGCTGAGAACAACAACAACAACAAAACAGAACACGTCAGTCATCGATCGTTAAAACAAATATGTCTCATTATGGTTTGTCCCAAGATCACGGCCCACTCGATACTCCCCCACAAAATAAAACTGTGATAATAAAGGATGCACTAAATGATGATTACTATTACCATCACTTACATTTTTCAGCACTGGTGCACAGACATTAGCATTATTACTGTTCCTAATAATGAGTCTTCATTAAACCCAAACATGATGAATCATGCAGTTTACTTATACATTATACAAAGCCTCATACATTCATGGCGTCTCTGTTTCTACAGTTGCGGCAAACTTTAATCAAAAGTTGCACGGTATACTAAATCATCCGAGATGTTTCAATTGGCATGCCTGACAGAGAGCCACAGCATCTGCAGTGTCCCTGCAACCCTACATTGATTTATACTGAGGGGGGTGGGTGCCCACATCACATAGATAATGATTTCCTAATTGGATTAGATTTGTCAGGGAGCTGTTTGCTCGCTCCTTCCCCCAGTGGCGGCTGCAGGGAGTTAGGGATTGAGATGTCACTGCTAGGTGATAAGGCAGGTGGTTCATTTTCAGATGCTTGCCCCTAACTTTCAGAGCAGGGTAAATTACCAACACTTATCTTCAAGGATATTTCCATGGAGGCCACCCATTGTGTATTATCTGACTAAGGAAGAGAGTTCTGCGTACAGATAATCAGCAGTGACAGTGATGCGAAATTAATTAAAGACATTTGAAGAAGCAGAGGACGAGGGCGTGTAGCGTTCGCAGAGCGAGGAGCAAGGGACGGGGAGTGCGGCGTCTGATACCAGACGACATGATCGTCAGTCTAATTTGGTTTGCAGCTGCCCTAAAGCACACATCGCAACTTTGACTGATGGCACTGATCAGTTTAATCACAGTGTTTCGTCCCCAGCGGAGGACGGAGGCAGTTTGCTATTCAGTCCTCGTTACCAGAGAATAGATAAATAAATATGGGGAGCTGGCACCCTGATAACAACAGCAGACATCATACCACACCTGACATGGGCTGAGCCAGATGATGAAGTGCTTTTCAGGGTTGTTTAGGTGTTTATGCGGCTGCAGCTCACCCACAATATCCCTCTCCCCCTCTTCCCTTTCTGAGAGAGCCTAGCCTTTGATGCTGTTACTAATGGCTCCATTCTCTTCATTCCTCCTGTTCCTTCCATCAGGCACCTCTTAAGTCATTCTGCCCTCACCTTCAAAACACATCTCCACCATAGTCAACCATCCCTTGTCATGTTTCTCAAAAATCCTCTTCCTTACTTCAAAAACATCAAACATACTCAAGGATACGCCCAACAGTCATCAAAAACCATGACTGCTGTCATTTACTGCCATGGAACACTGAACTTACTTCGCTCAAGCAGTATATCCGAATTAACAGTCAGTCTGTTCATTTTCCTATCCTATCTGGCCACATATCCATTTGTGTGCCTGGCTATCTGTCTGAGACCAGATCTCTGGCCTAAGAATGTATGCTCCAATGAAGCCCTACACATAATAATGCTGATTAACTTATTCCCCCTCAAGCATCAAGAGGCCATGAGAATCAATATCAACCAAACACAAACAAAAACACATTTTTATGCCAATCGATGCCACAGTAGCAACAACACGTCTTTGTAGAAAACAAGGGAAAAGAAGGACAACTGAAGGAGAAAATAAGAGAGGACTCAGTAGGTGTGGGATTAAAAGGTGAGAAAATTGGAGGGCAAAAACAGATAAAGGAGACAAATAGCAAAAGCAAATCGGAGAGGAGAGAGGAAGGCGAAAGGAATGAAACAAGGTGGAAAGAGGGATGAAGATGACTGTAATGCTAAATACCAGCGATGCTGAGATTTGCAGTGCAAGTGAAAAACAGCCAGTGAATTCCATTGATAAGCCGACCCGGCGCTGCTTAAATGAACAGGCTCATCTACTGGCTGACCCACAGTCCTGTGCTCAAAGCATTTCATTACCTTCAACTACTGCTTGAGGATACAGGTCTAAGTGGTGAGGTTTGATACAAGGTAGACCCAAGCTCAACAGAGTGTTTCGCTGAACAAAAGGTACCAGCAGTCGACGCTTAATTCGGTCTCTGTCTGTCGCATTTCCCTCTCACGGAATGGTTCCAGTTAAAAATAAGCAGCCAGCCACATTGGCCTATTAAAAAGCCTTTCTAGCCTCTAAATTTATTTCAGCACTGCATGGACTTGGTACAACCTAATGCTAAAGTAATTTCCCATATTTTTATTGGACTTCATCTCCCTAAATTCAGTCTTATTTGTGGAATTTGTTTCATGTAGCTCCTTCAATCTAGCTAAAACTCTGACCTGTTTCTATAATGAAGACAGGAGAATGACAGAACGCTCACTACAGTGTTTCCCACTCATAAGTTATCCTCAATATGTCCATGCTGAACATATTCAGTCAGATTTTAATAATTTCAGTTTACATTGCATCCCATTTTAACAGTATCCAAAGAGTAAATAGAGGTTTAACAAATAAACAACAGTGCACAGTGCCACTGATGAAAAACATCACACTTTCTCTCCTGTGCTCATTCCCATTACTTAAGCCTCCACGCTGAAGACCCAAATAATAGGCCTGTGTATTAGCAAGACCTTAGCCATACAATACACACCATAATACAGGGGTTACTGCACCCGGGACTTAATATATTGTCATTTATGGTGATGTTGTAAGCAAGGAGACATATTCCCAATGTTTGAATATTTTCTTACACCTTTGCGGAACAGGTAAACAAATGCTGTGATTAGTTCAAATACCCATATTGCAATAAACTCCCCGATACATCCCTATGGTTTGATTTGGACCTGTGGCAAACACTGGGCAACTGGACTACAAATGTCATGGAAGAATGACCGGAGTATCACATTCCTCTGACATCTGGAATAATACAGTAACACATACAAATGAATGGGTTGTTGCCTCCGACATTCTCTCACAAGCTTGTTCATCAAATCAGAATCAGATAAGGTTTGTTTTACCATAGTCTGCTAAATCCATGCCAAACTTGTATGAAGCATCAAATGCTGTATGCTGGTTTTACTCCACACACATACACACGATTCTCCAAAGACCAGCCGTTAATATTTTAATCTTAATAATAATTGCACAACTAAATAATATTAATTACTAATTGCCTGCTGGAGCTGCAGGAATTCTACACCTGATGACTCTACTCAGACTCTTAGTTTAATATCAAAGGATGTCAAACTAATAAAGCTAGCAAGTCAAGTCAAGTCAAGTCAAGTCAAAGCACTGTTGCTGGAAGAATGCCTGCTGACTATTCTCACCATATACCAATAATACAGTAGTACACTAGGACTAGTAGGACTAAACTGAATTGTGACAGCCAGCCATACCTTCATTTAAAGAGCACATATCATGGAAAATAAACCACTGTTTTGTGACATCATGAAAATCAGCACATTTATTTGCTCTTGCAGCAGTCTTATCATGCTGTAGTTATAATGAGCGTTTCAGTCTGCACTGCTTTTTGAATGAGACACAATACAGAGCAGCCAATAAGAACAGAGGCCTTTGTTCATTTATCTAAACCAGAGCAACGAAAACAGACCATTTTATTGTAATGGGTAAATAAAGGTTAGAAAATTAGTTGTGTAAAAAGAATTACAACCAATTTTGGTACACAAACCCATTTAAATGTCAGTAAAGACCCCATTTAATCTGGTCATTTAATGTGTCCTGAGTGAAAATGCAAGTGTAAACGCATCTAAGATGCATTTAGAACTGACACAAATCCGATCATTCACACCACTTCGGGACGCAGAGACGCGTTTCAGTCACGTTATAGCCAAGTAAACACATCTGTCTCTCCAATACACATTCAACAATTGCAGTAGAACCCAAACTCCTCCCCACGCAGTACATCGCTGGGCCTGTGGTCCCTGTCTGCAAGAAGATAATCATGGACTGCGCACATGGAACGAAGTGCCGTTTGCTACAGCTGCAATCAGGGTCATTGTTGAATATGCAATCTAACAGTTGTTTTCATGTCACCAACAATGGAAAAGCTATTGCTTTCACCCAAGTTTGAAGGAATGCATGATAGCATGCCGAAAAAATTTAATTTCAAGCAGCAGTCATCTTTAGCATAGCACAGCAAAAGGCTAAATGAATAAACTACTGGTTCTTGGTTGCTGCATAATCCCCACACAGCAATCAGATTTAAGTGTGACTAACCGGAGACACATTTGACTACCAAGTATAAATGCATGTGGCTGAAATATTATCACTATATAGATACAATATACTAGTCACATAAAGTGAGCAGCTGAAAATGATAATGATGTCCACTGGCACTTCCAGGGACAGAAGGCACCAGGCCCTGATGATTTATCCACCTCCAGTCTGATGGAATTCGCCTGCTGACATGTATTTGTCTTCACTGGGGGTGTAATGACGAGGCCTGTGGACAATAACCGTATTATGTGATGCCAACCACGGTGTGGAGCTCATTACCGTCATCACAGGCTTTTTTTTTCTTTCTTTTTTGCTGTTGAAAGTTGATTCACCACTACTTTATTAACAGCTCTCTGTTAGTGAGATCTGTTTATTTAAAAGACTGACTGTGGCGTCATCTACTGTGGTGCCACTATCTTACTGCTCTAGACTGAGCCTTCTCGTTATACTGATCATTATGACTGAAAGGCGTTCAGTCTCCCGAGAGCAGCCAACATCTTTAGTTTGTTACGTTAAACTATCACTGTGAGACTCTGTGTTTGGCTTTAGGTCCTGTGGTGCTGTGAAGGAAAAGTAAGAATTAACCATCATTTACATACAGAAACAACCAAAATCACAACAGTAATCTGTTCAGTCCGTATACCTGTGTGACGTGTGTGTGTGTGAGCCACTTCACTGAAAGTCAATCAATTTTCAGGGTGATTTACTACAGGTGCGTTTATGAGCGCTCTATCATGCCATCAGTATGGGATTACACCTTATCCTTTAACACCTTCATTTTCCAAGAACCTTATTTTCAGAGTTCAGCTGGGCGTTCGAAACCATTATCCTGGAATTGTTCACAATAAACATCACATCTGCCTCCACATAATCAACTTCCTTACAGATGAGAAGAAGCATGTGATGCTGGGGATATTCTATATCTAAAATTTATATGCATTCAATTATTATTTGCTATTGAGATTACAGCTACATAAACAAGCCTTTGATTGGCACTTGCTTAAAAGGGTGTACCAATATATATACACAGTCGAGTCACATTTTATTACGGTGGCAGCGTGTAGCTCATGGTGGAAGTCACATTTTTGTGGCTCCATGTAGAAGGCAGTCTCAACCAATTTGGGTATGAATCCATCTTTCCAGATCACATACACCCATACATGCTGATTGTCTTCCCTGGGGCGGATGGGATCTTCCAGCAAGACAGTGCGACAATGTCACGTGGCTAGATAGGTCCGACATTGGTTGGAACATGACCAAGACTTCCAAGTACTACCCCAGCAGCGTAATTGCCCAGACTTTAACTCAATTGAGCCTTTGTGGGACCACCTCCATCATTGTGTTCACTGGGGTCTTCCCAAGTGCACCCTCCAGTAGCTGTGGGATGCACTGCAGTCAGCATGGCTCCAGATACCTGTGACAACCTACCAGTACCTTACTAAGTCACTCCCAGCCTGTCTGTGCTGCATACAGCAGTTACGCTGGATATTAGCTGGTGATCATGATAATGTGAGTTGACTGTATGTGTACATTATATATGTATGTGCGTGAAAATCAGCAATCCTGCACAGTTATCAAGATTAAATATTAATTAAAATACGACATGGTTTGATTACCACCGTATGTCATGTAAAGTAATAGTCTCATCCCTAGAGACGGCCATGCTGTCACGTATTATAGCACTACGATCTCCAGAGACCTGAAATGGGCTATCAACATGTAAAAATAAATCCCAGCAGAGGACATACAATATTTCCTAAGCCAGTTGAAAAAGTCAAAGAAAATCTCCTGGTACAGCGTAGCACTGAGTGATTTGGGGAAATATCTAAACTAATATTTTATACTGCAACTGCTATTTGTGATTACATTCTAATAATTATGGCTGGGGTGTGTTTTTTTATTTTGATCCATCTAACGGGCCTTTTTGGTTTAAGGCTTGAACATAGTGTGCCAGACTGCCAATAAATTGTGGCCGTCATGTACACAGCACATGAACATTGTTGTTTTCCAATTCATCCATCGATAATACATAAGCTCCGCCCCCACCATAAACTTGATCGGACGATGCTGTTAATAAGCTAGGCTATAACTGAAATTGCAGCTCTTGCGATTTCAACATTGCAATCTTTCAAATTGTGATTTCAGTACCAAAACGATTCATGATGGCAAACACAGTCCATCATCATCATCACCATCTCTATAATAAAGTGGTGTTAAATGGCTAATATAAATAAAAATCAGTTTTCCATCAGGCAGGCGCTTCAGTCTAATGAGGGTTACAATAAGCAGAGTAACGTTACTCATAGGATACACTTTATGCACTCAAGCTTTATCTTGACTTGACTTTGACTTGATCTGTGATGCTGCAATGTTGCACCACTGCTTTTAATTCAGTACGTGTTCCTCATTATCTTCCTGCTGAACACATACTTTATACCAAATGCTTTCCACGCTCCTTCATTAAGGAATGATGACTGCAGAACAGGTTTGAGCAGAGTAACTGTTTCAAAGGTATCTCTTTTTAAGTCCATCACTTAATAAATGGTAAACCATCAATCAACAATCTGTGGCTAAATGATATGCAGAGTACCATGCAAAGTGCCTGATTCAAAGCTTCAAAAGCATCATAACACCACTAGTAAGTCGTGCCTGTTAAACAGATAAAGTCACGCTGCAGGTTTTCAAAGACGGAACATCTCTCTCAAGATATTAACAAGGCCTTAAACAATTTGGGGTATTTCAAAGTTAATAAAATCAAAATAGATGCGAGCATTGTCATTAACAGCATAATAATAATAATAATAATAATTTTATTAGCAGGCGATTCATTAAATCTATAGCAAAAACAACCAAATCATACCAACTACCAAACCAAAGCAAGAACAGAAGCAAGAAGTTAGTCTACCAATGTCTGAGCATAACCTCAACTAGGTTTATTTCCTCTGATTTAAAGGAGCAATATGTAAGGTGATGCAACCTGTCTAATTTATTCTCCACATAGTCCGTCCTCCTCCCTCTTTACTACTCCCCTCAATTATTTACCAGTCTTAAGAACTGTTTCAAGTTCAGCATCAAACATCATCCCTTTACTCGCTAAGCATGTCTCCAACAGTGGAAAGCAGTTCCAACGGTAACTCCTGTTTTTTGCTTTTTTTGGTCACTTGTTTCCTTTGTTTTTGAAAGTTTTTCTTCTTGCCTAGAGTAAGCATTTCTTCTTCTTAATTTTCTCTTGCGGCAGACTCAACACTACAGTGACTCACCATCACCTCTAGAGGTACAAGGTGGTATTACGAGACAGGACAGGCTGGGGCTAGCTGGTTAGCATGTTAACTTCAGTAGATATCGTTGCAGGATGATACATAAACGTCTTTGAAAACCACATCAAAAGGGCAATTCCTCTACTTTGTGTTGATGAGTTTGGTTAATTTTGGAATGTTTCAAATTGAAAGTCTTTCTGAGTCAAATTGATTGTGATCTTACATATTGCTCCTTCAAACATCATACTACATAGCTTGCAGTGCTAATACAAGTTACAGAAAGCAGCCAGAACAGGCTTAACTCTGCTCGTCGTTGTGATAAATTATGTCACAATATGCTTCTGAGCCCATCGCGGATATCGTCAGTACTTACAGAACACCGATCAAATGGATGTTTCATTACAAAGTGAGCACAATTAGGCCTGATTCAGTGGAGTGCCTTTAGTGAAACAGTGAATAATCCTGTTTAAATGTGGAGGTTTCAGCACTGAAAAGAAAAGCCGGGATTCATATTGTGTATCGTGAAAATGTCTGGACGTACCATATTTTCTGTCATATCATCACCCACCCCTTAAGTGATGATTGGCCTGACAGACAGCTGTTATCAAACATGTTTTGTGGTGTGTATACCCGTCACCCAGCTAATGCAGAACCACCACTGCATGCAGTTTTACAGTCCTGACGTAGTATAAAACCACATAGAAACAGGAACCACAGCCAGACTCACGCATCCTGCTGGCAGAATGAAGGGAGCGACAATGAAAAAGATGCTCAGAGCTGATCAGAAATCAGTCGCATTTTTAACAGACTTCTTTGGATAACTGTTTGCTATACAAACTGATGGCTGTGTAGAAATTAACCTTCTTATCTGAAACACTTATCACGTCCTGATCTAGTGTTACCACAGATGGTTCATGGAGCCCACCCAAGGTGGATCTAATGCAATCTGTTACACTTACCGTCAGCTTACACAGAAGATAATAGCATGAGGTTTATTTACATGCAGCTTTAAGCGTGAATCATAATACAGGCTTAATTAAAGGCCCCACACTGTAAAAAATGAGGTTTCACTTGCCCATTCGACTGTAAATGAGTTGGATACGCTACGCAACAAAGTGGACATATTAAATCACCACACACACACACATGCACACACACGCACGCGCGCGCACACACGCACGCGCACACGCACACACGCGCGCACACGCGCACACACGCGCGCACACACACCCCATATGAAGAATTTCGGCAAACCAAAGCAAAGTTGGACATTTTTTGAACAAAATCTTTACAGTCATGGCTCATTCAGTACTTACATTAAAGCCCCAGGGAACCTAAATCAGTTATTTTTGCATCTCTGGTCAACAATACAAATGTACAAAGTATGTCTTATAAAACTTCACAAAATGTAACAAATCTCTGCTGTATTTTATCAACATTGCTTCCCCCCTCAACGTAAACTGGGGGGTCCAACAGTGGGTAACGATTCCGCAAGCATTCCCTAACCAAGTATGGTTCACCACACCCTATCAAACAAGCAAGCTAAAGCTAACTTGGTAAGCATCTTCATAAGCTAGCTCTCTATCCATCTGTCTGCCTGTGTGCTGAGTCTGTTCACCAAATCAGGTTCACCAAACCAGCTGACAATGTAAACAAAAAACCTTGCACATGAGAAATGGAAGTAATATGTGATAAGTCTGCAGTTTTGCTTTTTGTGGTGAATTCTGTTTATCTTAGAGGGCTGCAGTCACGCATGATCACTAAGGCCATGCCCAGAACATTTAAACTTTGCTGGTGTTTAACATAACGTTCATGATTAGTTTCATACAACATAAATCAGTACTTTATAATACGTTCCCAGGGGCTTCAAGCTACTTCTAATAGCATTCAGTACCACTGTTAGACCACTGTGCACAATATGTGACCTTTCAGGGAAAAACAAGTAGCTTTGAGGAATACAGCGTTGCTGAAAGCTAAACAAGCATTTCATGCCAATTAAAACTACTCAAAATGTGTGAAACACTGTCTCACTGCATAAGCAAATATGAGTTAGCCAGGCAATCATGCAACAGCTTCCCAATGGATAACTCCGTAGTTAGTAAGCAAGTTTGGTTAATAGGCTAAATATCAGACGTGCAGCGAGAGTTAACACTTGAAAAGAAAAAAAGCAGGGTAAGAAGTTGACGATTTGTTAGTGAATCTGCCACGAAAGAATAAAAAACTAAATAAATCTTACCACATCGTCAGTAAGTGTTCGGATTTTTAGGGGCTACAAAGGAGGGAAGAGAGCAGATTTGATTAGAACACTGACTCATCTGTGCAATATAAAACAAGCTGTACATCAAATTCTTCAAAATTTCATGGTCAACACAAAACACACCTTATAGCAGTAATCTCTCGATGTGGGTTAAATCTAAGTAGAAAGGTATGTCAAAATGAAAAACCGCAGTCAGACACTTCACATGGGACATAACGTATAAGCAAGGATACGAATGGATAAGCTTTATGTATGTGGTACTCTTATGTTTAAGGCAAGGGAGGGAAAAAAAATACAAGAGGAACCAGCTGGGGATTTTTCTGCCTCATTTACAAGCACTTCAGCTCAGGATGCAGGTATTATACAAGTCTGCAGTGCTCCTTAATGCCTGAACACTACAGCAAACATGAGAAATCCTGCAGCAGGTTAACCAATGATTTCTCAGCGGGCCCTGGCAAGGATGTGTGTATGGGGGTAACAAACGACTCTGCACCAACGAGGGAATGCACTCGCCGGATGAATTCAAAATGGCTGCAGTACAACTTGTCCAAACCATTCCATTAATGCTAATCAGATCCAACAAGTGGTTTTTGTTTACTCGAGCAGTCGCGGCGTCCTGGGTGACAAAGTAAGAGAGGGAGCCAGAGAGGGAGTGCGCAAAATTTGATCGTAGCATCAACAAGCAATAGAGTGACTAAATAAGGCGTCCCAATGATATCATCTAAACAGGGGTGCAGTGATACCATGATGCTGGTCTTGCGTATCGGCCTAATACCGTGATCATTAACATGTAAAAACTCACAATCCCACCACCATCCAACACTACCATGCTGACGAACAGCGCCGCAAGCTGGCAAGGAACGAGGGTCTGCCTGCACAAAGCAATGTTGCTGAGGCCGTGGCGGATGGATGCGAAGTCGTTAGTAACTAAACATGCTGCCTTGACTGATTCCTGCCAGACACACACTGTGCAACTTTAACAGAGAAGAAGAGTAAACACAATGGAGGCAAAAAGTCACCAGCTAACAAGATTTCCAAACCCCCATGTGCATGCCTGTGATTAGAGGACATTCAGCTACAACTCAACCAGCCAAAAAGGCTTTAACAAGATGTAAAACTCCACAAGTGAGCTCCTTGGATGCATTAGCCTCGGACGTGATTCTGTCACTGTGCTACAAGGACTGTTACGAGAGACAGAGGCAGATCAAAACTATAAGTCATACTTCACTTACAGCTGTACAGAAGAGGTTTTTCTGATGTGGAATAAAGTCGCTCTTTCAACTGCAGCGCTAATTAACTGAAGGTCACTAATCTAGCATGGCTTACAAATACACATCATTTAAAAAGATGAATGCAATGATTTATTGTTAAAGATAAGTTGCACATAATTAAACTAACAACTACTTAGTTATAAAGAAGAAGTAGGTTACTTGTAATGTGTCGATATCTGCAAGGACTAAAGGCATGTAAAATGGTCTTAACGCTGAAAACGACTCTTAAAGTAACACATTAATGGGATTTGGGGACCCTTGTTGCTAGAAATGTGAAATAGTTCAACAACAATTGTGCTTAGGACTTCTACCCTGAGCAGGCTAGGCGATTGCAAATGATTGCAAAAGTGTTCAAAGAGAACTCATTTAAAGCTTGGTGAAGGAGAATTTCTGAGAATGTGAGCAAGTTATCTACTACCTATCATTATCATAAGAACAAAAATAAATTCTATTATATATTTTGCTTTTAAATAAAGCTCAGACTAAAAGGTAGTGAAAAAACATTGCTGATAAATAATTTTTATAGCAAGTTGCACTGCAGTTAATGCTAAACCAAAGGTCCTCATCAATCTGGTAACCCTGAATACCAAGTGTTCATTCTGTTTGAAAAGCAAAGCAAAGAGGGTCTTTTAAACCGCTGTGTTCATCATGTCAGTGAAGGAGGCAGGTGTTAATGTTTGTAAGCTACTCATTTATTACCTGTAACAAAAGCAACTGAAAACGTGCTACCTAGCTAGCAATCCATAGCAGTAGGAAGCATATTCGCACCTGGAGATACCAACCCTAAGTAAACAGACACAGTCATTCTAAATTGTGAGTGTCACAAGCCAAATCTCCATCAGCCACTGGTGACACACTAATACTCAGCTTAAAAACAGATGTCCTCACAGACTTGCGTGAGCTCATATAAGGGGTAAATGGTTATTCAAAAGGGTGTTATGTTTTTGAATTTTATCCAACATTTGTGACAGCCAAGATGACTGAGCAGTAATGCTTTTTCTTTCAGTTGGAACAAAATATGCCTAATTGCTACAGCTTTTATTACACAACAAGAAGTCTACTACTATAATGGAATTTTAAAATCATGGTAATTTCAATCATTCTTCAATAATTCCTACCAATTTACTGACAGTTTTTTCAACCGAATTTAATCGAGAGACATCACGTCAAAATTTGTCCACACAAAGCAAAGTGATCAATGTCTGTCAAGGTAAACTGAACTCGCTGATGTTACGTTGGCAGCATCTTATGACAGATGTACACAACCACCCGACGCGAGAACTTCTTACTCCGTAAGTGTTGTGCATGTTCTCCAAACAGGATCTTGACAAAGTGTCACTGCTGAGATACGTCACTCCTCAGACGAGCACACAAACTCTCCCAGACAAACAACGGGGGATGAGTCTTCCTGCACTTTCATTGTGTTATTTAATGGATGTGGAATTGATGTGGGAGTTGAACAGTGCCGGCACATCCAACCGTTTCCATCTGTGCATGAATATATTGACCAGGAAAGGTTAGGCTACCTCCAGCTTCCTAACGCTACTGCAGCACGCAACAGAGTTACAGATATCAATCAATAGCTTCTCCTTTAATTAGCATAAAATCCACAATGAAGAACAGAAATGTCAACCTGTCAACTGAGTTTCAGGGTTTAGCATTTGAATTTCATTTAGCAACTTTCTAGAAGACGAACAGCAAGAACGGGCAGAGAGATGGGCGACAGACAAAAGAGGGGGGAGAATTTAGTGTTTGTTGGGGGTCCCTACTGTATTCAAGCTTGGAAACTGTGTGCATATGTATATACCTACTAAAATGAAAAAAGGCTTTATTGAGAATCAAGTCACAGTCATTTCATTTTGACTTTAGCATTTACTGCAGGGAGAAACAACACATTAAATAAAAACTGTGTGTCTAAGACACAAGTTTTATTGCCAGAAACAAATGAGCAATGTTCCGTTTTGACATGAATGCAGAAATCTGCAGCAGGAGCGTCTGGACATTGGATTGAGGACCAAATTACGCCCATCTGTTGCTTTGGATCGCGGGTAGGATTTGTGAAGCGCCACGTTAGCAGTGCTCAAAATTGTTTTACTTATGTTGTTTACAAAGGCTCATAAAAATACACGAAAAAAAACAAGCCCTCACACCGTCAGCCTCTAACCTAGCTTCAGGCTCTTGCCGCTGCTGCATTAGCTTGGGAGAACTGCTTTGTTTCATAGTCACAATACATATCGAGCCCATTCCAGATGGCTCGCATTATAATCAGTCAAACTCCAAATCTACATTTCCACCACCTCCCTCAAAACATTTACATCCGCTATTAATTCAAATTGTGGTAAACACAACTGTCAAAAACCAAGCGCGTGGTTACCAGTCCCTCGACCATGCATTAGTCTTACTTCATTAATAGAGTCAAAACAAATTGATGTGGTTCAACATAGACATGTGGAGCCGGTGATCAATCAGCGAGGCTGTGTGGCAGAAATGGCCTTCATTAAAAGAAAACAGGCTAAAAATGCTGAAAAAAACACTTCAATCACTGTTGTCCCATGCGGTGAGAGAAAGGATGCGTTTCATTTTCTAAAGAAGACAAATTTCACTGCTGGAACGCATGTTTATGTTCAAGGAATGCTACGTTCATCATGGCAGAAAAACAAACCCCTAGTTTGTAAGTCAAATTAAGGAGTTCTGAGCATCCTGCACCATTTCAGCTTCCAGACAGTCTACATTTAGTCTCTCATTCCTTGTGAAGGTCTTTAAGCTAGAGGCATATAGACTATTGGCCAATCCGTATCCAGTATACCTTCTAAAACTATTCATCTTAAAAATAAGCTATTTTAGAGACACTTCACTGTAGGACTCCATTTACACCTGGTCACTTTTTGGGTCTTTAGTATCGGGATTATACCTGGAGCTCAAGTCACATTAAAACGCAAGTGTAAACAAAATAAGACGTATATAAAACAGATACAAATCCGATCACTCCAACCACTTCAGGAGGTGGTCCTAGACGAATTTGAGCCCCTTGTTATAACAGTGTATACCTATCAAACCCCCCAAAGTCCTTCTCATTCAGTTCATCACTGGGTGCATGATCTGAAGACGCACATCGTTGGGGAGTGGGTGAAAAAAAAAGCTTAATAGCCATATGGACAGATGCTACTGTGCCAAACAAACTGCAGACCACTTACAGACACTGTATAATATTAAAGTAGTCACTGTCCAATTAAAAACATGTATCTCCATTTTTGTCGATTTTTGTCAATTTTTAGTTTTGTGCATCATTTGAACACAGCAGCTGCTGTTTACACTGTGTAAAAAATTAATATTGAATGGACCAGCAGAAATGGCCCAAAATGGCTTGGAAAAGTGTCTGGTTCCATTGACTTACATTATAATTAAATTCGTTGTCGCCCCCTCCTGTAAAGTTGTGTTTTGGCACATACACACGTTTGACAACCAAGTGTGAACACAAGTGCCTGAAATCTTATCACGACACAATCCAGATATTAGTCATATGAAGTGACCAGGTGTAAACGGTGTCTAAAAATAGGTTATTATGTTCAGGCTGCTGGAACACTTGACTAGCCATGAAATGCACAGCAAACAAGACCACATCACAGGCGCCTGAGCAATTGAGCACAAGTACCCCATTTTATTAGAGGGGAAACAAATATACTTAGTTGAACAAAAACTTGACTAGCGGAAATAAGAGATAAATTTAACTTTTTTCCCCATAAAACAAAATTGCCCCATGAGATCAGTGAAATTGACACACGTTTTGCTGTGATAATTAAGCAGGAATAAGACATGCTACGATGTGGAAGAGTTCATTCATTTCAAAGCCGATTCCCGCCAGTAGGGATGGGAAGTTAACTCCGAAAGAGTCAAACTTCAGCTCTGTTTATGTAATTTCAAACATAACGTTGTGATCAGTTCACGAGAGTAAGCCTGGCTGTTTTGATAATGTGCTAGAAAACAGGAAGCAGTTTGAGTTTGAGAAAGCAGGTCCTGCTAGCCTCCTTATATATATATATATATTACATTGGTCTTGCTCTACATCATTACACATATGCATGTACAAATGAGCATAGCAAAATAATGTTTGATGGTTAACACGTTTTAGCATCAGCTAATCCTCTTATTTGATTAAAAAAAAACAAATAAATAAATTGCTCCCCTACTTTCACTCACCCCATCACAATGTGACAAAAGGACTACATTGTATTGTTTTTTTTTTCTTTCCTCCTACCTGTAATTTTTGATTCCACATGTTTTGCTAACAATAATAATTATTATTACTTTTTTTTTTTAATCCAGCCCCTGTTCAAAGCTTAAGGTCACTTTACAGAGCATCAAAACAGGCCAACAAAGCAGTTAACTATGAAACACAGGAATATCATAGAGAAAGCAAAACAAGAGCAAAGATGTAAAGGACAGCAAACACCAGAAGAACAGTTAAAGTAGTAATAAAATAACAGGGCAAAAAACACATCAGAAAAGGTTTTATTATCACAGGAGATCATAAGAAAAAGCTACATAAAGAGTCTAAGAGGCAAAAACAAGACAATACCAAACAAACAAAACGAACAGGACACAAAGGAGAACAACACACATCGAGGCTATGAGAAGTAGTACCGAGTGAAGAGGTAAGTCAGTTTTAAAAGAGGAAAGCAGTGACAAACACTCTGGGGAAAGACGTTCCAGGACTTGGGGGGCCAGAGCACTACAGGACCTGCTCAAGAAGACAATTTAGTTTGGGAAACAAACAACAAACCAGTGTCAGAAGACCCGTGTTTACACAAAGGGATATACAGGAGAACGAGCTGAGTAAGATATGGAGGCGCCAGACCACGAAGAGCCTTAAAGGTAACAAGACGTATCTTGTATGTGAAATGAAGGGCAGACACGAGTGATATGCTCGGCATGTTTGGTTCGAGTGAGAACTCTTGAAGCAGAGTTTTGAATATATTGCAGTCTATTTAAGGCATTTGCAGGGTGATCAGCAAGAACAGAATTTTAGTAATCAAGTCATAAAGTGATAGAAGCATGGACCACGTATATGGATACAGACACTATCCATACTGATCAGACTTTTCTAGTCATTACCATGGCCATGTACCATGGCAAAGGGAGAACATACATCTTGTATCTATGACTTATAAAAATGCTTCCTCTGAATTCAGAATATATATGTCAGAAATATAAGCCACAATTTTCCTGACTTGCAAATAAAAGCCTGAGGGCATACTCAATCAGTTATAAGTTATCGCTGCATTAAAAATAAAAGAGGATGGATATCTTACCTTACCTATCAGAGACTGGTGGTGAGCATTCCACAACACACCCTTGCAGGTTATAGCTTTAAGGTATTACATTTTGCAGTGAAGTGTAGTTTAGTGCATACATACTGTGTTTCAATACTTTGCCCAGACACTTGACATTGGCATACACCCAGTAGCGCACCAAAAGAAGTACATCAGCCACAACCTTTCACAATAACTGAAGAAGCTAAAGTGCAGAATCAATGAAGCTAATAATTAACCTTAATAATTAACCTTAATAATTAACATCTAACTTGCTGCCCAGTGGCTAGTCCTTAGTCCCCAGCATTAAATAGATACTATTAGATATCTACTGACAATTATCTATTGAGAATTAGATATCTATTTACAAAGCAGATTCCTTTCTTCCCAACAACATGAAGTACACAATTGGGAACATGTGCCAAACCTAAATTGGAACTTGGGAAAAAACCCTTCCTGAGACAGCACACTCACACACAAGTGTCACAAAGATGGAATATACGAGATGTACAACGCACGCTTTTTTTGTTGCCAATTTAGTTAATATTAATGTTTGTTTACACAAAAAAAAACCTGACCCTTACTGACCTAATCAAAAGTTAGGATCAGGATCCTCTTGTTCATCTTCACCAACTTTGGACTCACCAGCTCTGCACAGAGTCAGATATCTTGCAACAGGTAGCATGGAGAGAGAACAAATCTGCTCTATGCAGACTCTCCACCAGCATCCCTCAAGGCTGGCCGAGTCCTCTTCCATTTTCCTTCCCACCTCCTGACCTTCAGGTTTCCAGTCACATCTGAGCATGAATGGCAGCCTACCAACCTAAGCTGAATTCCATCAAGACCATGCTGCTATACATCCCCGGAACTACAGGTCGTCACTGTGATCTTGCCATCCCATTTAATAAGTCCTTGGTTGTTCATCTGAAGATGCACAAAGTCATGGTGTAATTCTGGATGACCAGTTGACGTCCTGTCTGTCATGCAGGTTTTTATACCTAGGCATGTTGTCAGGCCCTTGAGATGGATCCAGAATGCAGCAACATAGCTGTTCTTCAATCTTTCTAGGTTCACTCCGAAACCAAAAGCCAAATAAAATATCTTGTGTGAAAGCCAAAAAACGAACCCGAGGCTCCCTAACTGCTGGTTATAGTCAAAGATCACCCCTCAAGCAGTTATCTACAGCTCATCACGATCCACCATCCTTGAAGACACATGGAAGACAAGCACCAAGACTCTTCCCTGTCCTGGCGCCCAGTTGGTGGAACCAACTTCTTCCAACGTCTTCATCAAGATCCATGACTTCAAGGCATTTAAATGATCACTAGTCTCTCACTCACTAAAATGATTTCTTTGTATTTATATATAAGACGATAAGAGTGCCTGTTAAATGCCTTACGTCAGTCTGTAATCAGTTTCTCACATGCTGAATGGATCGGAGTGAATGTCTTGTCCAGCACAGCCTAATATAAAAACTGATGAGTTTACTGAAGAGTAAAACCTTATCTGCTTCATCTATTTTGCCACTCTCGATTTCATCAGAATCATATATTCAAAGCATACCATAAAATACAATCCATCAAAACGGAACAAGCTACACCAAATATGACCTAACATGAGAAAGAAAACACCAGCGTCCTCAAATCCGTCGCAAGGACAAAAGAGGACCTGGTCACAAGGATTAGCACAGTAAACCCTGGCCCCATGCTGTGTCTATCTGCTAACCTCCCCACTAAATCACACCTAATAATAACTTGAGCTGCTGTATAATCTGGAACGAGTTGCTATAAGACCTGGCGTCTAATGGTACACAACTGCCTTTGCTAAATAAATAAATTAAATCCCTTAAAATGCTCCTTGTTGAAACAATATATACATATATAAGTTTACCAGATAAAAAAAAATGTCACCTTGCATGTTTAAGGTGGTAGTAACTTCAGGCTCCTGCAGATGGCGCTGCACAAAGATGATGGCTATAAATACCTGCAGGTTTGAGTGACAGGATTCACAGATTGAGAAGAGGTGCTACAGTGCAGTGAATGTCTCGTTCCATGTGTGGAAAATGGCTCCAAAGCAGATGTTAATGATTGGTAAAAGGAGTGACTGCATGTGGGCGTGCCAAAGACCACAGTGTGAAGGAAGTAGCTGAATCTGCAGGTGTATGGAAGCGTACAGTCATACGGGTCTACCAGCAGTCGGAAAAATTCCAGCCTAGAGGAAATTCTCCTCAGAATTGTGCCAGGGAAGGCATCCACCACATTTGGCCCAAATGCTCAATTCTTTGATGCAAGAGTGTCTGAATCTTGATGTGGCCTACATCCAGAAACTTGTCCAGTCCATGCCAAGTCAAATTGCAGCTGTTATACATGCTCATAAAAGGTACAACACACTATTAGGCACTCTATTGAACTCTGAATTTTCTAAGAGTTCTTGCTTGTTTAACATTGAGCCAGATAACAGAAAAAGCACCAGTCCACTCTCAATTTTTTGTCCCTCTGGACAAAAACAAGTGTAGATCTAGGCCAGGAGACTTTATGACTCAAAGCCAAGGGTTCGCTGTGAGGTGCCTGGGGCATCAGAGTCATGTTTCAGAAATTAATTAACTTCACACAACGAGCAAGGCTCTCGTTGGCGCAGACGTCTCACAGTGGTGAATCCCGACCACTGGTGTTTCTTTACCCGTCGTCCCTCTGCTGTTTTCACAACCTCCCACCATCATGCCATCTGCAAACCTCACAACATCACAAGCGAATAAACCGGTACACCTCCTCACAGCTGAAATATTCAGATGAGGGAGCATGCAAGTTAATTATCATGATATCTTTACACAAATTGCACAGACGCAGACACGTACAGCTGCAAATACACACATCCTGCCACTCTCTTATTACTCCACATGGCAGAAGCAACAGGAGGCTGTGTTTGCTTTCCACGTAACCAGCTAACAGATATGCTGGTGTTCTAACAGCTTGATATTGCCCCTGGTTATTCTGCAATCTGACATAGCTTGATGCACAAAGCCCCTTGATGAGGGGGGGGGGGGGGGGGGCGCCTCAGAAGAAAACATCAAACACCGCACTCATCAATCTCACATTGTGGGCAGCATTTGGAGACAAGGCAGCCTCTACTTATCGGACACCCAAAGAAGCTAGGCAAAAGCAGTCAGTGTGTTTTGGGGTCAGACAGTAGGAGGTGCTCATTAAAAGTGTGAGGAATGATGGAGGATGAGTTCAGGTTTGCTAATGGGATCAACACACCCAGACCTGCACAACCTTGGTTAGGCTCCACCTCAGCCCACGGAGCAAGCGCTGACCGCCTACAGTGAAGCCACTGACCCAGAGCAAGGTGGTAGCTAATGGCGGACATGCTGTGAGGGGGGTGTGCGAGAGGATGAGAGAGTAAAAGAAACTGTGTTTTTCATGGCTTGTGTTAAGAACTAAGCGTATTCATGTGTGCGAAGGTAGAGCAGGGTTGTCGGCTATGACCTCCATACTGAGGTGATGTTGCCTCGCAAAAGCATCTCACGCAGCAGTATAACAACAGGATCCTGGGCAGATCATAATGAGCATTCGGGTCTCTTTCCTCTTTCTACAACACACACACTCTCACAAACAAAGGGCTCGGATCATTAAACACCCTCAGTAACAGTGTCTGATGTGGCGTCTCTGTTTCAATGCAATGGCCCCTGACAGCATTAAAACCTATTAAAAGCACCTTCACTTTAGTGGCAGACAGCTCATTAGAAACACAGGCGGGCTCCACTCTGCTCAAAATGACATCAAGTAATTCATACCGAACTTCATTAGGGTAAACACAACCAGCAACAGCAGCACTGCCTGCACCGAATAAAGACAGAAGAGGAGATGGACAGGAGGAAAAGGGAATGGATAGAATTTCCTCAAATTGAGCCAAACAAGGGCTACAAGTCACTGATTTGATATGCATCCAATTCCACTAAATCTACTGCACCGTTCTCCACATAAATGAGCACGATATTTTATTTGGCTTGGATAATTTCTTTGCCTGGAAATATCAAATACACCATAAAAGAAACAAACAAACAAAAAAAAAGTTAGAAAGTAGAGAATGTCAGGGCTAAGTACTAAATCTGCTAATAGAGGAACTTGGCCTACCCATACTCATTAGTGCTACATTTTGGCCATGGCCACTGGGCACTTCAGGAAGCCCAACAGCATGGGAGATGTCACTGCTTCAGTAAATGGCAGGAAACTAGCCAAACACACATACACCCTACACAGTGTGCACAAATAGGCTCTCACCACACTCCACTGCCATTGTAGACCATTTTTGGCTGTGGTTGGGTTTATCTGTGGGAGCCCGAGTTGGGCTCCAGCTTGTGTATGTGTGTACATGTGTCCACGCAGGACGTATAACAGCAGTGATGAGTATCTGTGTGCATTCATGTCCACAGAACTTCGCTCTAACAGTAGGACAGACCAAAAATTAAAAAGGACAGAATGGGCATAGCCGACTGTTCTTTTCTCTCAGCTCACTTAAGAAGAGTTTTCACAGCTCAGAGTCCACAATAGTGTACGTTATAGAGTGTGATGCAATAGTGACTGCTCAACCCCCTCAACAAAAATGAAGTTTTCGATCACAGTTGTGCACTGATTGGTTCACACTGGTCTTAGCATCTAATCATACAGGATTGCGCTAAAGTCAAACACCACCCATTATTTACTTATTTATTAACAGTCAAAAGGGTTACTGGGCAAGTTATTCATTTCTCATCATCAAGGACAAGGCAGAGCAAAATTTATACAGTTTTTAGTGATTCCTCTCTTTGCTTTTATTACAGCCTCCATTCTTTCTATTCTTGGCCTGCTTTCAGTTTTTCACAGAAATCTACAGGGATATTTTCCCACACCTGCAAAGTTCAGTCTTAGAAATTGCTTACATTTTTCTGCTTCTCACAATCAAACTAGCCCCATATGTGTGCAACGACTGGATAAACACACACATCCCATCAATTTACTGTATATTTAGAGGGCTCACTGATTAGTGGTGTGGGAGTTCAGTGATAAGTGGCACTAATAGCAGAGGGGAGAAATCACAGCCAGGAAAACCTCAGAAAAACTGAGCATGATCAGAGACATTACAAATGAAGAGACCGGTCGCTGGTTAAAATATAAACGGGAAAGCTCGTAACGCTGAGCATGGCATCTATTTAAGATAGTTGGTTACACCACGCAAGTATGGAAAGCCCCCCTCGTTGTAGCCACAACAAGCCAAAAATCATGTTTTTGTGTTTTACTGAAGCACACACTACAAACTGTTTATGAGGTTTTAGTCAGATTTTATCAGTGCTTTTAAATACACACTACAGACCTTTCTATAAAGACTCTGGCATGATAGCAGCTCAGCCATGGCAAAGAGCTACACATATCACAACCACACATCCTTTGCACACTTCACAGAACACTGGCAATTTCAGCTTACTCTTACTCTGTCTACTTTTGCTCTCTCAAACATTTTCATGAGAGAATCAAGCCTGATCTGTGAAGGGTGGCATTGTTGAGTGTGTAGGCTGCTTGCTGAGCCAATGTTAAGATGCTACAGATCCCAACACCACAGAACAGGTTAAATTTCACCTTTCTGATGTGAAGCAAGAGAAGCGAAGTGTGAAGCAAGCCTGATTATCTCCTCTCTCTTTCAAAGACAAAAGCTTTACAAGCTGTTTATCTGGTGAGTTTTGGTGGTCTACTGGTTCTGGTGGTCTACCTGCAAAAGTGTAAGGAGTCCCATTTTCTCTGTATTTCTTAATCAATCTCTAAACTCTACTTTTAGAAACTCCTGGTTGTGCACTTACTCCTCTTTGTCCTTCTACTTTCCTATGCAAATGGATAATGTTATCTTTAAACTCCTGAAAAAACAATAACTCTCACTTATTGATCATTTTGGGTATCGAGTCCTGTATATTTCATAAAGCATATACAGTAACCTTCTATTTTATGTTTAAAGCTGTTTAAAAGGATACATGGTTTCAAACGTATACAGGACTGTCTTTTTAGAGCCAAAGACTTTGAAACGAGCAGACTCAGAAGCAGAAACCAGCACTAAAGTATAGACCTTGAGAAGGAGTTTTCAAACCTAGGTTTTTATAAACCTACATTGTCATTCCAGGCGGGTCTTGACAAATCTCACCTTGGGTGTAGGCCAGCTCCCTTGTTCACATAAAAGAGAGGGAGCGAAAGGTGAGGACTAAGTCCTGTGAACGGAAACAAGCTGGGCATAGCAAAGTCCTTATTGAACACAGAATTAAATAAATGATTAAAACATTAAATAAAAAAAAAAAAAGAATAAATATTGCATGCTGAAAGCCAGTCGTCATATTCGGCACACCCTCCCTCATTGCACCTGTCTAATTAACACGACTTATTGCCGTAATTAGCAACATTAGCCTGTTTCGTGGGCATGCATTATTAATAATTATACGTGTTTATTAGGTCACAGCGATGGGTCATCCATCATACCAGCCTTCAATAAAAGGTCATCTCTATCAAAGTCAAAGATGGCAGAGAGCGCTTTTTCCAGACTCTAACTGCTTTCCGTGATGTTGGTGGAATTCTAATTCACATCAAGGTATGAAACATAATCCATGCACTGTAAAGCCTGCATGTCACTAAATACATATATAGTATTTTAACTGGTAATTAAACAAAGTGTGCATAAGCTGATGTGTTATAACAGGAATAATTTTGACAGAGACCTACAGAGGACTAATGTACTGTTAAAGCTGAACTACTATGCCTTTTGGGTTTTTCCTTTTACGTTAGTTTCTTATGTAGCTTTTTCTGTATGTGACACGCCAGAGGGAGAAATTCTTGCCCACAGAAACCATTTTACTCAGCCGCCTGAAAACTTAATTTTTAATTCCAGTCCTTTTTTTGTTACAAGCTGACATCATCTCATAATACAATCCTTATTGCCAGTACATCAGCAAGCCAAGCATACTCTTACACGACGACCAATCATAATAGAGTGGGTGAGCTGACCAATCAGAGCTCCCCGGGCTCATCAGCAGGTGGGGCTTAAAGACACAGGACCCAGCATTTCAGACAGATGCTGTATACAGATGTACAGTATGAGAGAAACGTGCTTTTGGAAAACTGAAGCATGCAAATCTATTCTAGTATACCCTAAAAACAAGCTTGGTAGGTGCCCTTTAAACAGCTTTAAAAAATGCTGTTGTGTTTTAGATTGTTAGCTTGGTCATTTTACTGCAGTGCGTCACTCTGAGGCAAGTAAAGTGACTAGATTTTACCCTACAGCAGCTCTAAAACGGGAGAGAAAGCTCCTCCGAAAACAGAATCAGAGAAGTTAATAAACAATATTAAATAACAAATATGTACACATAATGTTTTATTCCCTTCCTCTTCTAAAACAGTGAGTTATTATGGGGCCATTAAAAGGTTACAGTAAATCTGAAATGTGTAGCATTTTCTGTACAGTGGCACTAATATAGAAGTGTCCCGATAGTTATGGTAACGACCGGATCTGCACTCTAATGTTTACAGTAACATGTATTATAACAACAAGTCATTTTTTAAGAGATGCTGGCTTGCTTATTATTATAATATTTATTATCTGGTTTAATTAAACATGGTCATTAAAACGATTAATGTTCAAAACAGCTAAATACACTAAAACAGAATAGAAAGTAGGTCAAACCTGAAGCAGGCCACATGTATTTGTCTGGAACTAGAAAATTCACTTACATACCAAAAGTCATGGGGTATCAGTATGTGAACCGATTATGAAGTGGTGTTACCCAAGAGGATGGCTTGGGAACGCCCACATATGTAAAGTTTGAAGTGCTATCGTGTGGGTGAGTTTGAACACTGGTCAGCGTGCTCATGGCAAGGTGAAGTATCAACGAGATCGAACGAGGCATGATAGTGGGTGCCGGACGAATCCTACATGCTAAAAGAATTCCCTCTGTTAACACCTCAACACCGGACACAGTGCCTCACCTGGGCTTATGAGGTTGCTAACTGGACCATAGAGGACTGGCAACATGTGGCACAGTCCGATGACTCACGGCACCAGTTGTGTCAGGTTGATGATAGAGTTTGAGTGTTGCACAAATCCCATGAAGCTATGCACACCCCTGTTGTCAACAAGGCACCGTGCAGGCTGGTGATGGTTCCATGGTGTGGGGTGTGTTTCCATGGTATGGCTTGGGTCCACTGGTCCACCTAAACACATAATTGACCGGTGCCCGCTAAATTTCACTGCTTGGTGACAATCTGTAGCCCCATAATGATGGGATATTCCAGCAGGAAAACGCACCATGTTATTGGGCGCAAGTTGACCAGAATTGGTTCGAGGAGTATTCTGGGAAGCTCCGACAAATGGCGTGGCCTGCGTGCTCACCCGAGGTGCCAACAGAGGCATTCCACAATCATGCATCGTTCGAACTCCGATAATTCACACCATGAGTACCAGTATTCAAGCTCACTTACAAGACCTCACAACTTACACAGGTGCGGGTGTTCCAAAGCCATCCCCTGAGGTAACGCCACCTCATAATCCCATTACATACCGCTATGCCTTTTGGTATGTCATTATATTCTGTTAATTATTCGTAGATATCACCCAGTCCTACTAAACATGCTGATGTTTAATATTCCCACCATCATGTCAACCGTCCATGTTCTGGAGCTGTGTTTTAACAAGCTCAGTGAGGGAAACTGTTCCACCACTAGAGGCGTTAGCTTTATTGTATCAGGAGACAAACCAATACTGTGAAATAAAGGCAGTTGTGTTGCATGTTCACGATTTTAAAAATAGCTTTGTTTTTTTATCAGCGCAGTAGAAAGATTAGTACAGTTTATTGGCGCCCAGCTGTTTTAGTGTTATCGCTCTGAGCACCTTCATAAAGGAAAGAACCAGTACTTTATGTCAGGAGTTCTAGATGGTAACAGGCTAGCTGCCAAAAAAAGCTTATATAACAGTGATACAAACTATGAGCATGATTATGAGAACAGATTTTAAAATGATCAGTTTATTGTTCTGCCTTTACACGTATAATCACAGGCACAGTAATGCTATCCTAATGGAATTCTAATACAGCGTTTTTAGCTTGTATTATTTAATATGTTGTAAACTGTGTTAAGCATATAGCTGATTATCATAACATAAAATCCTTATAATGGCACAAGTCTATTTATTACAATTCCATTATTGGGTGGGAATAGTGCTAGGAAGAGATCAAGATTCCGGGTTTATCCCAGTAACTGTTGCTAGGAAACCCCCTTTCCCAGTCCAGCTCAAAAACCCAATGAAGTGATATGAATGAAATCAGGCACCGTGGCTATAGCAAGGGCCAAACAACAAGTGGAATAGAACACAGTAGCTGAGAAAAGAGGCCACCAGGAATCTGGTGGGAGCAAGGACGGCTGTAAGTCAAGGTCCTAATCTCAACTCATTTATTTCACATATATTAAATGTCTCGGAGTTTCATGTGGTCAACTTTCTCTCAGAACTAGCCATGACAAAGCAGTGTCATAGTGTCACTCAAGGGAGAAAAACTGACAAGTCTGTAAGGGATCCGTTTCAGCCGTGCCTGTTGTCTCACAGCTGCCTTCTTAATTAAACACTGACGATATGTCTTTCAATTATGGCCTGTTCCTTCACCGTTTCAAATAAAGGAGGGGAAAAAAGCCACAATACAAGGCCAGATCAAATTAACCAGTTGGACAAAGGACACTGGGATCTGAATTAAAAGGAAAAAAAGCAGATGAGTGACAGAGAAAAAGAAAGTACAGAGGAGGGAGACAGTCAGCACGAAGGTCACGCCAAGCCGTGGACGTATGAATGCCAAACAGATTCTTCAGCCTGTGCTTTGTGAGGAGAGGCCATTAAAATCAATCCACCAGCACCTTGGCGGAGGTAAGAGTCGCTAATCATGTCAATTGCAGTCCATTAGGCTCAATCACACCCACCTGCCAGTGATCGTCTTAACCTTGGACGTCAGGACTTGAGTGGCAGGGTGGCAATCAGGCTCAGGACAGACGCCTGCATCACTAGCTGTCTGAGTGCCATTCTTGTTTCTACACAGATATTGAACAAAGGGAGAGAGGGATGGAGGGAGGGGGAGCAGCACGCTCATGCATAAGCAAGCGATTCAGAAAAGTATGATAATCTATAGGGACAGCTATGATGAACACAAGTCACTGTGTAATACAGCTGTAACAAAAGATCCGTAGTTGTGTGTGTGTGTGTGTGTGTGTGTGTGTGTGTGTATCTGTGTGTGTGTGTGTGTGTGTGTGTGTGTGTGTGCTGAGTTAGTTTACTTGTTGCGTGCCTCTCTCCAGAGGGCTAGATCACAGTTAGTTCTTCAGCAGGAATCAACCAACAGAGATCAGAAAGATCTAAAATAGGATCATCTTTAGCCCTGATCAAAGGAAACCAAAAACCATCACAAACTAATAAATAAATAAACAAACAAAATAAATAAAGGCAAGAAAATCAACAGGGGAAACTAAGAACACCGGTTAACTAAACAGAGGCCGCACTCACTACAGCCAAGTAAACAAAGCACAGTTGACAACAAAAATCAAGGGAAGGTCTTGGCTCTGTGACAATAACCCCATCTTCAGAATCAGTTGTGAGAATGCTAGGTACGCTGTAGGCCTGTACCCGATTCAGAATTTTGTCAGTCGAATTGGATTCGCCCGTCCTGGCCGACGATTCGACTATTCGTTCATGTTTTTTCTCCATATACATTATCTAGTAATCAGTAAATCAATTTGCATACGTTTCAGATCTGATGTCCTCTTCATTTAGAAAGTCAGCAGAGTCACAGGAACATATGTTTGAACTAAAAGAGACGTGGCATATGATGAACGATCTGGAGCCTGATTTAATTACAGAATATAGCATCGGGCAGCAAGCACGTATTAATGCTAAAAAATTAGCGCTTATAGCCTGTCTTTTTAATTTCACTTTTAACAGCTCCTTCAGTAGGATGACCCTTCGTCTTTCATCTCTCATAAATAATGAACTCCTAAATAAAACCAAATTAGTCAATATTTAAATTATTTTTA
>CM067489.1:27013224-27062829 GCA_034552555.1 Semaprochilodus insignis
TATATACACACACACACACACACACATACATATATATATATATATATATATATATATATATATACATACACACACATACACACATATATATATATATATAGACATGTAGTATACAGTACAGCTATGAATATCAAAGTTGAATATACTCAAAAACCCACAGTGCACACTCAGAACCAGTCCATTTCTGAGTATGGCAATAATGGACACCATCGTCCCACAGTGCAATGGGAAAGAGAGAGGGAGGGGCTTCTCATGTCTGGAAAATTCTGAACACATGGTGGACGGTGATGCAACAGCGGTGGCGGGACCATTTCACCATGCAAAAGAACCATGGGACTGTAGAGCATGAACGGTTCTATACAGAACTCGCGCTCGTGTACAGGACGGGGGGCAAGAAAGGGGCTATATGCTGAACTCCATGCAATATCAAGATGGGGAGAAGTTCAAGAAACAGAAGAGAAGATCTGAGGATCAAAGAGAAATAGGTTTCAGGATAACAGGTTAACATCAGTGAGGCGTTTCAATGGTGGAGAGACCTCTGAGAGTTTTCGTAGAGGCTGATGTCAGCTTCCTATCTGCCCGCTCCTTGTTTTTGTTTTTCTGTTCCACCTTAAATCTTAAGGTTTACATGTAACTGCAGCATCATTTAAGGTGGAACTGGAAAGTTATTGTTAAAACTGTATACAGTACCTAACGTGTGTGTGAGGAAGAGATGCACTGTGTGTCTGTGCATGTCACTGCATCATCAGCCGACCCACCTCACAGCCTCTCTCAGTGTGGCCGCACAAATACTGGCAGATATCTGAACTACCTCACTAACCTGCTGGCGTAAATGAACTACATGAACTCATGAGTGATTCCTTTTACAACCGATATAAGAAAATGAAAGTGAGAGAGTAAATGGAGGAGCAGAAAAGAGGTAGTCTGCACACATGTATGAGCAGCCGGGAACAAAGGTGAAGTCCACTGTTCTCGGATGGGGAGGGTAAACACTGTTAGGAATTACCGGATAGAATATTATTTTCCCAGCTGCTGGGACACAGAGACACAATCAAGCGTCAGATGGCGATTAAAGGCGGGCTAAAGTCTACACTACGATCAAGATTACACAGAAACATAGAATTTTATCTTCTGTGTGATATGACACAGTGGACTGTGTTTAACACAACCAAGGACAAACAAAACATTTCACATGATTATTTCAGGGCTGGCCTGAACAGTGTTTTACAGGTCTGGACAACTCTGTGTTTCCTATTAAGTTCCTATAAGTTCATTACGATGTTTAGAACCTGGCTTTTACTAAATCAGTGCATATGTTAATCTCACCATGTTACGAGAAATAAGAATAATATAAAGCACAATAAAAGTTCTGAGTCTGACGTTACTTCAGCAGCAGTTATTCAGTAGCTTAATCACCTCATCTGACACACCCCACATGATCCAGAGTAGAACGTATTGGATACATCAGAATTTAAAAGCTGTGGCTTACAAACGAATGAAGTTTCTTAGAAGGCTTCGGATCCAGAAGTAAGATAATAGAGAGCATGGAAAGCTTCAACCACGACATATAAAGTCAGTATATAAACAGAAACATTATTTTTATGTTCTATTCTTCTTTTAGTTCACATGTAAAGATGTAATCTGCAGTATTTATAGTGTCTCTGTTGTGCAGTTCTTCTATTGGTGGCTATGGATTATCTAAGGAGCCATCCAGACGTTTCACACGACATCTAAACAATGCAAAAACATTTGTTTTCAGAATTACTCATAAGCATGCAAAATTGAAACGACCTCTGTGGCCTGTCTGGTAGTTCAGAAATTCTGGACGTTCTTGTGTTAGGGGCTGGGAGATAGGACAATTTATATGGTTATTGTAATACAATACAATAAGCTTTTCTGAACATATAGGGTATATGGCCATCACCTGTAGAACACTGACCAACTGTATGTTTCCTTATGAAGAGAGCAAAATTAAACTCCTTTAACTGAATGTAATACCAGACGCCAAATATCGAATGCAATTATTGATACAGAATATTGAATGCATATCGTCGTGTTTTAGGTAGCACCACTGGTTCTTTTCTTCCTGTTCCAGCTGATCAGATGTCATACTGTCTGCATATTGTAAGTTTTATATTGTGATGTACTGTGTATCATGAAATTACATTTTTGCCAGAGATTAATAGCCTACTCTGAAAACAATCAAGAATCCACAGAGGATAAAGCCTCCGAATATTAAACACGAAAACAAAACCAACATAACACCAGTAATACTCCACTCGTCCTGACCAGCCATAAACAATTACACTGTTTTGTTTTCTTGTTCATTGTTAATCAGCCGATTAGACATCTTGCCTTTCAGGGATCAACACTTCGTCGTTCCCAACCAATGAAAGACAAAAGCTCAAGCTGAAATAAAGACACATTACTCACTGCTGTTACTCTAAGCTGTTTTAGCATTGGTCAAAAGTTTTCATTAGGGCCCTGACATGCATTAATAAATGGGTATTTTGAATCCTTTTATTTACATGCATTTGCCTTGACCCAACGGATGAGAACACACCCATTTCACAGAATGTGGGTTTGTTTGCAATGTAAAGATTATGAAAGCTAATAATTTGCAATTTGGAAACAAACGTGATCAGCTCCAATTAATTGTGATAATATAGTGTTTGTGACTGGCAACCTAACCAGCCATGGAAAAGTACTGAGCTAGCCATGGCTAGTTAGTTAAGTGAAAGTATGAATCCTGCTCTACAACAGTACATAGTCAAGTATGTAAAAGTAAAGTCGAGACATGTTTTGACTGTTTTGTTCCCAATTTTTGGCAATGCTAGACACGAATCCATCACTTTCCACATCAACCAGACTAGCTATATCGACATCTCTTTACCCTTTTCAACTCTCAAACGAAATACAGATACAGTGTATGCACAATAATGCCATAACCATCAGATGACAGTGTTATTACTTGCCATCCTGCCACCCCTGCACCTCATCCTCCTCAGCGGTGTGTATGGTGTGGCAGCTAACGGGCAGTATTGAATCCTGCGGCAGGCTAAACCTCAACAGACTAGGAAAAAGAGAAAACATGAAAACCTCATGGCTTTTAAGATTCGTAATAATTACACCATTTTATCACGAGTAAAAATAAAATATATAAAAATAAAAATATATATTCTAATAATGCTCAAAGTAAATACAGAGCTCCTAAAATAATACTGAAGTGTAACAAAGTACCATTATTTACAGCTCCAGGAAGTATAAATCTGTTTTGCTTCTAATTTAGTTCATCTCCTTCCTCTGGGCCATAATACACATGCACAAAGTATGTATTGTGAATATCAGCCCAAAGTCTAAGCTGATATATTCCACCATATTTCTCTCCTCTCTATGTAAACTGGGTGGTCTTAATCTTGGGTAACACTTACATAAGTACTTCCTAACCAATCACAAGGCTGGCGTCTCTTGCCAGAGAAACCTAGCATGCTAAAGCTATCCAGCATAACCAAAAGCTAGCAAACTAGACCACCCGTCTGTCGCCTGTTCATTCCTTTATCATACACCAACATTGTTTGTCTCTCCCTTCCTTCATTCATATGCTGCTTTGTCCGTCTGTTTGTTTGTCCAGTTAGCATCACAAAACAGCTAGATAAAGATGTTAGTTCTGTATTAGGGGCAGAGCAGGCTAAGAGTGTTGGACAGAGAGCTGTCAATCAAGATGCTCATTAGACACGCCCACACAGTTCTCAGAAAGGTCTGATCAGAGGCTTTTATACCATGCTCAATGAAGCTTTGCTGATTGTTTAATATAACACTCAAGTTAAGCAGTTTATTTGCAGTAAGCAGTTTAATGTTTTACTCTGTGTTCCCTGAGGCTTTAAGCATTTCCCACCATTACGCCTAACAAATAACTGTGCTTAGCTGAATAAATGTTGTTCAAAATCTGTAGTCTTTATTGTAAACATCTGGTCAACAATCAAGAACATCAGCAATAAGAAATGGCTTTACAGAAGCCAGAGTGGCCTATAAAGAGATCAAGTACTTCCATTTAACCTCTACATCTAAAACTCTTATTGCTGGATTAAAACCTGGAAGGACAAATTCCTAGCGTCTGATCTGGGAAAAGGGGGAATTTCATTCTTACATTCCCAGCTCCAGCTAGAGGAGGGAGCGGATTCTCCTTGAATGGAACCTTCCTGTCTGTTCCTCAAACAAATTCAGCAGACTGGCCTCAGTTACAGGGCACTTGGCCATCACTTACAGTTAACATGCATTTTGAAGGTGTTTTCTTATTTCTACATACAATCTCTCATTTACAAAACAGTGCTATTTAACATCTGCAGACCTTGAAGTCATATCTGACTGGAATTATTAGGTCTGAATATTAATATTGTCACTAAGTAAGCGTACCGCACAGGTCTACATATACACCACTTTCTGATGTGTTTGAAGCAAGAAAGACCATAGCTAACCTTAGTTACAGATAGTCTAAAGACTAAATAAACACAATCAGAGCAGACCTCACTGACCTAGAGTCCAAAGACCCAATTCGCTCAAACCCGACCTCATTAGCATTTAAAAATCATTCACACACAAACAGAACCAACATCATTACCATAGAGAGTCCAAAGACCAATCAAACTCAAGACCTTATTAACATTCAGTCCAAGGAGCAATCATAATCAGAGCCAGCCTCATTTGCATAGAGGCTAAAGACCAATCATATTCATCTACACCAGACCTAATTAACATAGAGGCTAAGAACATATCAAACTCTTCTGCATCAGGCCTCATTAACAGAGTCCAAAGACCAAACACAATCAGAGTGAACCTCATTTACATAAAGGCCAAAGACCATTCAAACTCATCCACACCAGAATTCACTAACATAGTGGACAAAGACCAATCAAATTCATCTACGCCAGACCTCATTAACATAGAGGCCAAAGACCAATCCAACTCATCTAGACCTAACCTCATTAGCATGGAGAGTCCAAAGACCAATCAAACTCATCTAGACCAGAATTAACGTAGTGGCTAAAGACCAATAACAATGTCAGTGTAGCATTGGAGTCTCTGAGCTGACCGGGAATAGAACTTGTTCGGTTCCCTTAACCAGCGTTTTGATGATGATGTTGGTGCGGTCTAAGAGTGCTGTCTAACACATCAGCCCACAGGGGTTTAACTGGGTTCAGATCTGGTGACTGTGAAGCAAACAGCATATGATCTACATCGTTTTGATACTCATCAAACTATTCAGTGTCCCGTCATGACCTGTAGATGAGGGCACTGCCGTCCTGGAAGAGACCACTCCCACCGGGACAGAAATATTTCATTATGGCTGTGCGCATGTGTTTGTGTATGCATGTGTGTGCATGTCTGAAACACTGTGTACATTTTTTAGCTGCCACTTTGCTTCAGGTTTTCGTTCGCCTGCTTTGTATTGTATGTGATTTGTTTTATCTGGAACGTTCCATCTTGTCCCATCTTCGACTGAGGACCGTTCCAAGACATTCGCACCACAGCAGTGAGTCTGACTGAGGTGCGAACCGGAACACTCTTCACTGCAGTACTCGAGTATGATGGGGCTGTGAGCCGGGGCAGGTTTTCACCTTGGTTGGATCTGACTGGGCAGCAAGCCGGGAGACTCTTTGCTGCAGAAGCAGAGTTTGAAAGGGATGTGAGTCGGGATACATTACACCATGGAAGTAGAGTGGGATGCCAAGTCGTGTGTCACAGGGTCTCTCCACTGTGTCTGCAAATACCACCATGCCAACTGATAATGAGGGTTTGTGATGCCCCTGTTGAAATCACATCTGCGGCTTCATCAGCTGTGAAATTCCAATCTCTAGGTTAGCTGCTTTCCTCACAGAGTGCCCACAGTGCAGCTTCGCTCCATCTACCAGGCCCCACGAGCCCCTCTCAGTGGTGGGCTGGAGGGAATAGCACAATGCATGTTTTTAGCTGTTAGCGCTGAAGAGGCTGTGTTTTGTCTCGCCATGTTTGGCACAGTTGTCAGCTAGTTAAAAATAAAGCTGGTTAATGAACCATAACTTTGAGTCATCCAATTTTCTCCTGAGAACTCTGAATGTGACAGTGTTTTGCAGTTCTACAACTAGAATACAAAAAACACGACTATCCCAAGCCCGAAAATAAATGCCCATCGAGATACCCTCATCCACAAAAGAATATTTGCACAAACAGTTGCACCCAGAAGGAATCAGCCGACAGGAATGAAACTAGGTTTGACATCATGAGACATGTTTCACGCTTGGCCGTGCATGTGACGTAATTAAGGACAGGCCTTTTCGCTGTACCTGACTGACCCAACAGTCACGAATGTGGACATTCAGCGAGTAGTAGTGCCCTCCATGAGTCATCTTGTTAGTGTCAGCATTATTGGCAGGCAGCTGCGCAACACAGGACTACATGCACACAGGCCATTAAGATGACTGTCCTTAACACCACATCAACATCACCAAAGACTGCAATGGTGTCGTGCCAGACTGTCATGGAGGGACTCAGAATGGCAGCTTTTGTCTTGGTGGAGACGACCAACGAATCCGTGTGTGGGGGCGCCGTGGTCAGCACCAAGATGAACGGTTTGTTATCACAGGTCACACGTCCAGAAGGCCTGGTGTCACTCCACCTCCATCCCTACCGCACAATCTGCAGGAACTGTGTGAGAATATTCAAGCTGCATGGGATGGATTATCACAGGACACCATTAGGAACCTCTACAACTCCATGACGAGACGTCTGGCGTGTTGCGTTAGCCAACATGGCAGCCCAAAGCCATACTGAGAGACTCTACTTCTGTATGTGTAGCTCAATAAATATTGATCATATCAGTCTAAATGTATCATCATTTATTGTACCTGGTAACCTTTATCTTCCTTCCCAATAGACCTGCAATCCCACACCTCCTTCTGGGTGCAACCGTGTGATAAACGATGCAGATGAGTGAATGAGAGTGCTTGAAATAAAACTGCAGTATTTAAGCTGAACCATGTAGACTCAATACATAGAATATCAATAATCAGATTTCATTTTGTCCTCAGAATTGAAAATATGAGAGCATGTTTAAGGCTACACTGGTAGGACTTCAGATTAGCCGAATCGCCACAGTGCTGAACATGTGCCCACTATTTGACGAGACTCTTAAATCCAATTTAAAGCAGCCCAAACCTCTGTCATGTACTTATGTGGGTCTAGGTTGGTGAAGGTTACTGCCACGTCAGCTCCAAAAGAGTTACATGACAGTTTAATGAACTTACTCTCCACTTTGACGTCTTGACATAATTGATCAATATACCGTCACATCCGACTTCCAACACTACACGCCTGCGTGGCCACCTCAGATACATCAACCTGTTCTGCTCTACGGTTAACTGTTGCCTGTAAAAATACTGCAACTACTGCGATCTTGCAGAGACATACTCCCGACGAGATTACTTATGGGTAAGGTTCTTTAGTGCGTTCAGCACACACTGTACCGCAGCCCTAATCCTTCAACCACAGGCGACGAAGAGGAGGGTTAAAAAAAAAAACACAAGCAGAGGAAACATGATCAAACATAGTATTTCCCTGGTGTCTGGTTCCAGCAGGCCGAAGAGTCTTGCTCTCTAACCCTTTCTACAGGGTAAGAAGCTTACAAGCTTCTGTGCCAGATAATTAAGTGTATACAGTCCCTTAAACGGGGACTTAGTGCAAGGCCTAAAATAGACATTGCTAAAAAGAGCTTAGCGGTAAGATACAGACGAGAGAAAGTGAATGGGGGGTTCTTTCCAAAGGAAGATCAGAAGCAGCACATCGACATGAAACAATACACCCTGACCTGACAACAGAGGCAGGCCACAGGTCCGCGTTAGAACCAAGTCAGTCTGAAAACACTCCACTCTGTCAGCAGCACATGCTCTCACGGGTCTAGGCACATGCATCTGCTGACATGTGCTCGGACAACACAGTACGTTTCGTTGCGCGAGCATCTCGAGTGATGCTCATGCACATGCAGCCTCTTTGCTCAAATGTGAACTTTCAGTTCATCACGCTCGGGCATGCTTGCAGGCAAACCGACGTATGGACAGAGTGACCTGGACCTAGAAGCTTGTACGCAATATGATGCATTGTGTTTTGGTCCCCAACAAGGTGCTTTTAATCACTCTCAATCCTGTCAAGTTAGCCAGCTGGTGTGCAGCCCTGCTCTAATCTGGCCTGGGTATTAGCCGGTCCCTTTACTGCACAATGTTAGTCCTTGGTAAGGGCACTGATCTAGCTACTTAGAGAGATAAGCAGCTCCTGATGTAGTCTACGGCCATCGGAAAACCGAGTGGACAAATAGAGCAGAACTGATTCAAGAATGACTCGAGCGCCTATATCAATGAAGTATGACAGGACGTTGTGTTCAGACATGAGGGTTACAAAAGCTAAACAAGATAGGCCCTGCCTTGGGACGTTTGGTCTTACTCAGACAGCTGCCCTACCAATGGGCTCCCTATGGCTTAAAGGGGAAGTCCACCGGTTTTTAAAATTCTATGTAATGAAATGGTTGACAAAGTCACCAACAACCAACAACAACCAACAAAGTCACAACCAACAACAACCAACAAAGTCACTCTCAGTGAAATGCTCCAGAAACGTGCCCAGTCAGAACTGTTCACAGTGGTGGTGATAGGAACCAGACATCCCAGCTCCCAAACAGGAAAAGCTGAACAGGAAAGGGTTATAAATACGCTGCCTGATGCCTGACACACTGCTTTATGATAGTTCTGTAATCAAGTTTCGGCTTGAAATGTATTTTAATCTATTTATTTGAGCTCATTCATGGCGGAGTGGTGCACGCAGAGTGCTGTAAGGGCAAATAGTCCCAATAGCTTCGCAGACGTATGACTACTTTGCCATAATTCATACCATATTGGTTGTTTAGCATAGATGAATAAATGACTATATGTGTGTTATGGATATGGTGACCCCTGGTTCCCATCACCATAACTGTGCATCAAACCACTCTGAATGAATCAGATCACTTCTCAAGGACCGTTTGGGAAATTTGAAAACTTTGGTGGAGCTCCCCTTTAAGGGTATCAAGTCCTTCCTCAAACTAGAGAAATCAGCAGCTCCTCTTTCTCATGCTCTCAAAAGGTCGGATATCACGACTGGGCTGTGAATTCTGAAGTACTCCTGCCTTTGACCTCCAGTAGCCTCACTTCCCTTCTGTTGTGCAGCTTTAGAGGTGGGTGTAGATGTTTCAGGCTGAGGCACAAGCCCATCAGACCTTCTCCTTGTGCTGTAAACTGGAGGAACATTTCATAACAGTTCATACTCAGGAGGCCTGAAGCCACAACATACAGGCAGATACCAGCAAACAGGCGCAATTCCATTCATACAGTCAGTCAGTGCAGTGTGTGCCAGTCTATGAAGTGTGTCCACTGCTCTCAAGCCATAATGAGGGTGCCTGCAGGCCCAGTGCCAACACGAATGTGTCCCTCTAAGTGAGTAAGCCCAGCATTGTGGTGAGGAGAGGTAGGCTTACTGTTACAAGGAGCAGGGCAACACTGACCTTTCCACAGTCCTCTGGGTTCAGATTTCAGCCTTACTACGCAGAGCTGATCTGACCTGCACACAGACGACTGGTCGCCACGTTAACTGCTTACTCGACCCCCAAACAGTTACAATGACCGCCTGTGTACTCGTGTCCACATGCCCTTCGGCATTAACGTGGCCCATTCGTGGTCGTTTGGATTATACGTACCGGTGGGCCGGCTGGCTGACTGCTGGTGGAGATGCTGCTGCTGCTGCTGCTGCAAGGCTCATATGAAGGAGGACAGGCTTCAGCTGCTTTAGCTCCTTCAGCTCCTCTTTCACTCTGCAGTCTAGGAGCTGCTAAAAACAAAGACCCCACACGACGACCACCGTCGAAGCTCTGAGGAAGACCATTACTGTCGAGGCGACTCCTAAAGGCCCTTATTAACGAGTCTATGGCGACGTACAGAGCGGCCTCTGTGGACGGTAAGACGAGAGAATCCTCCAGTGTATGCATCTATCTCTCTCCCCCTCCTTCTCTCTCTCTCTCCTTGCCAACTCGTAGCTCTGCAGGCTGACGCGCGTCCTGAGCTCCTATTGGCTGGCGGTAAGAGGGCGGGCGCCCCTATTGGTCAGGTGAGCAGGTGACTCGATAACGCGGCCACGAGAGCCGTGAGATGGGTCGTTTGATTCAGACGACCGAACCGACTCCCTACGAGGCTCCGATTCAACGAATCGATCGCCGCAATCAATTCATTCATCGATTCTTAGATTCACAGGTCAAGTTCACTTATTGACATTAAGTTCAGTTCAGTGAGCCTTCTTCCCACGGATGGAGTCTCGGAATGAACGGAACACAAAAAAGGGACAAGGAAAAAAACGTAGACGAGTTTTTCCTTAGTATGTAGGCTATAATGTGACTTATAGCTTTGAGGTTAAAAAGCTAATTATTATTAATTAAAAAAGTTGGATTCGTTTGGACCTGTGAATCGATTCCAACGGTTTCTTTGAAAAGGACCGATTCAAAAAATGATTTGTTCACGAGTCGGACATCGTTACACGTGAGTGCGTTGCATGCAGGCTACCACGATGTGGTGTTTGCCTTTGCTGACCGTATTTTAGCCCTCATAGGTGAATTTATCTCCAGCGAAGGGTAAATTTTGACTGGCTTCAGTGATCTGGGGGAAAGACCCAATATGAGATGCTCGTTCTGTGCCCAGATACATAAGAACGCCTTAACCAATCCCAGCCAACAATAACTTGCTGTTTAATTTCAGTTCTGGCAAACTCATAAGGGAAATAAAAACAGCAGTAGTGTGAGAATTAGCACACTGATTTTATTATCTTATATTATGTGTGAAGTACAATAGTAAACAGATTTAGTACATTTAGTAATTTCTCCACTTTGTCATTACAGAGAACAGGACTGACTAGCTGCAAAAAATCTCAGAAAAATACACTACTGTTGCATAACATCACAGTACAGGTCCATACTGTCCATAATCAGGCATAAATGCTCCTCATTCCCCTCTATTATACACTGTCGAGTCATATTATTATGACCATCAGCTAATATCCAGAGTAACCACCCTGTGCAGCACGGACAGCAGCTATACAGGCGGGGAGTGACTCAATAAGGTCCTGGTAGGTTGTCACAGGTATCTGGAGCCATGCTGACTGCAGTGCATCCCACAGCTGCTGCAGGGTGTGTGGGGGAGGATCCATAGAGCGAACACAGATGCTCAGTTGGGTTTAAGTCTAGGGAATTAGTGGGCCAAGGTAGCACTTGGAAGTCTTGCTCATGCTCTTCCAACCAATGTCGGACATTTCTAGCCGCATTGTCTTGCTGGAAGATCCCATCCGCTCCAGTGAAGACACTCAGCACGTATGGGTGTACTTGATCTGCAAGGATAGATTCAAACCCAAATCGGTTGAGCGTGCCTTCCACATGGATGAGTGGGCCCAGAGAATGCCACAAAACCATGACTTCCTTCATGAGCTACGCACCGCCGCTGTCGGACGTGGTCATAATAATGTGACTTGACTGTGTACTATACAATGCAAAGGGGTGTTAAACAGGAATTCCACAGATTTATCAAATTTTATAATTCAGTTATTGAGGTGTAAACAAAGTCATTCGGAGTGGTTTGATGTGAAATGATTAATCGTGGAGAAACGTAACTTTTTAAAAAGTTAAAAATGTATTTAATTTACAGTGGTGACGATAGAAACCAGGCATCGCGTTGTCTACAACCTCATTTCATTTAATAAAATGTAATATAAACAACCGTCTGATTTTTACTGAATCGTTGTCAGAACAAAGCCTCATGTCTAAAATGATAACTTTACAAAAGACTTCCTACTACTTACTTGTTCTCAAGTCATTTTGGGACATTTATTTTGTTCCAATCATTGTGAAATTCACACACAATGTAAAGTTTAGCAGCCTTTTTCCAAGTTATTTAAAAAAAAATTAAAAAGCAGCAAAAATCCAACAACAGCGATATGGGAGGTTGATCGTGGTGAAAGAGTGGTATATCTTTTTTCTGCACTGTTTTGCCTCAAAATATGAACTATATATGCTTTAGGCCTTTTAGTAAAAATGTTTCAGACATCAGGCAGCATGTCATGTACACAACCATATAAAGTAGGAAGTTTCTGTGAGGGAGCTTTCAGGGGCGTTATCCTCTTCAGACATCTGATTCCTATCACCACCACTGTGAACAATTCTGACTCTGAAGTTTCTCTAGAACGGAGCATTTCTCACCCAACCAGTATGAACGACTTGTTTACATCTTAACCATTTAATTTTGCAGACATTTTGAATAATCAGTGGAATCAAGTGTCACCATCCCACAGCAAGTTTAGCCTAATCACAAATTCTCTAAACCACTCACTTCTGAAAGAATTTCTAGCACCTCTTGATAATGAAATGACTAAACAAAATGTATGGCCAAGTCCCATGAAGGAAGACGGAGTACTTCTTAGCCTACTACCATCCACGTGTAGGTTTCCAGGTGTCAACGATCTTCCCTTTAGAATGTACATAGTAGACTGGATGCATGGCAGCTGTAGCACAAGCCTGGAAAACACAAGAAGATATCAGCCTGCATTACTGTCAGTTATGTAATGTTTTTTTAGTCCTGCTTAAGTCTCTTTGTTAAACCAAAGGTGTTCATACTTCAGTGATCCAATATCTGTATGTCAGTATTAGCACCCCAATATATTAATGGTTATTCACTTTAAGTCTATACTCATGAGTTTCCCTGCTACATCCTCAAGACCTGGGCAAGTCCTCTAGCCTCCTGTTTACACCTGGCCCACACTACAGGATTCAGAAAATCCTAACCAATGCTGAAACTGTGAGAGACCCCTCACATAATGACATTTTCACCAATTGTTTTTGTCCTTTATCATTGTTAGTCATCCAAGCCCCCACTCTACACAACCTGCCCTTAATGAAATACCGCACACTTTCAGAACATTCACTTAAACAGGAGGCCAGACAAACGGTTTCCGCTTCTCGAAACCTCGTAGGAGTTACTTGTGAACTGCTACATTATGGGATTTCTCCCAAACTAGTACTGCTACAAGAATAAGCAGCACTACTGTAGGACCTATAAACCTACCAGGCAAAACAGGTTAGCAGATGAATCCTACAGCACATAACACCCATGCCAAAACACCCATATTAACCAAGCACAGTAACCTTACCATAAAACCCAAAGAAGTGGAGTTATGGAAAATCACCTGGAACTGCCACAGGTAGTGAGGATCAGCAACAGCACTTCTGAAATGCTTACTCTGGATGATGCTGCTACGCCACAGGGCTGCTGACTGAGCACAAAACTAATCTCTTTTCACACATAACTACAAAGCAAACGCTGGCAATAACTGCATCAATTATAACATCCCTCACAATCCTAAAACAGTAAGACCATGACACAGAACAACAAATCCTCTTATACAAACAAAATTAGGGAATTATCAATGTGAATCCAAACCACTTATTCAGCTTTAGGCAAGGTATAAAAAGCACAGTTAAATGATGGAGCTAATACAAATTATCCTTCTGACAATACACTGCCTCCTCTTTTTGAGACATGCTAAGCAATGGTGGGTATGAGAACATACAACTTTGAGTCGGAATTCCACCAATTTTCCAAAATTTCTGAATAATTAACTCCTTGTGACTCAGTCTTATTCAAAGCAGTCTGACATGAAATGGTTGATTGTAGAGAAACTTGTAGACTTTGATTTCTTTACAGTGGTTGTGATGGGAACCAGGGGTCACCATGTCTACAACAAAAATATAACCATTTATTTACTATCAAAACCCACCAGAGAACCTAAACGTGCCTTCTGAAATTTTTATATATAAAGTTGATGACGGTAAATCTGAAAAAGTAAGTTTTCTTTGGGAACTATTTTGATTTACAGCATCCTGCATGTATCCGCCACAAATGGATTAAAATAAGCTGATTAAAATACATTTGAGGCCAAAACATTTCCTGTGATAACTTTCTGTATGGGAGCTTTAAAAGGTTGTGTTAAGAAGTGTTAAACACTTCTGGATCCATCAGCACTATGAACAAATCAGGCTCTGCAAGTTTCTTTAGAATGGAGCGTTTCACCCCAAACCTCCCTGCATGACTTTGTTTACATCTCAGCCATTTAATTGTGTTGAATTTGTGAAAATCAGTGGAGTTACCCTTTAACACATCCTGTAACTCAATGCTATGTTAACAGTTCTGCAGACAGAGAGTAAGGTGCTACAGCGAACTATGAGCTTGGCCTGTTCCATTATTTCCATCCTATGTAATATTTATATGTTGTTCACATAGACTGTCTACGTGAAATACCTTTCCTGTACATGACCTTGTACATGACTATATATAAACTTAAATAGATTTTAAATAGAATGCCCTGTTCACATATTGCTAGTTTACACCAGCTAGGAGCTTCATACAGTACACCTTCTCGTATCTACACTCATCTTCTATTTTATCACCTCCTCATACATGTGCACACTGTAGTTCTACAACTGCAGACTGCAGTCCCTCTGCTTCTCTGCATACATTGTCATTCCCATTGCACCTTGTTCTTCAATGGTTAAACCCCCTGACAGGACCACCACAGAGCAGGTATTATTTGGGTGGTGGATCATCCAGAGCACTGCAGTGACACACAGTGTCAATGTTGTGGTGGTGTGTTGCACTGGTACGAGTGAATGAGATATAGCAGTGCTGCTGGAGTACACCGACAGCGTAGATACAAGGAGGTGTACTTAATGAAGTTGCTGCTTGACACAAACAGTAGTTACTTACATGGTACGGCATCAGAGTGAGCATTGAGCCCAGAGGGAACTGGCTAAAATCCAGCTTTCCAGAGACAGGCTCCACCTTGCCGTGCTCCTGAGTCATGGACACCAGTCTACCAAACAAATAAAACACAGTTTTTTTCCAGCCTATAGGAGAATTACTGTCTGAATTTTCTCTCATTATTTTGCCATTACATACATCATGATATTGCTAATGTTCAACAAGTTGAATGCATATGCTTGTATATGCTTAGTAAAGAAGGCTTGCTTATAGTGTGTATCAGGGGTGGGCAGCTCTGGCCCAATGTGGCCATTTTCCTGCTCAAGCACACCTGGTTCCACTCGGTAGTTAATTACAAGCATTCAAATTGTGCAGTAGTTTTCTCTGAAAGAAAAATTTGACTCATGGAACATGGAAATTCTGAAACAGTTGTTGGGTTTATTTGCATATTTTACCGGAATTTTAAATAATAAACGTAGTAGAAATAACGTGGATATTTGATTTATTTTTTTTCCCTCTCCATGCCAGGAGGCACACAAGGTTTGAACATCGCTCCTCGTTCAAGGTGATGTTCGTCGTTTTGTAACTTGTTGTTTTTTTGGGTTTTTTTTATGGGAGGAGGTAGTTGGTCTCTTGCCCAACCCCCAAGCTTGGAGGGTCATTGGTTTTCCTTCCCTTAGATGGGCTGCCCTCCCAGGCTAACGAGTTCCATCTACCCAAAGCTACACTTGCCCAGAGCGGTGGGAAGCCCTATCCACAGCACCTGGGAGCAGTTGGGGGTTAGGTGCCTTGCTCAAGGGCACCGCAGTCGTTACTGTCGGTTCAGGGAATCGAATTGGCAACCCTCCAGTCTCAAGGCTGGTTCCCTAACCTCCAGCCCACGACTGCCCCTATATTTGAATATTACTTTAACATTATTGTTAATTTAACATTTGTACCGTGTTATTTTATCACTTTGCTTGACTGGCGGCTTTTTTTCTTAGGCTGGGAAAATAAGAAATTTATAAGAAAAATAATTCTTACGATATTTTCATGTGGATATTTAACAGTTATGTTCATTATCGAGGACAGTTTTCATTCCTGCCAAAGGGAAGCTACAAAGCCTTAAACGAGAAATCTACTGGATCCACTGGATGCATAATTAAATAACTGAAACATGAATAAAGCCATTAAGAGTGGTCTGATTTGAAATGAAATGACGTCTGGTTAACAGGAACCAGACATTTATTTAATGCACTAAAAAACACAATTTTGGCCTAAAAGGTAGTTTTTAAAATACATTAATGGTGGAGAGGTACATGCTGAACTTTTCTTCATCACTAATGTAAAGAAATTTGAGTTGGAAAGTTTTTCGACAAGGAAATATTTCACATTAGACCACTCTGAATGACTGAAATGGCACTTTCAAAGTATGAAAAACACACTGGAGTTTAAGCGCAGACCAATCAGGAACACAGACACAAAAATCCTCAGTTCTTTCCGTAGCCATGATGACGGTGATGGCATCACAACTCCATTTTTTGTTACATCAAAACATTCAGTGTAGGTGATTTTATCATCTGCCTTCAGAAAAAAAATCAAGGCCATTTAGAAAACATTTTCTGTAGGCGTGTTGGAGCAAGAAAATCAATAAATTGTGCTGATCTTCAAAACTGCCCACCCCTGGAGTCCTATACACACGGTCTATATATAGGTACATACCTGGCCTAAGCAATTAATGTTACAGCCACCATGTCAAACGGCCCACTATGTTGTTTTTATAAGAACATAACGGTTGTGTGTTGGTTATATGTCATTGAAGGAACATAACTGTATGTCTTACTTTAGTCCAGGTTGCCCCTCGATGACGGCATACCCTGTCGGTAAACGTCCTCCTCCATCATGGCTCAGGGCGGTCCATCCGCAGTCTACCATTAACTGGTTCCTGCGAGGATAGTGACCTATAACTCTCGTCAGTACCCGTACTGCAACATCCTCAAATCTACAGGAGCCAATCAGAGACTGTTGCACATCTATACACACAAACACACACATGACAGACATGCAGAGTGAAAAAGACTCAAAACATGAAACAAGTCAGTTTTCAGGGACATTTAATAAACAGGGGCACCTCAGTATGCTCAGCCGGGTTAACAATTCATAGCACTGACCGTAAAATACATAGTTTCCAGGGTGGACCTCACTTAACATAGCCATGTCTGGGACTGAGTGGCTACATGATGGTGTGGAGCCAATGCTTGACTTGGGAGCCTGTACTCCAACAGCTTTTAGTCTGCATCATATAATAAGAGAGAAGAGTGCACAGACTGCATGAATGGCACTACAATCATGTATTACATAACCAGTAATGTATTTGGGTGATGATAATGAGCATGAAGGGGTCGACTGACCTGTAAATAACTACAAACAAATGGCTAAGCTTTGGCACAACAAAGCCAGAACAATATGCCATTCAAAGCAGCAAAAGACATGGACGGCTTACTTCTCCACAAACTGTAAAGTGATTGTTGTAGTAGCTTGGGCAACGGCCTTGATTTGCTCCTCCCCCTTACACCCATAGGTGTTTCCACAGTGGGCATAGATTCCTGTAAGCTCCACCCCCTCAGTCTCAGAGATGTCCCTGGCCAATTGGAGGGCAGCAGGCTCAGAGTGAGGAACGCCGGCTGGAAAAAAAAAAAAAGAAGAAGTGCTATTTACATGGCTTATCCTAGCATCTAATACAACAACGGAATTCACAGGTCTACTCTGAGTAAGCGGTGTTATGGGACGTTATGAGTACAAAAGTTATTATTTATTCTAACCATGTACTTACTTCAAATTCTTACTAGGTTTTAGGACAGTAATTATCCCACTCAAGCAAACCTCTGCATGTATATGTGCATAGCACACATGAAGGCACATACTCTCACCTCTACCATTGTCACAGTCCAGTTTCATCCACACACGCCAGGCTTTGCCCTGCCTCAGTTGTCTCTTCTTCAGTTCCTGTAGGGCATGGCTATTGTCCACCAGCACATGGAACAAAGACAGCCTCTCCGACAACTCTGCACAGCGCTCCACTTTGTCAAAGGGCAGCGGGTATGCGTAAAGAATGTCATCATAACCGTGGTCGGCATAGAAAGATGCCTCTGCCAGAGTGGACACCACGATGCAGCGCCGAGAGCCCCCGGTCATGATGTCTGCACATTCTCTGCGATCAACACAAGGAAAACAGAAGGAGGACATTATTATCAGGCCACACTATGATCATGCACATTTTTCCTGACCCAGACCCGCTTGGTCTCCAAATTTGGGACATTTGGTCAAGTGTGAAAGCTGATTTGAAGCCCAGGAGTGGTCCAAAGAACTTCTCTCTGGTCCTTCTGGAATCAACAGCCTGGGGTTTGCTTCCAGAGAACTCCGGTGCGGTCTGCAGCGCACGTGGAAGCTATCCACTCCCGCTGCTGTACATGGAATTACGTGAATGGTTTATGTTGTAACTACTTCAACTTTACTTACTACTTTACTTCCCTTTTCATGTTCCGTGATAGCAGGGAAAAGACTGCTGTGTGGACAAGTCCGGTGCTGTGGTGCTTCAGTGTTGGTATCGAAAGAAAATCCAAAGCAAACGGATTTAGATACCATTCTGCAAAACTACATGCAGTAAAGTGACATATGAAATTGTGCACTCAGTTTACAGATCGGGTGGAATTCTTGCATGTGTAAGCAAACCAGCGATAATGAACCATTCATTACTGCCAGTAAGTTGTGGTTGTGATGTCACAACACATGGAGGTCTGATTGGATCTGATTGGTCCAACTTTTCTATTGGCAGATTACAAGCTTGGTGTCATTACCTTCAATTTCCCCAACTCTAATTATAAATTATTATTATTTAGATAGATAATATAGATAACATAAATTATAAATAATATAATAAATCAATATTATAGATTATAGATTATTACTATTGTTATTTGAACTGCTCTCTCTAAAATTGCAACTTTAATATAAAAATCGCATGTCTAATCTTTCAGCACCAGTCTGAGCTTTATGGCTAGAAACACTCTTGTGTGATCTTACAGTGTTTTGTGGGTTTTCATATGAGGTCGCAGCTGAACTCCGAGCTTCTGGAAGCGATTCAACATCTCACTCGCATTTCTCTTCACGACATCCAGGTCAACAACAAAAGCTGGAGTACAGAGATCCTGGGTGGACTGGACAGCAGGACCGGCCATCGTAAAATACTGCAGGGAGAAAAGAACAAACGAGGCTGAGGTCTGTCTATCTGCCGGCTTCTTGTTCGAATTCTCCGGTTCCACCTTAAATGGCACAGCAGTTATAGTCTGGCGAGAATGTGAATGCTGCAACATTTAAGGTGGCACGGGAAAATTAAAATGAGAAACTGACTTCAGCTTAGTGTTTCCTGAGAGGACTGAGCAGTAAAACCCACAGACACAGAACGCAACTGCTGCATCATTTAAGGTGGAACGGGAAACTTCAAACCCAAAAGAAACCAGTGTACATGAAGCCAACTTCAGGCTCGTACCTGAAACACAACACAGCGAGCACTGCTGGGCTAAACTGGCTATTACAGTGATTCCCTACATGCCTTCATTCCATGATTACGTCCGGGCACTCAGTGCAGATTCATACTTTATGGTCTTTATGATATCGACGGAGAAATATCCCACCGAGCCGGGCTTTCAGGAAACATTCACAAACACGACTAACTACTGCAGTCGCCATCGATATAGCCCGCTAGCCTAGTGTAGTCTAACAAATGACAATATTAACTTTCAGGAGGACTTCAGTCAAAAACACTCACTGCTCTCGCGCGGCGTCTCTTCCAGAACCAAACCGCTACAACCGTGCGGAAAGGGGCGTTCCCCAAAAACAGCGTTTTCTGATTGGTTTGGCGCCGCAGGCAGCAGCCAATGAAATGCCTCGGATGCACGAGACTCCTTTAAACGTATATACATATTGGCCGAATCCCAAATCTCTGCCTAGTGGAAGTGTAGTGCACTGTTAACGTGTAATAGATAGATAGACGGATGGATGGATGGATGGATGGATGGATGGATGGATGGATAGATAGATAGATAGATAGATAGATAGATAGATAGATAGATAGATAGATAGATAGATCTAACCTATAGAGGCGCAAGGAGCAGTTTGAAACGCAGCACGAGTCCTGTTAATAAATAAAGTAGTAACTGTGGGTATTGGGACAGAGCCTGCGATTAGGCAATACATTTCTATGACAATGATCAGAACAACCTTTGCCCGTGGAAAAACTGGAGCTGAAGTAAGACTTTGAGCATTATTTCGCAAGAGGCTTAAACAGAATATGTATATTGTTGCAATAGTGGTAACTCTGGGCACCCCTGTTCAAAATTTCTGTTATTATGAATATTTGAGAGAGTAGAGGATAAACTGATCTCTAGAAAAGCATAGAGTTCAATCTGAAACAATCTTTTTTAACATTTTAAGACAGATTAATGTATGATCTTTGTTTTTTGACATTTCTGCATTAACAAAAAGAAACAAAGCACCATGCGGAAAGTTTGGGCACCCAAGAGGTTACACTCATCATCAAAAGAATAGTTACAGTCCCAGAAGGAATCAGCCGACAGGAATGAAACTTGGTGGGTAGGTTTGACATTGTGAGACATGCGACTGATACAAGTTTCACACTCTGAAACGCATGTGACGTAAGCAAGGACGGGCCTTATCACTGTACCTGACTGACCCAACAGCCATAATTGTGGACATTCAGTGATCAGTGATTCTCCCTATGAGTCATCCTGTTAGTGCCAGCACCATTGACAGACGGCTGAGCGAGGCAGGACTACTTAGATAAAATACATAAACAAATTGTTAAACAATCTGTTGAAACTAAAGTACAGAGACTGTGGTCTGTGTTGTATCAGTGTTGGAGTATGTAGGGTGACTGCACTGCTGTTAGGAATAGTCTGTAGCCCAGTGTAATAACATTGCAGGACATGGGGTCTATGTAGTTTGTGGTGGACTAGTCTGTGTCATTTCAGACTGTAGGTCTAAAAACTAGTCCCAATCCGATCCCTGGTCTTACATATTCAGTATTTCTACTTAAGTAAGGGAATTGTGTACTTCTGCCATCTCTAGTGGTACTTGCAAAAGGGGGTGTTACTAAGTACTGATCATGCAGGGTGCTCAAACAATTGCTTTGGGTCATTTACCTTGTTTAGTCATTTTGAAACTGTAAAGCATTGAAATAAAAAAAAGTAACCTTGCTTAAAGTATTGAAGAAATGTCTCATCATTAACTTTGTGTTATTAGATATGTGATTTTCACAGTAATAGAAATATTGACCAGGGTTGCCAAACGTTTGCATGCCGCTGTATAGCTACTATAGTAGGTAGTGTTTTGTTGTGTATCCTTAATATTAATAAAATAGCTATTAATTGTCTTTTGAATTTACATTGTACAGATTGGGAGTATAAACAAAATAACAGATATATCTCATAAATCAATTTGCCCATTTTTTAAGAATTTCTATCATGTGGGTGTATTTTTGAACAAGTGTACATTTACTGACTGTAGCCCATTTCTTGCTGCACAGTTAATCAGCCTCTTCTTCCACCCCATTCATCAATCGAAAGGGACTACCACAGAACCAACACTGCTGTGCCTGGTAAACTACCACAGCCACACCACTTCCACATCAGTGTCTTTGCTGTGCTCAGAAGGGACCACCATCCATGTTATATCTCATCAGTTGTGGTACTATGCTGCTCCGTTTTCATTGACTGAAGCAGAGGTGGGCTGATAAACAGTGCAGCAACAGATGGGTAGCAGTCAATAACTGTCTACTTACCTATATGGTAGATGTGCCTGTAAAATGGCCAGATAGTATTCCATTTGGTGTTTCAGTTATTTTGTCCATCCCCCGTACTGTGGAGGAGATTTATTACTAGATCAATATAAATCAAGTCTGCTTAGTCCACTCACCTTTTCAACCTTCAGAGGCAGACTGCACACGATGCATTATGTATTATGTATATGAATAATATGTTTAACACGTAAACTCATTTGGAAGAAGTGACAGGAAGGAGTTGCTTATATGCCCATCAACACATTTCATTAGAGGACGTAAAATAGAAATCCTGCCTTCAGAGCAGTGTAACAGCCTGGCAGCATTGACCACAGCCCTCCAGCGGGTGGCTACCTGAGGAGCAGATTGGCAGACTGGCAGTGAAGCTGAGTGCCATGGAACAACAAGCATATTTGGTGTTTAAGGAGGCAGCACCAAAGAAAGTGGGACAGCCTGGGCGGCTCACAGCATCGAACAGCCTTCGATCTGCAGGTATCCAGGGCAAAGAGTTGGGGTTCCAGCACAAATGAGCAGCATGCAAAGGCATCTGCTGTGACTTGGGAGGAGGACATAGCACACAGTTGCTTCATTACTGCACACCACTGAAGAGCACATGGCCTTGAGAGAGGACTGGTGTGCGCCCCAGGGACTCTACTTGGACTCTGTGAGGTCGCTGGGACGACTGACCTTTGACAGGGTACCTAAGTAGCCTCTCGCTGATGGCTTGCAGTGTCATGGGAGGTGTGGCTATGCAATGTAGCTTCTTAGGAGGCACCAGTTCTTGGAAGAAGCTGTGACATGTTATGAACAGTTGTTGTTATTAGTCTACAGTGTGCTGTATGTGTTATATGTGCTATTCTGGGTTGAGCTGTGGAGGTTTGTGTTAGTAGCCATAAGTAAGTGAACCTTCCCTGTTGCTTGAATATCCCTGAGCGGCGGTTCTCCCATGCTGTTGTTCGATAAAAGAGCAATCACCCGCATGCACGGTGTTCCCTGTGTCTTCTTACTGCCTTGCAGATGTGCCAGACTATTGCTTTATGGTATGTCGTGTGGATTTTGACAACAATGACAACAAAGCCAATGTGTAGTTTACCACAGCCTGTTTTATTGTACTAACACTGAAGTTGACAAGAAATAATGGGGTTCATCCTTCAGGTGTCCTACAGCATGTCAAAATACTCACTTTGTCATCATGGCATCTTAGAACTTACCGACTACATCTGATTACAGTGCTCTTAAAAGACTCAAAAACAGCTTTTCAACTGTCATTCTGCCACTTGTAGCTCAGTACGTGAACATACTTTCAACACATCGTTTAATGTGAACATTTTATTGCCCTCTCAAAAGCATGTATCAAAGCAAGAGTGCACCTGTGAGTGGTGATATGTCATTTTGGTCTGTCCCTGTGACTGGAGAGAAAGCTGTGGTGTGACTGGGTCCCTGTATCAGGTCTGAAGTAGTCATTATATGACTACTTCAGTTTTCCTGTGGCACTATGGCCAGGGCAAGGGGGGCTCAACTCCAGAGTTCAGTCCAGTTTGTTGGTCATTTCTCTGCTCCAACATGCCTACTAAACCTGATAGTTCACTGATGCTGCAAATCAGGCGATTTGGAGCAGAGAAATGACCAACCTGTGCCGGACTCCGGCCCTCCAAGGCAGGAATTGAGCCTCCCTGGTCTAGTGCAAGGCACTGAGGCAAATATGTCTCTGAGATATGCGATATGTGCTTTCGTCGAAATGGCTTCATTTAACCCTGAATTAGAATGATTTATTTCAGCGACAACTCATCAAAAATTCTTTCAAAGATATACAGGAAAGCTCCAGTCTTGCTCTGGTTTAGCACCTTGGTGTGAATACAAATGATTCAGGTAAAGCCCTCTTCAATTAAAAAAAACAAAAGGAATAAAAAGAAAACTTACAATGGCAACTTTATCAAAAAGTTAAACATTCAGTAAATAATCTTTGGAGTGTTTATCTTTTAACCTTTCTTTTTTTGGCGGTGTTTTCCTGCCCCTTTAGCCCAAGTCCACTGGCGCATTATGGAGTAAGCTTGATGATGAGGATGCGACCCACAGATCTCTTAAATTGCAGAGCCAGGAAACTAAGAATCCAAGAATTCCCACCCACTTCTCCTCTAAACTCATGTGAAGCTATAACGTTATGTGTTTCCATAATCTACAGAGCTGAGATAAAACTGCTTCAAACTCTGCCAATGACCCTAATGACCAAGCTGACTCCAGTAATGCACCAATCCCTCCCCTCCACTAATATGAGCTTAAGATAACCCCCCACTACTTTCAGCAGATCCACCGGATGAAACGCTCAAAGAAGCTGGGTTTGGAAAGCTGGGTGAAATCCTGTCCCCTGAAAATAGCCGACTGGTCTCCCAGTGCGAGCTTCGACAGCACTTCTTGGTCGACGTCGCTGCCCATGGCGATCACCGTGGGGACGCCCTCCATCCTGCGCATGGCACTGATGCCCTCCTCCAGGTTCTTGTTGCTGGTGACGCCATCGGTGAGGAAGACGAATGAGATTTCAGCGTTTCGGCGGGCCAGGCGTCTGGTTCCGCTCATCAGGATGTTGTTGACGGCGTAGATGATGGCACTGCCAACGTTGGATGCTGAATCCAGGTACCTCACGTTTGCCAGGCCATCGGTGATGATGGTCAAATTGTGTGTGAGTTGGAAAGCCACATCCTGATTGCCCTCATCGCCGTACTGCAGCAAAGCCATGCGGGTGTTCCTCTCATCGGTGTCACTCCGGGCCAGGGTCAGGCGCACAGCTACATTCTCCACAAACTCACGAGCACGGCGGAAGTTCTCCAAGCCCATGCGTTCTGATCCGTCCAGCAAAAACACGAGCTCAACTGGCCGCTGAACACAATTGGCCACTGCTGGCTCTGTAGAAGACAAATACACAGCATTGATCACAGCTTAACTATAAGGACTGACCTTACATACCATGTTTACATTATCCAGTTGTTCCTGAACTGCTGTACATGGGGAAATGCTCTGCCCTGTACGTCCAACCCAGCTACAGCAGCTTAACAAAAGTGACAGGAACCCTACAGGGCTGAAGTGCCGAACAAGCGTACAGCAAGATTAAACCTATAAACAGTGTTAAACGTTCTGTACTGGACTGTTCACTCCCACATCTATACAGTCCATACCCACCGAAACTTTGGCCAAAAGTGGTCAAACGTGGAACTTTCAGTTTTCAACGAAAAGAAATAAAAAAGAGGCTGAAAAAACCCAAATGGTTAAAATGACTAGGTGCATTCTGTAGCTGTAATAATAATAATAATAATAATAATAATAATAGCAACAATGATAATAATAAGAAGTATTATTCTTCTTATTATTATTGTTATTATTAATTTAGAAAGTTTAGAAACTGTTTTTATTTATCATCCCAGCAAAGATTTTACCAGTAAGCTATAAGTGTAGTTTTCGTATTATCTATTAATTTCTATGCTTGTTTATGTTTATTCAAAAGCAGAAATAAAATGGCAAATTTAAAATAAAAAAAACATATATAACAATTTCAGTGACTCATTCGTGGAGACTAAGATCTAAAATACACCATTTGAATTAGTTGTTTTTGTGATGTCATTAAAACCTTCACAGTTACACTGCGCAGTTTAGTCCCGCCTATTCACACTGAAGTTATAAAGGGTTCTTCCTACGTTTTGAAAGAAGCACAAGCAACCAATCAGAACAGAGCTCAGTCCTAAAGACACAGTAACAAAAACAGGCAGTTTAATTCTAAGGAATTACAACAGGTTGAAAATGGTCATGTATTAATGAAGTCTGCTTTCGCTACATAAACCCACACAAATATTATAAACGGACCTCAAGGATAAACGTAAATGGTATAACATAATGATATGGTCACTACCGTAAATGTTTATTCCTGATGCTGATTTCTCTGTTTATCTCAGTGATTAAAAACAGACAATAAAATCAGTAACTCGTTGCCAGATACATTTATTTGATATACAATAGCAATAATGCCCATTAGCTTTATTTATTGCAGTCTTAGGATTTTTTTACTTTCCATTGAACATTCCTAATATACAACACTATTACATTAAATATAATAGCCAAGTTAACATAGATCTGCATTAGAGACATTCTCACTCAAACCTTCATAAACTGAAATCTGAAAACCCATTTTCTTAACATTTCCAAAGTACTTACTCTTTGTGTTCATGAATAAATAACGTTGGGTGTTTGTAGTTAAATCACAGTGAACTGGTTACCCTAATATCTGACTTGTTGAACTGAAACCTACATAACGAGAGAGGACACTGCTCCCTTCTACTCTACACTTTATGTGCTGGAACCTGGAGCTAGCTACAGATTAACCTGTGCCGCAATTTTAGGAATCATATGATCCTTTGAATCTGCATTAATAGAGATTAATTCTGATACTGATTTCATCAGATCAACAGCAGATGATTCATTCACCATACCATGACTGCATTTTGCTTTTCACTTGATGAGCTATTAAAGCTAAATATGTGCTATTCTATCAAAAGCTCTAGGCCATAAAGGCAATGAGGCTTAGCAGTAATGTGCAAAGTGCAAAACTGTATCACATGAACAGAAAACAAAAACAGCACAGATCATTATAGGTGGATTATATACATACAGTTTGCATTTGTGTGATCACTCTCCTTCACCGCGGACTATTCCTAGCTATAAGACACTGCCCTCTGTAAGATACCTCCCTCCAGGAGATACCTCCCTCTGCAGATACCCCCTCCATAAGATACCTCCCTCCATAAGATACCTATCTCTGCAGATACCCCCTCCATAAGATACCTCCCTCCATAACATACCTCCATCTGCAGATACCCCCTCTGTAAGATACCTCCCTCCATAAGATACCTCCCTCCATAAGATACCTCCCTCCATAAGATACCTCCCTCTGCAGATACCTCCCTCCACAAGATACCTCCCTCCATAAGATACCTCCCTCCATAACATACCTCCCGCTGCAGATACCCCCTCTATAAGATACCTCCCTCTGCAGATACCCCCTCTATAAGATACCTCCCTCCTTAAGATACCTCCCTCTGCAGATACCCCCTCTATAAGATACCTCCCTCCATGAGATACCTCCCTCTGCAGATATCCCCTCTATAAGATACCTCCCTCTATAAAATACCTTCCTCCATGAGATACCTCCCTCCTTAAGATACCTCAATCTGCAGATACCCCCTCTATAAGATACCTCCCTCCATGAGATACCTCCCTCCATGAGATACCTCCCTCCATAAGATACCTCCCTCTGCAGATACCCCCTCTATAAGATGCCTCCCTCCATAAGATACCTCCCTCTGCAGACACCTCTATATGATACCTCCCTCTGTAAGATACCTCCCTCTGCAGACACCTCTATATGATACCTCCCTCCATAAGATACCTCCCTCTGCAGACACCTCCCTCCATAAGATACCTCCCTCTGCAGACATCCCCTCTATAAGATACCTCTCTCTGTAAGATACCTCCCTCTGTAAGATATCTCCCTCTGTAAGACACATCCCTCGGCAGATACCTCACTCTAAAAGATACCTCCCTCTATAAGATATCTCCCTCTGTAAGATACCTCCCTCTGTAAGATACCTCCCTCTGTAAGATATCTCCCTCTACAGATACCTCCCTTTATAAGATACCTCCCTTTATAAGATACCCCCTCTATAAGATACCTCCTTCTATAAAATACATCTCTCTTCAGATACCTCCCTTTATAAGATACCTCACTCTATAAGATACCTCCCTCTATAAGATACCTCCTTCTATAAAATACATCTCTCTTCAGATACCTCACTCTATAAGATACCTCACTCTATAAGATACCTCCCTCTATAAGATACCTCCTTCTATAAAATACATCTCTCTTCAGATACCTCACTCTATAAGATACCTCCCTCTATAAGATACCTCCTTCTATAAAATACATCTCTCTTCAGATACCTCACTCTATAAGATACCTCCCTCTATAAGATACCTCCTTCTATAAAATACATCTCTCTTCAGATACCTCACTCTATAAGATATCTCCCTCTATAAGATACCTGCCTTTATAAGATACCTCTCTCTGCAGACACCTCCTTCTATAAGATACCTCCCTCTAAAAGACACCTCCCTTTATATGATACCTCCCTCTATAAGATACCTCCCTCTATCATTTCCTGAGGGTCCAAGCAGCTTAGCCCAGGTTAATAAAACTGTATTGCGCAAGCAAGTGTGTCACAGTTAATCAGGATGCTTTCATTCCACCTCTTCGTCTTTTTCAAGTACACAGGCAATGTGAAAGTATCTCAAAAGCAGCAGGAACTGAGGTCAGAAGGAAGAGGTTTCCATCTCAATTATGGTCTCTTCCCAGTCAAAAACAAAAACAAAGCAGGTTAGAAATTGCCATGCTTAGTAGTGGTCGTCCAACTGGCCCTTACGTGTTAGTCATCAACTTTTGGCCATGAACATAGCCCTTTCAGAACAACGTTAGGCTAAGACTACTAGAACTAAACTGTCGTAAATGTTACAATCATGCTTAGACCAGCTAGCTTTTAGATATTTTAGTGGTTATTCATTTTTTTCCTCATATATAATCCTACAGCGAGGCCAAGAGCAACCAATCGTTAATAATACAAAGCCATAGCCATTGTTTGACTGGCCAATTTGGCCAGTGTTCCCTAACAGAAGACTTTGTTAGGGTCGCCCATGATGTCGCCATAGACAACTCTAAAAGAGTCAATGAACAGATCAGTCCACTGCTGTCTCTCTGGTCCGATGGCAAACTTGGCTCTCTGGGCTGTGTAGGCCAATGTGGCTACAGCCTTGCTGTAGCTATCAGGGTGCTTGGCCTCCTGTAGAGAGCTGAGTAAGTTTGAGATGCTCGGTACAGTGCTTGGGACAGGGTTGTCCGTCCCTTCCTCTGCAAGGGGTCCGTGTAAGGGGTACCCATTCCACTGGGACGGCACATCTGCAAGTGAGCGGTGAGACAATAGTTTTAGGGGTCTCCGAGCGCCCACTGAGCACAGTGCAAGCTATGCTTATACCGACAGCTAAATGGTTTGTGGAGTTTATATTTTTGAAACTATGTTAATTGTGGAGCCAGTCATTGTTGGGGGTCCGCTACCTGTATCACTTTGATCATCTTACTTTAATGGTTAATTCTGCTCAGATAGGACAAGATATGAGGCTTCCTGCAGTATGTTTTCATTTGTTGCTGACTAATGTTATCCTGTTAGCTGGAAATAATGGCAAATCATGGCCTCAGTACTAGTTTCTGACCACAGAAGGACAGGCATTTAAGACAGGTAAAATGGAGATTAGGACGTGTATGTGATGTTACTACTTTAAGTTAGTTGAATATGGAGATTAGGATGTGTTTGGTAAATTAATACATTAATAAATTAATCTACCCTTTGGAATGTGAACATACAATGCCAGTTCCAAAAAAGCTGGAACACTGTGCAAAATGTAAATAAAAACAGATTGTAATGATGTGCAAATCTTTTAAACCCTATATTTAATGGAAAATAGTACAAAGGCAACATATTAAATGTTTTTTAAATATGCCCATATTGAATTTGATGCCAGCAACACGTTTCAAACAAGTTGGTACAGCTTGATGTTCAGCACTATGTTCATCACCTCCTCTGTCAGCAGCACTCTGTAAGTGTTTGGAAACTGAGGACATGATGGTTGAAGTTTTGAAAGTTCACTGTTTTCTCCTCATGCTTGATATTGCTGGATTTCAGCTGCTGAACAGTTGTTATAATTTTGTGCTTTATAATCCATCACTTGTGTTGCTGAAATAAGCAAGACGTTCCCTGAAAAGGATGTTGTCTGGATGGCAGCACATGTTGCTCCAAAACCTGTATAATTCGTTCAGCATTCATGGAGCTTCACAGATGCCATAAATGGTGCCTTCACGGTGCCATGTGGTTGGCACTGTGGAGAGTTCCTGAGCCTATATGTTGATGTCCACTATAGAATCATGCCTGTTTCTAATGCAGTGTGTTCTGAGGACCCAAAGATCACAACTGGTTCTGTTTCTTGTCCCTTGCATACAGGGATTCTCTGGATTCTCTTTGGAATGTTTTGATGATATTATGTAGCTTAGATGAAGAAATCTCCATGTTTCTTTGTTGAAAAATGTTATTCCTGAACTGTTGTACCTGTTGCCCAGTCTTGTTGTCTTTCACTTAGTGGTGACCCCACCCCATCTTTACTTCTGAAAGACTCCGCCTCTCTGGGGTGCTCTTATCACATCATGTTACTGACCTTTTGGCAATTATCCTAATTAGCTCCAGGTGGTTTTAGCATAATTCAGCTTCCATTCTTTTGCTGAACCTGTCCCAACTTTTCTCAAATTCCAAAATGGCCATATATTTTTCAAAAAAACATTTGAACTGTTGCCTTTGTACTATTTCCAGTTAAATGTAGGGTTAATTGCACATCATTAATTTGCACCTCATTCTGTTTTTATTAACATATTGCACAGCGTCCCAACTCTTTGGGCACGCTGTGCAATATGATAGGCAGGCTTCCTCAGTTTGAATCCAACCAGCAAAGACAGCAGAGTTTTGCTAAAAGCCATGTAGAATTAACTTACCAGATTTACATGGAAGGTCAGGGCAGATAATCACCGGGTCTAAAATACAAATAGAAAGAATGATAATTCTGTAAGTGTACACATTCTAGAAGTGCTAAATAATGTTTTATTCATATTCATATACTTGGGACAGCTTACCTGGGCAAAGCACTGTCTCAATCCGGTCAATGAATTCCTCCGCCACCAGGTCAGCAAAGCGCCTCATGCCCATCACCCTTCCTTCCTTCTGACAGGCGATGGATTTCAGGCTCTCGTTCTCCTCTTGCTGCTCAAACATGTCTCCAATCCCGATGGCATTCACATCTATGTTGGTGTCTCTGCAGAGGTAGGTGAGCAGAGAGTCGTCATCCCGGGGGTCAAAGCGACCATCCGTGATGACCACCACAGTTACTTGAGCCTTGGCACGCCGACTATCGCGGATCAGGTTGTCATAGGCAAATTTCAGAGCCGATGGAGTCCACGTGCCACCAGCGATCCACTCCAGTTTCTTCACGGCATCTTTGAAGGCCGACAGTGAATCGATCTTGGAGTCGTTAAGCCGGATGGCCTGGAAAGTTCCACTGTGACTGTACTGGACCACACCAACACGTGTGCCTGCAAGGCAAAACATTACAGCTTACTGGCATTGTTCATTAACATCCTGAACAGCAGAACACACCAAATATTCTTTTATTTGTTTGGGCAATACTCCACATACTATTTCTATTATTGTTGTATGCTAATTTAAGGATTTCAGGAAACTCTTGTGTCTGGTGGAGCCTCTTTACCAGTCTCTGAGCTGGGGTCCTTAGCAATTGAGCCCAATCTGTTGAGGGTGTTGATAACAAAGTTCTTCTCCAGGGTGAAGTTGGTCAGTCCCACGCTCTCTGAGCTGTCAATCACAAACACAATGTCCAGAGCTCCACACCTCTTCTCACAATCTGAAACAGAAGAGGGGGGGATAGAAAAATCAGAATCGTTTAGTTGAAAGGTACATTTCCTGCAGCTTGACAGGTTACTGTTCACTTACCACAACACCCACAGGTCTCTCTGATGTAGTTCATGACATCACATTCCTGAGGAAACATAAAAAAGTTAATCTATTGAACTCCAGGCTTATTATTCAGCTCTTCATCTTAAAACGTATTATTTACTACATGGCCAAAGGTTTGTGGACACCTGCACCATCCAGTGTTTCCTCCAAAATCAAGAGCATTTAAGGGGAGTCCCTGCTTACACTAGATGTTGGAACATTTCCATGAGGATTTGATTGCATTCAGCCACAAGAGCATTGACGAGGTCAGGTACTGCTGTTGGATGTTCAGTTCCAGATCACTCCAGCTCAATCCACAGCTCTTTAATGAAGCATTGTCACTCCAAAAGACATAGTTCCACTGCTCCACAGCCAATGCTTGGCATTTGACATGGTGACCGTAGGCTCATTTGAGGCTGCTTAAGACTATACCAGTGTACTGATCAGTGCTTTTCCACAGAGGTTATACAAGCTGTGTGTGTATTCGTGGCATGCGTAGGTGCACCTTAAAGCAGCTGAATTCACTAAAACAATGAGTGTCCACAAAATTTTGGACATATAGCGGTGTACTTCTAAGAGTGCTATTCACATTCGTAAAATAAAGGTGCTAAACATATATGCATGATGCCACAGGAAACTATTCAATGTAAATTCTGTGAAAACTAAAATATCTAAACTGGCAAAGAGCTGTTGAGCAAGTGACAGTACAAACAGACTCAGCAAGAAATTAGGGACATTTATACAGACTACAGAATGGATCAAATGAGGCTGCTTCAGTCAGCTTCCTATTCGCCAGCTTCCAGCTTCTAGCTAGAATTTTCCCATGATGGCACAGAAACATGGAATAACAGTTGCCATTTTGTGACAGGCATGTTGGATCTTGGAGGAAAAATCATATCATAAGTCATATACTATATACTGTACTGACTAGGGGGTGGCACAGTGCACATAGCACTCTCGTCTCACAGCAAGAAGGGCCTGGGTTTGATTCCCGACTGGGGCGTTCAGGGTCCTTTCAGAGTTTGCATGTTCTTCTAGTGTCTGCATGGGTTTCCTCTAGGTGCTCTGGTTTCCTCCCACAGTCCAAAGACATGCAGTCAGGCTGATTGGCCCTCTAGGGGAGAGCTTGTAAGTGAATGTGTATGTCTATGTAACTGCCCTTCGATGGACTTGCAACCTGGCCTGGTTGTTTCCTGCCTTCAGCCCAATTCAGCAGAAATTAAGCATCCCCCACAACCCAGAAGGATAAAGCAGTTTAGAAGATAATTAACACAGCCTTGTGGTAGAATGTTTCACCCCTTAGTCAGACTGAGGGGGCATAACCTGGCATGAAAGTGACATTTTTCCATACCTGGTTCTTTAGATAACCAAAAAGGGTTCATCTATGGCAGGAGTTTACAAATCTGGACATTGACTCCAGTTTCCAGTCCTGGACTTTGTAATCCCTGGTATGTGTGCCATCAAGTGGCCAATTAATTATAACAACTGTTCCCTTAACATCCAGCACAAACAAAATCCAGGACTGTAAACTGAACTGGATTCAAGGTCCAGATTTGAAGACCTGGGTTCTATGGCATCGCTCAAAGAACACTTCTTTGATGAGCATGTTCTGAAACTAGTATGCAAGTGATGTTGTAATGAGGGTGAGGAACCTACAGACAGGCCTTGAGATTTAAGGGGTTGATATCGCCTGAAAAACCAAGCTGCTACTTTAAATACCTAACAAATAAAGGACTGGATCACTTACTGTGAGGCCAGCGTCTCCTTCTGAACCAGGATCACCCTGACAAAAAGGAGGTGAAGTTATGAGCACAGTAGAAACTCAGAGCATTCTCACTAATGACAGTTTCGTTGGCATGTAAAGCCATATCATGAACATACCCAAGGTACCTAACCTTGTCTGAACCTCTGCTATACTCACATCTCTTCCTGGATCTCCTCTTGGCCCCCTTGGTCCAGGCTCCCCTTGAGGTCCAGGATCTCCCTAACACAGAGAACAAGGCCTTTGTCAACCTTCTAGTTTCATGGTCCATTTCCACAGGTATGGGTTATAACAGAGGTAACAGATTCACTCACAGCCTCTCCTGGAGGTCCTTTCTGGCCTGGCTCTCCCTTCTGTCCACACTCTCCTCTGCTCCCCTTGGGTCCAAGTCTGCCCTTTTCTCCTCTGTCTCCCTGTAAGAGGTTTTAAGTTATATAGACGGCTGTGGTAATGTGGCATCATGTAAAGTAAACTGGACATTAAACTGCACATGCTGGACCAACTGACGGTCATAGTACCGTTGGTCCTCTTGCTCCTGGGTAGCTGAATCCTGGTCTGCCTTGGTCACCCTGTAACAAGAGACACGTTAACTCGAAAGAGTCACAAAGTGATCACGGAAACAAACATGCCAAAGCGAGCTAAGCAGCACAGATCTGACAGAAACAAGATAAGTGTGTTATTACTGTGCTCATCATCAATATGGTGAGTCTAGTCTAGTGTAAACCCTTTCACACCACGCCGCTACTTCAGCACTCAGAAGACTTTCTCTCACTCTGAACTGAAAGAGGCTTTAAATCTGCTTACACTGACGACCCACAGTTTATTAACTACAATGTTTTATAGGAAATGACCCTGTAAACGCTTTAATACACACAAGAGAAAACATGTATGACTGGGAGGGGAAGCTGGACTGTGAATGCAGGACAATAATGAGGAAACAATAAAGCGCTCGTAGACTGTTTTATATTGACGGGTATCCCAGGTGGTTGCTACGGCTATGTTGTTTTTTTATATTTTTATGGGTTTTTTTTTCCAGGTTTAGTTATAATTTGCTATAATTTGGGTTAGAATGGGGGGTTTGTTTGTTGTTTGTTTGTTATTTTAGGCATTTATATCACTGACGTTATTGCTGCCTCATGTGCAAATAAATTCTGTTTGACTTGTATTTTGTAGTCCGTGTCTGGGCGCGGGAAGAATAAAAGAGAGTCGTCTACCTATGTTTTCGGCTTGGTCCTCCAGGCCATAACACTGTTTAGCATGTTATTTCTATAATAAACAAAACACTCCCATTTGGTTTATATGTCCTATCAGGGTAGTATTGTATATGTACACGATTTAAAAAATCCTTATATCCCCAACAAAGTAACAGTAAGCTAATAAAGAACCTGCCTAACCTGAATTTTACTTCTAATGTCATGACACTAATACAATCCGAACACATACGCGCTCTGCCCAGAGATCTCCCAACATAACATTCAACACACCTGACTCTAAATTTCATTAACGTTCAGACTGAAAGAAGAAAGACAAGAAGTTAAGAAACCTTGACTATATTGTCTCTTGGCAATAACATGAGAAAGATTACAGAGATGCTGAAAATTCCAAAATCAAGAGTGTAAACTTTTCTAAGGTCTTGAAATGAAACAGGACGTATTTTAAAAACTGCTACGCTCTGATTATCCAAACTGTGCAACCTCACACACTCATGCATGCCTAGAACACTTCAAGCTGTCATTTATAAGAAGGGATATGCATCAAAACATTGACCTAAACCACATTCTAAATACCGACCTACATAAAGGAAAGAGGCCGTGATGTTTGCCCTGTTTCACTACTTTTATTTGCCTAGTTTTCAGTTAATTACTAGCATAATATTCAGTTTCACTAAATGTGGTTGTTATTGCTGTCTGTTTTTTGTTGTATACAAATGAATAAATCATAGATTTATCTTGGAGTGCAATAAATAAACAACAAGAAATTGGGCTCAAGAAGCGTTCCAAGACTACTTTTGAACACAGCACAAAAATAAACTTTTATCCAAAATATTTAATCAAGTTCATTCGACTTGTGAGTTGTTTTTGGATAGTTTACCTTGTAGACATAAAGGCATAAAGGCAAGTGAAAATCATTGAAAACAGCAGACCACACTGATTAGAGGTCCTCTAGACAACTAAGGAGGTCAGCTATGACTTTTGAGAATCATAAGTGACTTCAGACTGCAGGTCATGTTCATGGATCAACAAATTCAAACACATTTCATGACATACACAGTTGAGTCACATTATTATGACCACTTCTCTGGGCCACCTCATCCATGTGGAAGGTATTCTGGGTATGAATCCATCTTTGCAGATCACGTACACCCATACATGCTGATTGTCTTCCCTGCCATGGATGGGATCTTCCAGCAAGACAATGCCACATGTCACATGGCTAGAAATGTCCGACACTGGTTGGAAGAGCATGACCAAGACTCTACCCTGTCCCCTGTCCCCCTAATTACTACCCTGTCCCCCTAATTCCCCAGACTTGAACCCCACTGAGCATCTGTGGGACCACCTCGATCATCGTGTTCGCTCTACGGATCCTCCCCCAAGCACCCTCCTCCAGCAGCTGTGGGATGGACTGCAGTCAGCATGGCTCCAGATACCAGTGACAACCTACCAGGACCTTACTGAGTCACTCCCAGCCCGTCTAGCTGCTGTCCGCACTGCTCATGGTGGTTCCTCTGGATATTAGCTGGTGGTCATAACAATGTGACTTGACTGTGTATTCTCCCTCAGCTAAACAAGCATGAAGATATTGTTGCAACTTTTGTTTTGTCTTGTGATTGAAATAAGTAATGACCCTCTAAAGTTACCACTATAAGTGACTTCTTTTATACTGGGTTATTGTTTACTACTCTTGGCTGTTTTCTTGCTGCCATGGTGTACACTGTTTACTCTCTGCAGAATCCCGAAGCATTTACAGAAAGAGTTTCCAGATAAAACACTTATAATAGCCTTTCCTGGGCCCAGAAATGCACAAAAACTGCAACTCCAAGGCACTGCGTGGGGTTTGTTGATGGGATGGATCTCTCTCAGCCTGTAATTCATTTGAGATTACAATGACGTTGTATGTCGAACACAGTCGGAACGTACTTTTGGTCCTGGGGGTCCTGGGTCGCCTCTGGGGCCTGCATCGCCGGGGTCACCACGGGTACCCTGTTACCACAAAGAAAGTCTGTTTTATGCATTTGAAGACTGATTTACAATCAACCTAAGAGACAGTAACTAAAAGCAGAAACCCTCCTCTGAAGGTAATTCTCATACTAATGACAATAACAAATTTACTACCAATATTCTGTACATTATTGGAGCTATTAGACAAATATTGGGAAGTTATCTTACATTTCTCCCGGAATCTCCTTGAGCTCCTGGTGGGCCTCTTGGTCCTGGAAGTCCAGGATCTCCCTAAAGATACAGAGAAAGGGACACTTTGGTCTTACTGTTCTTCAAAATAAGTAAATGATGCCTAGCTAATAACTGGGCTTAAAGGAAATTACCTTGGTTCCTTTGTTGCCTACTTCACCTGGAAGCCCTCTCAAACCTTCAGAACCTGGTTCACCCTGAAATACACAGCAGTTGCTCACGTATCACCATGATTTCATTTTATGCTTCTTTTACTTAATTCTAACACACACACACACAGACACACACACACACACACACACACACACACACACGAGCAACATGTGCTGCCAGTTTCAACATTTGATATGTTGTTTGTCACATTTGTTGCAGCTCTCCAAGTTCTCCTCCTTGCCAGTAGAGGCCTTACTCACCGCAGCCCTGAGCCTCTACCAGGCAGTAGAGCCTCTAGACGCTATTGTGTAGTGTGTTTAAGGGACATTTAAACCCATATTTTGAGTAAAGTCTTGTTTGGCGTGTCCTGCAATGCTAAGCCTTGCATTTTTGTGTTTGTCTGTTCTGGTTATGATTTGTTATCTCCCTGCTTTGTTGGTAATATCATGGTTTTGAACTGTTTGCTTGATATTCGGTGATGTCTTAATGATTTTGACCCCATCAGATACTGCTGATGACATTGCTGTTCGCAGTAACAGACCTGTATTCAGTTCCAAACATCTATTGAGGAAGTGAGCATGAATTGATTACATTTTTGTTAAACCATTTTAATTTAAATATATGGAAAAATGATTTGCATATCCTTGCATTCTGTTTTTATTTACATTTGGCACAGTGTTCAAACTTTATTTTTTACAGTTGCGCTACACGAGGATGATAGGGCTATTAATACCTGCGGGGTGTGAGTGACAGGATTCATAGATTGAGAAGAGGTGGTACAGTGCAGTGAATGTCTCGTTCCATGTGTGGAAAATGGCTCCAAAGCCGATGTTAATGATGTCATGTCATGTCAAATCACAGCTGTTATTCGTGCTTGTGGAGGTATTACATGCTATTAGGCCATACATTCAGGTACGTTTCAGTCACAGGTGATTTATTTTTGGTCCGGTGAGCTTGTATTTCTGTGGTATATTTTCTTAATCTTAATTTATATATGTATTGTGGTGTAATGGGTAGCACTGTCGCCTCACAGCAAGAAGGGCCTGGCGTTTGGGGTGCTTTCAGTATGGAATTTGCATGTTCCCCTCATGTCTGCTTGGGTTTCCTCCCACAGTTCAAAGACATGCTGCCAGGTAAATTGGAGATGCTATGCCTAAAGAAGGCAATGGGAGTGAGAAGTACCTTCTCTCCCTTTGGCCCATTTGCTCCCTGGCCTCCCTTTGGTCCAAAGTCTCCTCTTCTTCCCTGACGATACAACAGAAAAAGAGGAACCATCAGCATAACAGCAAATATTACTTCAACCATCCAGTTCAAACAAATTCACTGTTCACTTACAGGCTCGCCTTTTGGGCCAGGACCTCCTGGCGTGCCCTGTAAAACAGATCAAAGTCAGAAGATCTGTTAATATCATGGAAAATAAGAAAAATACACATAACTAAATGAGGAAATACTCACTGCAGAGCCCTTCTGTCCTGGGAGACCAGGTGTTCCTGGACTTCCTCTTTCACCCTAAAGGAGGAGTTAGACTCTCAGTAACAATACATCTAATCAAAATCATGTTACTTGGTTTGGAAGTTTCATATATGTTCCTCACTGTACCTTAGCACCAGGGTCTCCACCAGGGCCGGGTGGTCCTGGTCTCCCGGGGCGACCTGGATCTCCCTGGAGACAAAGAGTTGTTTCAAATCAATGTGCAGCAACAACATGCATTCTAGTCCTACCTTTATCTGCAAAATGCACTCATCATCAAAATAATAGTTGCACCCAGAAGGAAGTGTCAGATTGCAGTGCTACTGCGAAGGAAGATAAAGGTTACCAGGAACAATAAATTATGATAAATTTAGACTGATATGGGGAATATTTATTGAGCTACACATACAGAAGTAGTGTCTCTCAGTATGGCAAGCAACATGCCAGTCCTCTCAGCATGGAGTTGTAGAGGTTCCTAATGGTGTCCTGTGATAATCCATCCCATGCAGCTTGAATATTCTCGCCCTGTTCCTACAGATTGTGTGGTAGGGGTGGACAGGCCTTCTGGACGTGTGACGTGTGACAACAAACTGTTCATCTTGGAGCTGACCACGGTGCCTCCACACACAGATTCGTTGGTCGTCTCCACCAAGACAAAAGCGGGACTCGTCACTGAAGATGACCTGCTGCTATTCTGAGTCACTCCATGACAGTCTGGCACGACACCATTGCAGTCTTTGGTGGCGCTGACGTGGTGTTAAGGCCAGTCGTCTGTGTGCAAGTAGACCTGCGTCCTGCAGTTGTCTGCCAATGGTGCTGGCACTAACAATATGACTCATGGAGGGCATCACTGCTCACTGAATGTCTGCAATCATGACTGTTGGGTCAGTCAGGTACAGCGATAAGGCCCGTCCTTTCATACGCCACATGCCCAGCCAAGCGTGAAACCTGAAGCATTTGAATGTCTCACGATGTCAAATGTCTCACATTCCATCTGGGACTGCAACTATTTGTGCATCTATTCTTTTGGCGAGTGTAGTAGAATATAGTACCTTCTCTCCAGGAATTCCTGGCAGGCCACTGTCTCCTACATCTCCAGGATAACCGTCAGGGCCCTGCAAAAGAGCGTACAGTCTGTCAATCCAGTGTTCAAGTCGGTGTCACATGTCTGGTTGTAGATAATGCGTCACATACATACCTTGTCACCAAAATCACCTTTGCAGCCAGGAGCGCCAATGCGACCAATTTTTCCCTGTAAAAATGATTACATTCATATTAGAGTAGCCAGAATTAACCAGGCGTTTGGTAAAGGCCTTCAGTATGACCAATAAGGTCCATATTCACATCGCAGATACTCAGCAGCCATTCTCACCTTCTGGCCATCTGTGCCATTGCGTCCTGCCAGCCCTGCAACTCCCTTATAGAAGAAGAGAAATAAGGTATTAGAATAAAACATAGCAGCATAATTTCCCTAAATGGAGTCAATGGAGAATGACATATGACCTTACCTTCCTTCCTTGTGTGCCAATCTCTCCCTGCAAATTAAAAGAAAGGAATGTTTATTCAATATTGCATTTTTGTAGAATGCAGAATTCATATATACTGTACATAGTTTAATTGTCTCTAGTAGAATGAAACCCACCTTTTCACCTTTGTGACCAGGTTCTCCCTAAAATGAGTCAAAAAATCAAACAAATAAACAGTCAGGATAAAACGTATTACGCAGATTAGACATTTGATTAAAACATGCTGGTTGCCTAAATTGAAGGACTTACTTTTGGTCCGGGATGGCCAATGGGACCCTCAATACCAGGGTCACCCTGCCGATAAAGAGAAAGAGAGTTAAGTGGTCCGGCTGTAGATGAAAGTTCACATGAAACTCTGTCATGATCTGAACTTGAAGCTACATAATGCTGTAACTGCACATATCTCTGCTGTCTGGCTTGTGGTATTGTTAAGCACTGAAGATATACATTTATGAGTTGGTGAGACTTCTCCACATACTCACCTGACGGCCGCTTTCACCTTTAAGACCAGGTTCGCCAATGTCTCCTTTTGCGCCCTGTGGTCAGAATATCAAATCAGTGAATTCAAAGGAAAACAGTCTAACAGCAATAACTTTGCCACCAGGTATAACTTTAAAAACATGCTGTGTCCGATGGAGTTCTGACTTACCTTCTGCCCTCTGGGTCCTTCTGGACCTGGAGGCCCAGGTGTCTCCAAGCATCTCAGGCTGTAGCACTATGAGAGTATCATACAGAGGCGATCAGGAGTAGAATGTACTACAGATGTAGTACTCCTTTATCTGCATGGCTTCTCACTGAGCTCCTCTAGTTCATACTGACTATAGTTAAAATACATAGTGTTGCTGTGATCTTGATATCCCAAGTGGTTGCTGTGGTGTTGCATAATGGATCCTACGGTATCCCAGGTGATTGCTAAGGTCTTGCTATGCAGTTACTGTGGTATCCCAGGTGATTGCTAAGGTTTTGCTATGCGGTTTCTGTTGTATCCCAGGTGGTTACTAGGGGTTGCTATGCGGTTGCTGTCATATCCCAGGTGGTTGCTAGTAGTTGCTAAGGTGTTGCTAGGTGGTTGCTATGATATGCCAGGTGGTCACTGGGGGATTGCAAAGTGGTTGCCATGATATCCCAAGTGGTTGTTGTGGTTTTGCAAGATGGTATTACAGGTGGTTGCTAAGGTGTTGCTATGGGGTTGCAGTGGTATTCCAGGTCTTTGCTAGGGTGTCGCTATCCAGTTGCTGTGGTACTCTAGATCACTGCTAGGATGTTGCAAGGTGGTTGCAATGATTAAAAATTGTGGGACAAGTTAAAAGTAGAAAAATAAATAAATAAATAATAATAATATACCATCACATAACCACGTGTGCCCAATCACTAATACTAAAATGAGAGAAAACTCAGGGGGGTCTTACCTCTTGGTAGGCTAGATGTAGCTGTAGAGAGAGAGAGAAAGAGGGATTGGAACCAGTCAGTCATACAGGCTGTACAAACCATATCAAAAAGCAAACATGCTGACCAACTGACCCCAACTCAGCAACCAGTAATATCAAAAATTAAATGCTTAAGACAGAGACACATACTAGACCTGTCACAACAACGAACTGCAGAGTAAATAACGGCAATTCATAATTTGTATTTTTTTGATCATTGTTTGCAACTATTACAGTACAAGACTGAAATCCAACTGCTATATGGGACAGAATATGGAAATTCGTTCATTACATGGCAACCAACTGCTTATTGTTTGTACATTATGCCTCTGTTGTCTGCTGTTTGTTTTGCATAGTGGCGTCTGTCCATATTGCTTTTATGCATTCAGTTTTGTCCAGTCCCCAACCATGTGCATCCTCCATGATTAACCTGCCCAGCTGTGTACATAATAATAATTTGGGTTGTTCCTTTGAGTAGTTTGGGTTGTACTGGGGAGGGTTTAGGTTGTACTGTGAGGGGTTTGGGTTGTACTGGGAGTAGTTTGGCTTGTACTGCGAGGAGTTTGGGTTGTACTGTGAGGAGTTTGGGTTGTACTGGGAAGGATTTGGGTTTTACCGGGGAGGGGTTTGGGTTATACTGGAAGGGGTTTGCTTGCTATTGGAAGGAGTTTGGCTTGTACTGGGATGGGTTTGGGTTGGGACCAGGTGTAAACAAAGTCTGAAAGTGTTACAGCACCACATCAGAAGTCAGAACTCAATAAACTACAGGTGCGAATAAATGCTTTTTTGTTTATATACAAAAACTATAGTATTCAAAGAGATACGTAACCATGGCTTCATAGATGCGGTCAATTGTCTTGGTCACAATGGCAGGTCTTGCTCCTGTGAGGTCAACAGCCATGTAGTTGCTGCGATAAACTCCAGCTGGAGAATTAGCGATCTCTCTTAGTGCTGTTTCCTCTAGGTTCTTGGATGACGCTACGACAAACATCTTGATGAACTCATCCCGAGCCCGTTCCGCTGCCACCTTGATCCCACCACAGGGGTTCCCTGTCACATGACCGTCTGTTATGACCACTGCAAAGCGCTTGACGTTGGGCTTGGAAGGTGCACGGAGCATTTCCTTGGTCATATTGGTGATGGCACAGTCTATGAAGGTACCCTTGCCTAAGTATCGGATTGGTCGCAGCTTCTGGATGAAATCATTCTTGTTGGTTACGGAACTGATGAGCTCCTGCCTCATGGAGAAGTGGAGGCCACCCACGGACCAGCTGATCTTCACCAGCCCTTTGTAGTCCACATCCTCCAGTTTCCGGGCAAAGGCAGTGGTGAACTCTTTGATGCTCTCCACCAGGCTGCCTGGCGGGTTCTCCTGAAGAGCAATAGTCTCCGACGTATCAATGAGGAAGAACAGGTCGATGGGACATTCTGGCTTTTCTGAATAATAGAACACACAGAACAGATATGAGGCTGGGTCATACACGGACAAGCAACAGTGTGATATTTCGGATTGCCAAAGTTGCTACTTTATGTTGCTAAACTAACAAAACCTATGGAACAAAAACTGAACTGTGGCTACGAAAGCCCTTAATGAAGCATAAGCACAATGTTCATGTAAAAAAGGAAAAATGTTCATGTATTACAAATAACATTGTGTGCATCTGTAATAATCATCATCATATCATTATTGCTATGGTTCATACTGCATTAACATGCAATAATATAATAAAGTAGCACACTGGATAATGACTCAGTTCTCCAGCATTGCCAATTTGTTTTCCTCTGTTTCAACTAATCAGATGTCTGAAAAATATATATTCATTATTTACTGTACTGAATTTCATTATATATACAGTGCCATCACTTTGGCCCCAAGTAACTGGACTGTTGGCTCTGCAAGTGCCTACTGAGCACCTACTCCGTGCTTGATTTTACATAGTGTTGTACTGTTGCCACAATAGCGTTGCATTAGTACTGTAAAACTTCACACATCAGCAGTTAAAATGCTCATGGCAAAATCTTTAAAAGCAGTATATCATGGCGAAAATGTGCTCCTGTGAGCAGCTTTCGTGAAACCTTCAGTTCATTACCATGTGCCATTGAATCTGAAGTTGTGGTTTGAAGATACTAACCATAGTAACTGGCAACTTTCAAAAGCACTGTATATTGGTCCATTAAATCATGTCATTTTATATAATACTGAAAACAAAGCATCATTGCTGGATTTCTGCTAATTTGGTTCTTACAATGCTCTTTTACTACAAACTTTCACTACTAACACTCCCATAGTGCATTGGTAACACTTTACATTAAGTACTGACTAACTAACATAAAGTAATTCCTTAGTTAATATGAAGTAATACATTGCTCACAATGCTTAATTAATTGTATGTAAACATGGAACAACTACCATTGTTAATGTATTACTTCATGTTAGTTACCAATGCATCAAGTCATTTCAGGTAAGACATGGACCATAAATATTATTCACGTTTAGGTTTTATGTTTGCTGTATTATCTATCTTCGTCTTTGTATCTCAGCTGTCTGAATTGAACTCACTTGTGTTTTGTCTTCTCTGGACACAAGTTGTGTCTGTGCTGTGCTGAGTGGCTGCATGCTCTATAGCAATAATGCAATAACATTCACATTTGGTCTACATCTATATCTACATATATAACTATATATATAACTATATCTATATCTATAACTATATCTATATCTATAACTATATCTATATCCTAAACATGAGGATGGCTATATGATTGATCTGGTGCCTTTTGCCCACTGTAAGCATCAGATAAATATAAACCTAAATATGAATTCACCCAGACACTTCTTTATGGCTGTATCGGCTTTCTTACGTAGATTATAACGGAAGACAAGACACATTACAAATAAAGTGGCGTATAAACATACATTAAATTGTAACCAATGTATTTAAATGAATGAAGATTGCAATAAAACAAACATTGTGGAAATTGGTTGGGTAAAAGCAAAGTTATGGCCCATTTAATCATGAGAACTTATCATATCTCAGTACACGTGTATCTATATAGAAAGTGGATCTTGACCACTCCGACATGGCAGCTGCACAGACCAATCTCCGTGGATAGAGTACAACAGACAATACGCCATCTATGTATGTATATGTTAGGCCTGAACACCACCTCCACCTGCTGTCTCTGAGGAACTGCCCTGGAGAACCTTTTTTAATTTAGTGAAATCTCTTTTTAATTTAATTTCCAGCAGTGAAAATAAACATCTGCCTATGCCTGTATTTATGGATCATCTGTATCTGCAGGGGAAAGGTGGTATTGGTGCATCCCTAATTCTAGATATAGCATTTGCATATGTGGTCGGATATGACGATTGTGTGTCCTTTATGTAACTTGGGTACCAAAAACAAAGGAGGTCATTCTGAGACTGAGCCATGATAAAAACGAGACAAAACACTTTCAGAATGATCATAATTACACTGGCGGGAATGTGGCGTTAGAAGTCAGACAGGCACGTCACTACTTTGGGCTTGCACTCAAAAATGTGTGTGCAGCTCTGTTGTAAGTAGCAAACAGATTTTTAATGATGATTTATTCTCTTCCCGTTTTGTCACTTTAATCAAACACTGTATTTAATCTCAATGGTGTGCAGCCCTAGCCTGGTACCATGTGAAGAATCAAGAAAACAGTGATGAGCTTGGCCATATGAAATCAATGTGGCGGACATCAGAGTGTCTTAAGAATACTTTCCATCATAACTAATCCAGGCTGGAGGCATAGACTTGTCCAAAACCTCAGATGGCGCACCACAAGAGGATAACTCATCTGTAAGCCTCGAGTACATAAAGTCTTGGCTGTAGTTAGTTAAAAAGCACATAAACAAGCCTGTAAAGTTACATGACGTTCATGACTGGAGCAACATGAACTCCATTTCACTCACTGATGACAGTGCCGGAGGGAGAAAGTCCTCAAAATTACAGCTAAACTAAAATGGCTGCAACCCCCTGGAAGATAGCCAGTGATGTCAATGGGCGCAGAGTTTAGGCAGCCACTGCATGCAAAGGATTTGTCACCAAGAACCAAATATGACAGTGTTATTTAGGCTAATGTGGGAGATTATTAGGATTATGCTACAGTATTTAAGATTATGGCCCCTGAACTGCAGGCATTCCCACATTAATGCTGCTTCAAATATAATTTAAGATCAAATGTGTTAATAATCCTACACAGAATACCACAACACATATGAACATGTATGACAGCTCAATAGCATGTAACATTTAATGCAGGGTCCTGTGTCGTGCAAGCAACCTTGTGTTATTTTAAATGTATGTGTCATAAGGTCAAATGCACAATGACGTACATAAAAAGACCAAATTCACATTTGGTCTATATCTACATATATAACTATATCTATATCTATGTGTCCTGTGTCGGAAGCAACCCTGTGTTATTTTAAACGTATGTGTTATAAGGTCAAATGCACAATGACGTACATAAAAAGACCTGTATCATAATCGTATCCTGATCTAACAGTAAGATCCATTGTAAGTAAGATTAATAAATTTAATATATAATATGAAATTACAGACAACTTTCTATGAACATCCTTTATATCAGTCATACTGATGTTGGAGGTTGATTGTTTCCTAGTACACAGTGGTGCATTTACTGTATTCCAGTACAGCAGAATGCTGCTGTGTCCGTTTTACTGTATTTCCAACCCTTCTAACTACCACATACGTATTTACATGGAAAACACTGGATATAAGCATCAACATATTCTCATATCAGTGCAGCTTTAATTTAACAGATGCGATTCCTACAACAAGGGCTTTTAACCTGAGGGTCACAAGCCTCTTGTGGATCCTGGCTTTGTCCGAAGGGGGTCACCAAATGAGGGCTACAAAGACAGAGAAAATATCTTTGACCAGAGCCTACAAGCTTTGCTTAATACCGCCATCTACAGGCCAGGAACCATGATTACGAGCTTCTGTTGAGTAAACCTACTGAAGGAAGTTATTGACTGAATGAAAAGACTGATCGAGAGCAATCATTACCAAAAACTTGAAGCACTTTTTCAGCACAAGGCAAAAAATTTGTGGTTTGTGTTAAAGTGCTAGCTAATTAACACAGGACCAGACCTCCCAATATCCCTCACAATGAGCTTTCAGTCATGACGTTATATCTTTGATGGTTGTTATAGTGTTGATACATAGTTGTGCTGAGTGTCTTATTCCTTCCACTGATGATTCTCAGACGGACTTGACCACCTCTTGACCAACTGTTTTGCTAATAATATACGGTACCAGTCAAAAATTTAGACACACTCAACTAAATGGATGATGTTGGTTATGTTAAAGACCCACAGGCTCACAATTAACAGTTCCAACTGATGAGAGTCTGAAACAGTACATATCCTGATACACCACAAATACTCTTGATGTACCACAGTATTATATTTCTGCCATATCTCCACCTCTCATATATATTTAGTTATGGAAAAACTTTTATCTCTTTTCCTGCAGTTTAAAAGCTCAGTTTAGTGAATATTCGTGAAGGACAGACCAATAGAATTGCTCCAAAACTCCCTAGAAATAAACCTTATTATATGAGCCTCAGCCAAAGCAGTTTCATCCTCCTGTAAAGTTCTATTTTGGAGGTTTTTAAGGTGGACTGTATAATTCCTTGAGTGCTGTTTTATAGTTTGGTGTGTCCACTTCTATTCTCAAGTGAACTATTAAGATAAACATAGAGAGAACCTTCAATGAGCAGCCGATCTACCAGTTTGTGTTTAATGGTCAGTTCATTAAACCACCTCCACATAATAAGTTAATCTGTCAAAGATGCAACGAGGCGATGCAATGGTACTCACGGTGACATGAAGGGACCTGGCCATAGACCGCAGCTCCGTACAGGAGGCATAGAACAATGACCTTCGACAGCATCGTCCTCCTCTTCCTCCTGTCAGGAAAATAAGGCATGTTTTGTGACTCTGGTTATGCTGTATTTTAGATTACATAAACGTAGATGCAGCACTAAAGGTAGGATGACTGTAATTTTGTGGAAACAGAAAGAAAAGCAAAACAAAATGATACATGACAAACAACTGCTTCTCTACATCAAACAGAATGAGGTGCAATGATCAAGAGCATAGCAAGGCTAACTGAAGCCCAAGACGCTGTAACCTTCGGTTCTACTCAAGAATATAATAATATTTAGTTATAATAAAATAGTTCTCCAGTTCCAATACTATAAGCCTCACTTTCAGATTACTGTTATACACCCACTGGCCACTTTATTAGGTACACCTCCTTGTATCTACACTGATAGTCCATTTTATCAGCTCTACTGGCCATATAGGAGCACTGTGTACTGCATCTGTTTCTCTGTATACTTTGTTACCCTGTTCTTCAAGGGTCAGGACCCCCACAGGACCACCACAGAGCAGGTATTATGTGGATGGTGGATCATTCTCAGCACTGCAGTGACACTGACGTGGTGGTGGTGTGTTAGTGTGTGTTGTGCTGGTGTGAGTGGATCAGACACAGCAGTGCTGCTGGAGTGTTTAAACACCTCAGTGTCACTGCTGGACTGAGAATAGTGCACCAACCAAAACCATCCAGCCAACAGCGTCCTGTGGGCAGCACCACTGATGAAGAACTACAGGATGACCAGCACAAACTGTGCAGCAGCAGATGAGCTGTCGTCTCTGACCTAACATCTACAAGGTGGACCAGCAAGGTAGGAATGTCTAATAGAGTGGATGCAGTGTTTACAAACTCCAGCAGCATTTAAACCCTTCTGGAAAAGATCAAAAATCATTTTTAATTAAAAAATTTACAATTTAAGAGAGCACAATTTTCAAATCGTAAGAGCTGCACATTTTTTTACTGTAGCCTACATTACCAAAAATATCTTGTGTTATTATGAGGGGAAATTTAACCTAATAAAACTGAGCTTATGAACTGCCTATAGATGAGTTAGACCTATCAGAGACTCATCACTACCACTGCTTAAAGGCAGTCTGGCACACTATGAAAAATCGCAATCAAATATTTCCCTCCAATCATTCAGCCCTAATGATGTGGTCTGAAAAACTCCTGTTAATTCCAACCTGACGTCTCTGAATTATGATTTCAGGCTTTACAGGGCAACTTGCTGTCCAATGAAAAACAAGTAACCCCGAAAATGGCAGCTTTACAAAAGAGGACAAAAAATAACTTTAATGGAGGTCAATGGAACCTTTTGACTTGAGCTTATAAGACATTACCCCATCACCACAACCACTTAGTTCTGCACCAGTGTTTCTTAACCACCGTCCTGGAGGCGCACTGCCCTGCAGCTTTTAGCGTATTTTACAGCTCCCAACACACCTGATCCACCTAATCAGCTCATTAACGGCCCATTATTGAGTGAAAATGTGCAGAACCAGGGTTGAGAGACACTGCTCCACACCGATAATGGAGGAAGCTTCTTTCCCACAAGTGGTCAGAATGTACAATATTTTTACCATCCACTGCTACTTAGTAGTGAAAACTTACACCAGTTTCTTGGTTTTCTCATTATTCACAGAAAACCGTTTCAGATTCAGGTGTCTGAATCTAAAACAGATGTTATGATCATCACTCAGCAAAGGAAAGAAAAAGCAGCTGCCAAAACTGAAGGTGAACTGCAGAAGAAAGGTTCAAGAATACAGGCCAGCCAATATGGTCGGGGTGACGAGCATTCGGAACAGTCACTAAATCAGGACAAAACTATTTCTAAATATCAGTGTATGCAGTATAACTTAAACGAAGTAACATGTAACATGTAACGCATATTTGCACAGCTGTACAGATGTTCAATTTTACAAATGGTCATTTTATTGTGTAATATTATCTAAATAATAGTTCTTATAATACATGTCCGCTCAGACTTATACATGTACAGAATATCCATATATGCATAAGAACAGATATTCACATTACCTCTCAGCTCTTTTCCTGGCTCTTATTACCATTCTTTTTATTCTTAATTCAATTTATTGTACATTTCTCTTAGTGGAAAAGTGTTAACAGTCAGTGTGCTTGTCTGGTCTGTTCAGCACGTTACATGTCAGACAAGCTCCATGTACATGTAACACACTTGACGAAATAAAGAGATTCTGATTCTGATTTTCCATTTGCACCAGAGGGGCGATAAAGGTCCAAGGCCTCTTCACATTTAGCCTGAGCTCTACAGACACTTAGGTGCTCATGATTTGTTCATCTATTATAGTAGGAGCACAAGCTGAAGCACCAGTGTACACAAACTACACAGACACACACACACACACAGCTACAGTGGTAGACGTAGTACACAAACCATGTACTTGAGTTAAAGTAAAGATCCCCAAGGTAAATATTCCTCCATTAAAAGTAGAAGTATTATCATTTCTGGAACAAGACTCTTAATCAGCTCAGGGTAGGTGAAGAGACTCTAGTGTCTCTCAGTCCACCAGTCTTTAATAGAAGCTCAATAATTAGTCTGACGCTGATGTCTATTCAAATGATCATA
>CM067489.1:27082702-27211955 GCA_034552555.1 Semaprochilodus insignis
ACCCTCACTCCTCTATGTGTCTAATCCACAGTCATACTAACCCTCACTTCTCTATGTGTCTAATCCACAGCCATACTGACCCTCACTCCTCTATGTGTCTAATCCAGTCATACTGACCCTCACTCCTCTACGTGTCTAATCCACAGTCATACTAACCCTCACTCCTCTATGTGTCTAATCCACAGTCATACTAACCCTCACTTCTCTATGTGTCTAATCCACAGCCATACTGACCCTCACTCCTCTATGTGTCTAATCCACAGCCATACTCACCCTCACTCCTCCTCTATGTGTCCAGCAGAAGCAATAGCAAACATGGGGGCCCGATGCCATACTGAGAGACACTACTTCTGTATGTGTAGCTCAATAAATATTTCTCATATCAGTCTAAATGTATCATCATTTATTGTTCCTGGTAACCTTTATCTTCCTTCCCAATAGCGTTGAAATCTAACACTTCCTTCTGGGTGCAACTATTCTTTTAACGATCAGTGTACAAACTCTATATAAATGAATTTTGTATAGCTGCTAAATAAAACAGCTTTAACTTTGCTTTCTGCTCCTGCAGCAGACTCCATAAATTATATTAATAGTTAATGCAGCACTTTTCTAATGACCTCATAGCAGACCTAAATGGAGGAGTTTTGATGATCCAGTAACTCTGTGGAAAACAACATGGTGATTAATTGCTTTCTGCCGAAGCTGTTTTATTAGGCGACTAAAGAAAATAAAAGCAGAGTGAATGCCAAAGCATAGTTTGGCCAGTTCTTATATCTCAGTGGTAGGTCGACTGTTTGTTAACAAGAGGCAAACACAGGACATCCCTCCCCATACACATATATACATTCACTCTTTCATACAGAGACATTCATACATGCACTCCGCTCCATCGCAGCACACTCACTAACACTCATAAACATACTCTCACACAAAGGTCAGCAGCTTACAGCTGTCTTTAACCCTCCCTCTTCCCTCCTTACACCTTCAAACAGACTGTGTGTGGTATGTGTGTAAACATGCAGAACATGTGCATTGCAGAATTACAATTCTCAAGCAACCTTAGATGCATGAGCTTTATGGCCAGCTCTGGCCTCTGACTCCGCAGCTGCTCTGGTCTCCTGATGTTGTCCAGACCACTCTGTATGGACAGTTAAACAAATTTAGATAATTTTACCTTCATACCGGTGGGTGTCTGGACTGTTTTCATAGAGGGCCAGATCACACCATGTCAAAATACCAGAGGGCTGAAATATTATTCACAATTTTTTCAAAGCATTATGTTGTCAAAATATGAAAAATACAAGTATGTTGAGGAATCACTCTAACCGAGTGTCTTGCTGGTGACCCATTCTGAGAATATGGCACAACTTCGATGCATATAAGTCTGCTGCTCGAGGAGTCAAGACACTGGCATGTTCCCGCTGTTCTGAAAGAAACATATGAGTGAATGGAATCGGAGCTTTCTGTGCTATAATGTTTCTTATCCCTGTATGAAAGGTGCATGGAGCTCCTTTTATTGTTGTTGCTGCATGACTACATACTTGCGGACCGTTACGATGACTGCCCATATCAACATTGCCAAAGACTGCAGTGGTGTCATGTCAGAGTGTCATGGAGTGACTCAGAATGGCAGTGGGTCCTCTTCAGTGACAAGTCCCACTTTTGAACAGTTTGTTGTCATGCATTACACATCCAGAAGGTCTGGTGTCACTCGTTAGCAATGCCATACTGAGAGACACTACTTCTGTATGTGTAGCTCAATAAATATAAATACCCATATCAGCCTAAATGTATCATCAGTTATTGTCCCACAGTGGTAGGCAGCAGGTTTGGTGCCTTGCTCAAGGGCACTTCAGTCATGTCCAGTCAGTTCAGGGGATCTAACCGGTGACCCTCCGGTCACCAGACTAGTTCCCTAACCTCCAGCCCATGACTGCATTTAGCATATTCATATTCAAGCATTTGCTTTTTCAAAGAGTATTTATTTCCTGAGGCAAACTGAACTGGAATTGATACATTTTGAATAGTTGTGTTCGTTATATGTCACATAAGTGCAGCAACAGTATTCAGAAATCACTTACACATTAAACAAGAAGAGCAGATTAAACAGGATAAATAGCCATGTTAGTGTTCAGCCTTAAAGGGTGAATATTTACCAGACTACTGAACAATGACTCAAGCACAAGGATTGTGCCATATGTGCCCCTGGAGTCCAGATGCTGACATACAGTAGTGGGCAAAAATCTTAGGCTCTGATAAGAAACTGATGCTTTCAGACCCTGGTATCTGACAGTTTCTGTAGTTGCCCCACCCTCCACTCCACTGAAAGTTTATTGTAATCTCCATGCTTTGCTTCATGTCCATTTATATTAAATTTAAACTAATGAATTTATACACTGACATACCAAAACACAATATGGAAGCTAATATGGAAGCTAAAGAACGCTGCACTGACCTGCGGAGTATGCATGTGGGGCCTCCTGTATTAAGTGTGGATGTGAGTCACTTGTCTATTTGCATGGACAATTCTAGCCAGATGTCGCCAGTGACGATCATTAAGCACCTGCAGATGGACACTATGCTGTCCACTGTGGGTGGTAATTGTGATCAAAGAATGTTAAATGCACAGCTTTATTATGCCTCATTTGAACTCTGATAATGTATATTGCCTTGCCTCACTAACAATACAACTCCTTGCAACTTGTGGCCATTTCAAAGCCATCCCCTGAGGTAACACCACTTCATAATCAATGCATATACGGCTATCACATGATTTTTGGTATGTCAGTGGGTTTCGTTTATATAAGATGAATGGCTTGTTGTCAAGTATCACACGTCCAGAAGGCCTGGTGTCACTCCACCTCCACCCCTACTGCACAATCTGCAGGAACCTGTGTGAGAATATTCAAGCTGCATGGGATGGATTATTGCAGGAAACCATTAGGAACCTCTACAGCTCCATGCTGAGATGTCTGTGTGAGAGTATTCAAGCTGCATGGGATGGATTATCGCAGGAAACCATTAGGAACCTCTATAACTCCATGCTGAGACATCGGGCATGTTGCATTAGCAAACATGGCGGCCTGACACCATACTGAGAGACACTACTTCTGTATGTGTAGCTCAATAAATATGGCCAATATCAGTCTAAATTGATCATCATTTATTGTTCCTGGTAACCTTTATCTTCCTTCCCAATGCACTGCAGTCCCAGACTTCCTTCTGGGTGCAACTACTTTTTTGATGATGAGTGTATAAACATGTTCAACATGACGTCTGTTTAGGGAAAAATGCCCTTCAAGAAAGAAAGCCAGTCGGCTTGCTGGTTATGTCACAAGTGCAGAAGGGTCGACAACATTGTGCCGCTAGTGGGGAAATCCCCCTCATTGTGGAGATCTGCAAAAGCACACTAGCCAGAACATGTGCCTTATTAAGAGATTTTACCCCATTCAAAGAGATAGGAATCTGGTCTTGGCATGGCCACCGTGTGAACAGACTTTCCCATACAGACTTTGGTTTGACTGTCTATCTTGTTCTGTGCCTATAGATCAACTGTCTATAGGTCAGATCAGCCTGGTGAACTGAGTGAAAAAGCAGGCAGGGGCACCGCTCTGCAGCTTTGAAGAGCACTGGGTCAAATGCCATTACTGGTTGGCTACGTTAGTCTGTCAGCTCCAGTCCAAACAATAGAAGCATACTTATTACCTCTTTAGAGCCAGCTGCCAGGACCCTCTTCACATTGTACAAGACACAGGCCTTTGTGTTACCATTCCTCACACCATCAGCCGGCCTCACACCATCAGTCTTCAGTCTTTCACTCTCTTTCAGATCAGTACCGCAATCTTATAAAAGCAGAGCTGTGTGTTCGCCCATGTGGAGAGAGGTGCTGGTGATAGTTCCCACTCTACAGGTTTCCTTAATAGTTAACAGGGAGGAAAAGGCATTTCAGCTTGGGCAGATGGACAACAGCCAGGCTGGGAAAGCTGCAACGTATTTATGCTTTTTCCTCTTCTTCTTGGCGATGGGGAATGTTCTTCTTAAAAAGGAGAAGGGGGAGAAAGAGAGAGCGAGGGACCGTGTCTGTTCTGTCTCTAAAGCTCTGGATGACTCATAGTGAAGGAATGACTCCACACTTTCCCCCTCCACGCTACACACTCGAATCCCCACTCTAAACAACCATCGACTTTGTATTTCTATGCGACTTTCACGACATAATCTCTCCCAATAACAACGTATAATAAATCTCACGGCATACCAAATGGTCACAGCAGGACTGTCCTGGATGCTGCAACATCTCTGCTGAAAGCCATTCCGGAGTTGACCCAATATTGTATCGCTTTTATGTGGGTGATTTATATGCTTGCGCAGCTGAAGCAGCTGCTGTTTTCTCAGAGACTTCATATGAAATGTTCTGTTCTTTGTTATTGATCCAAAATATACGAGAAAAGTGGCCACAGCATTTTACGTGTCTCACCTTGCACGAGGCTGTAAATAAACATCAGAGACGCAAACAGAAGCCAAAGTAAAGGAGAAACGTTTGTAACTGCGCATATAGTTGGAAACACATGCTTACTTCATACGTTTACTGTTCCATATGCTTATGTAAAAAACCTTATGGCTATAAATCTGTTGACTTCCAGCATTCGTTTAAATCATTTTAATTTTGCGTAAATGATTGAGCCTTATACTTAACTCCTTTAGGGCACTGTACTCTGCATGTAACTACTCCCTCACATAAGAAGCATGCAACTTATCTTGGTAGACATTTTAATGGTTCCTCCCAGAACAGTGTTTCTCAACATAGTCTCCTTTGAGCCCCACATGGTCCACTTTCTTTTTGCTTTATCCCAGCTCCCAATACACCTGAACCAAGCAATTTGTAAGATTTTCAATTTAGAGCATTCCATAATTAAAGACTTTTTTAACAGAATGTGAATAAATAAAAAGATATCCATGTGTTACCTTGCAGAAATAAATTCTGAAGTTGGCATGCTAACCAGCTAGCCCCAGCTCGTCCTGTCTCATAATACCACTTTGTACCTCTAGAGGCGATAGTGAGTCACTGTAACGTGGAGTCTAATTAGTCCATCATGAGAGGATGAAGAAGCTGCTGCTTCCCGGACAACGTATTCTAACCTCTGGTCAGTCATGTTGAAGGTGCTGCTCCTGGTTACATCTTTTAAGGGCAGGTAGCCACAACGATGGCTGAAGCTCTTGGCGAGCGACCGCCACTCCCTGCAGCAAATAAGAGAAGCAAATAAAAACTGAAGCAAAACGAGTTAACATTGGTGCTGCTTTCCATCACTGGAGACGCTCTTAGATAATAAAGGAGGACGTTTGATGCTGAAATTTCTGCTAAACTGGTACAGAGTGAAGAGGGAGGAGGAGGGATTGTGCATTTCCTTGTTTCTTACTATAGGGGTTGACACCACTAATTTCTGGTGATATTTTGCACCCTATTTTTTGGAACATGAACCTGACAGGTTGTGTCAACTTACAAATTGTTCCTTTGGGATCTGTTATAAGTATGATGAGGGTATATCAGATAAATGTTTCTTTAAAGCGTCAGATGTCTAGAGTTATCATAACTGGCGTTAGGCCCAGTGAAACAAGGAATATACATAGGCGTATTAGAAAATGAGTACTGGTAACAATTCTGAAACTAATCTGTGATAAAGCAAAAAAGTGGGATCCCTAAGGATTGGATTAGCAAACACTACCACTCGGTCAAGCACACCACTACCTAACTCAAACTGTGGAGCTTAATTCATAAACTCCTGTTCAGTTTCATAGAGATATCAAGTAAGTAAAAGAAGCTGATGGATGTATATTGATCGTTCAAACACACACACACACATATATATGTATGTGTGTGTGTGTGTGTGTGTAGTTGGATGCACACTCCACACTTACTGTCACTTTGCTCTTTGGGCCCCTAGGTACCCACTTCCCGCCCCCCAAAACATGTACTCATATATGAACTCTTATTCTAAACTCAGTCTCATGAACCACTCATGCACTCATTCACACCACATATATAACAATGAGTACATAACAATGAACTACACAAGATTAAAAAACATAAAGCCTATAATGAACTGGATCCGTCCTGGTACTTATAATAACTCATTCCAGCTATGACACCTTAAATACATTTTTATATGTGAAGAAGCTCATTGGCCAGGTTTATAACTCACTAACCCACTTTACCACATTTAGTAGTCTGAATTCTCTTCACCAGGGGGAGCTATCACCTCTAAGTAGTTTTTGTATACATCGTCATAGAAGGACAAAATGGCATGAACCCCCACCAGGCAAGGCTTAGGATTTACTGAAGGATTCACAACAAGACCACATTATTACTAGTGATACATAGTTCTCTTACAAGAGTCAGATGTTCACGTGACCATAATCTGAATTAAACCCTGTGAAACAGTGAGTACTACTACCAGGTATGAAACTTTTCTGCAAGTTATCTGGTTATGAGAGTGAGGAACTGGAGTTTGGACCCACAAATGGATTCTCATGTCTAGTTTCTTAGACAAGGATTTTGCCTAGTCCCGGATTAAATTGCAGTGCCAGTGGTGAATCACTTCTGAAAATTCTTTTAGTCTAGGCATAGGCTTAATGTGGGTCTGGAAAACTTGAGTTTGAGGAGTTATGTTGGGGAGTGATGTGAAAGTTACCTAATGGCTAATACAGGTATGAATTGTAATTGCAACACTTGAGGTACTTCCAAATCAAATGTTTTTCTTGTGTGTGTGGGCGATGAACAGTGAGGTACTATGTGACGTCGTATGCACCATCATAGGATTTCCTAAGGGAAGCACACTGGCAGGAGCAGTACCCTCATTAATGTGGTGCTAAAAGTGTACCCAGTTATAACAACACAAAGTAATACCTCTCACCTTAATAAGTTTGGCTTTGTTAACTTACATGGATATACAATGTTTTTGAAGCTACAGAGATCAGAGTATGTTTGGTCAATTGAATACTGATATTGTTACACTTATTTTACACTTATAGTTTTTTGTAAAGTATCTTGTAATATGCAAATTACTTTGATTATTCAAATGTGAACACATCTTCATATTTATTAAAAACAAAAAAGTGTTTCAATGATTAAAATCTTCATTCCACATAAATGTCCATTGGAATATTCAATGTTTTTATTTATCTATGAAATAAAAAATGGGGACCAGTTTCAGCTTCGTGCATTTTGAGTATGGTAAATGTTGTACTGTAATAAACTATGGTGAAGGCCCGCAGATATATGCGGATACTACCTAACCTTATAAATTATGTAAAAAAAAAAAAAAACAATAGTCCTAAAAGATGAATATTTCTTGCTTTCCCCCTTGCGAGATTTGCCTCTCTTTTTTTTGCAAATAGTTCAAAAAGCTGAATAAAAAGTTTGAAAAGTTAAAAAAAATACTCTGAAAAGTTGAATAAAATTTAAAAAGTAAGTAAAAAAGTTCTAAAAATCACAAGTCTAGTAGCTTATACCAAGGGTGAGGTCGTATGAACCCATAATTAACCCTGACATTACATTTCATATCATAAAATTTAGATCAGATTTGTGGTTGATGTCGTGCATCATAGCTCATTTGCATAAATTTGAGCTAAGTTCAACTTGATCTGGTCACCGAATTTAGCTACTTTGCATCGTTAAAGGTCGCATCTCTGAATGCCGCTGAGTGTCGCTGACTCTCATTAAAAATGATTGACTTTTGGTCTCTATATCGATTCATCATTTGTGGTCTACACGCACGGTCAAGTGGCCGGATGCAACTGCAAGATATTTAAGGTGGATTGGGAAGATAGAAGCTGGTAAATGGAAGCTGGTAAATGCCTTGATTGGAAAATGTTACCAGCATTAAAAAAATAATTAGGATGTTTTGATAGTCTAAATGAGCTGATGGGGGTTAAGATCAGTCTGAGCTGAATTACCATTAAAAACACAATAAAACATTTCAACTCTACACTGTAGAATGTTACTACACTGTAGTGATGGTATGAAGATGCTCAGCAGGATAATTTGCTGTTTGTGTTTGGAGAAGTTTGAGAACCAAAATGTTAACAAATGAAAGATCACACTTATTATTTGATCTTTGCACTTATGCTTATATATGTCTGTGTATTGTTCTCTCTAGGCAGCAGGACTGACCCTTGTTCGGGCAGTGTCTGAGCTCAGGGTGAGTTTTAGACTCCTAACCTACTTATACTAGCTGGGAAACATTATCCGACAGAACACTAAGCACGGTTGTAAGTCGCTCTGGATAAGAGCGTCTGCTAAATGCCGTAAATGTAAATGTAAATTATTTAGCACAAGAAATAGTGAGGAACACCGAATCCTGCCCATGAAACATCTGGACAGGCGTCGGCAGAGATCTCTCAGAAAGAGAGGGATGGGGTGGGTTTTCAGTTGGTTGCAGTCTGCAACTGCACCGCTAGAGGTTACACACTGCTCCAAACCAGACCAATTACAGTGAACGAATTACATTACATTATATAGAATTACATTCTCATTCTATTTCCATCAGCTCTGTTGAGAGTTTACACGAACCAGCTTGTATGAAGGCTCAGAGTCTAGGGTTGTTGTAACTGTATGATCTCATACATGGCAAATCCAACCTAAGCGTCCTCACTTGGAACAATTAGACAAAAATTAGACTTCTACAGGGCATGAGATGACGTCAGACACAGTCATGAAATAAATTTCATTCTGCATTAAGATTACTTCCTGCCACACTGCTCTCCCTGTTTTCATGGAATTACACTAGAACCAGTGTATAATTCAAACTAATGCCATAGTCCAGCAAGTGTTCACAATTACACAATCATTTTCCTCCTGCTCTCCGTGTTCTAATTAGGGACTCCTTCCCGTCTGAGGGAAGAATTAGCCGAATAGTGAGTCCATTTGAAAACGGAGTCTTGCAGTCAGAAGGAAAGAACACCTCAGTTAGTGTTTAGAGCAGAGCTGAGAGCAGCTAAGATTCTGCGTATTACGAGTACAGTGTTAATGTAGTGAGTGGATGCTTCCATTCAGTCACTGTTTCATGCAAACAAGCTGTGGTTTGTCAGTAAGGTTGGATGGACTCTACCCTGTGTCCTGGCCAGAGGAAACACGGGAGGTTCCTGAGCCGGAATTCTGTGACTGGCTCAACGGGTTCTGGCGGCCGAGTGAGGTTTTTCTGGAGAAGACAGGAAGCAAGAGGTGCACACTTCAGCTAGAAATCCTTCATTGGTGACCTTATTTGCTCCCAGGAAATGAACTGATTATTTCTGCTTAAGTGTTTTGGTGTAAGCCTTAATGCATTCATCAGAAGAAGACTATCAATCCAACCAGGACGTTTCAGTATGAGTCATGGATAAACTGAATCTTCTCACAGACTGTTATCCAATCTAGAGGTTATACCAGTCATGTGAAAGTCTTCCGTTTGATGATGCTGGATGGCCAACTTTCAGTGGTCAGCGTATGACTCAGGGTCTCCACAATGTTGTAAACAGAAGCTTTTTTGTGTGGTTAAACATGTAACCATGAATCTTCGTTCCCAGCTTTGTGCTGTTTTGACTGAGGCTTGTTTAAACGAGAACCTCACCATGGAGCCTTTGCAACTTCTCACTGATTAAGCACATTTGGAGAACGCTGAGGAACTGACCGACGTAATACTGGGCAACTTCATCCTTGCTTTCTCCCACATTTTCCCTCTTCTCCTGCTTTCCCTCCATTACTGCTCTCTCTCACTTCAAAAAAAGAAAAAACTTTGGAAGTGATTCCTACAAGCTCCCAAATCCTCTAAATAGCTTCCTTTTAAAAGCTGTTTTTTAACCTTAACCGTAATTTCTGCATCTTTCTTATCGTCCATCTCCATTGTTCTAACTTTGCCTCTCAGCTTTTCTGTGTAGACAACATTCATCCCTCTCATCCTTAATGCCCAGATTGTGCTGTGACTGCCTCTATCTCTCTAGGCCTTATGGAGAAGATCTCCTCCAGATGTTGTCTTGGAGCTTGGAGCCACGGCAGCTGGGAGTCGTTAGCCCGGCGTGTTCTGCCAAACCTCCGCCCCCTTCTTCCTAAACCCCTCCTACGCTGACCAGGCCGAATTTCCATGGCCACAGTCCTCGTTCGGATCCTCCACGAAGTTCTGTGTGGGAGTGTAAGGTTGTAGATGAGTAAGAGGGCATGAATTTGGCTCATGGAAAAAAAAAAAAAAGCACATTTCTTTACCATCATTGCAGTGTCGCCACTTTACATGTTATAAGATGTTAAAGTTAATTGCAAAGCCTGTAAAATAAAGACAGATGGCATTTGCCATAAAACATCGAGGTGTGTTTTTAATTATGAAGCATTCTTGCCGACAGCAGCTACACGCAGCATGTACGCTGACTGTGAATGGGTTAACCTAGAGATGAGGCAACCGGTTATGTGCCTTATCACCATGATGGATTGTTTTACTGCAGGCTCTCCAAGCTGTTTTACTGGCTTACTAAGCTTTAGCTCCATCTGCATTTGTACAGAGTAGCAATGAACCAAATTGAACCGAATTTCCACAGAAAGGAAGGAGTTCTCAAGAAGGCAAAAACATTCAAATAAATAAAAAATAAATTAATTCTGTCCTGACATTTATGACTCACAGCTGAATGTGTGGGGAATGCTAGCCTGGCCTGTAGCTTACAAAACTACGACAGTGTTTGCCTGTGCTGAATTACTGCTAAGGTGCATCAAAACAACTGGATGTAGCTGTTACATGGAAATGGTTGTTTACTACTCAGCTGAGCTGATGGATCAGAAACCACAAAAACAGGCTTGCAAACAGACAGATGGAGGAAACACATGATGTGAAAAGAAGCAGAGCAGATATTGTATTGCTAATTGCGCTGCCCTGTGTAGACTTAGATTCGTCATAACCAACAGCCAGTACCATGCAGAAAACAATGACCCATAAGGCAGGTGCATTCCAACCATTTGGGATATTTGAGTATCCGTAAAAACCTGAATGGATATCCCATTTACTGCAGGGGATTTAAAAAGGGTGACAGGGCGGTTTAGTCATTCATTCATCTTCTAAACTGCTTATCCTTCTGGGTCATGGGGGGTGCTGGAGCCTATCCCACCGCATATTGGGTGAAAGGCAGGAAATACCCTGGACAGGTCTTCAGCCCACTGCAAGGCAGACACACACACACCTAGGGGGCAACGTAGCATCTTCAATTCACCATGACCACATGTCTTTGGCCTGTGGGAGACGGTTTATTATTCTAAAATCGATGATGCTTTAAGATTCATGTCAACTATCACATAATTAGTCGCTGATCATATGATTGTGACAGAAACAACATTGATGCCGTAGAGAGGACAACAGGTGGGGAGCCTGGTCAATTTGGGGTCTATAACTGTGGCTTGCTGAAGGCTAGCAATGTGAGCCAGAGCATGTTGGAAAGGTTATTTATAGAGTTTATAGAGCATTCTTCTTTTATAGAGTTACAGAGCTCTACATTTCTATGGCTGTCTGGACATCTGCAGTGGGCAAGAATCTTAGCAAAGCCTTCTAGGAAGATGAACACAAATTTGCACAATTCTGGGGTCCATATCTGTAGTACCCTGAATGCTAGCAATGCGATCCAGGTTTCTTTGCTGGAAAGGGCACGTCATGTAGTGGAGAACCTATGGAGGTTGGCTTCATCACTGATTTTTAAAGTTGGATTTTTAATGCAGCTTGTTGTAAAGCCTTCCCTTCTCCTGTGGTTTCATTCATGACATTAACAGTGATTAGTTGACATGGACTTGACTTTCATCAACTGTCAACCTCCAGTCCAGGGCTGTCGTCTAAGAGAGCAGGATCTACATGTACGGTATTTGGCAGACACTTCTATCTAGAGCAACTTACAATTTGATCATTTCTTACACAGTTAGGTGAGGAACGTGTTAGGAGTCTTGCCTAAGGACTCTTATTAGTTTAGGTTAGGTAATTACCCAGATATGTATCGAACCCCAGTCTACAGCACAGAAGGTGGAGGTATTGCCCACTAGGCTACACCAACCAGGACATAGCTTAGGCTTAGAGTGAAATCCTCTTTCATAGCAGTGAACACAACTGTGGGAAGTGGGAAATGTGGGACAAAGATAGAGGGCCTGCAGTATCCCATTCATTGTGACCCCGGCAACCTTTTCACTGCTGACAGAACCATATGTCTCTCTCCAGTGCCTTCTTCAGTCGTGCAGATGGGCCAGGTCTGTGTGGATGTGAAACTGAGGGCTCTGATGTTGAGGTCAGGGCCCAGAGGAGTTGGTCCCAGGTTAGCTCACTCTGTACATGACGTGGTACATGAGCATAAGCTTGTCTAGCTGAAGTTTCAATATCATTAGCTAGGGCTCTTGATGGCTCCCCTGCCTGTCTTCAGTGGTTACGTAGTTCAGGAGCTCGGGCCAGAAACACTGTCCAAAACACCTCTGGAGCGTCTCAACTAATGCACTGTAATCAGACCTTTCGCTAGGGTCAAGCAATAGCAGGCAAGCTTTAAACAGAGTGTCAGCTGCAAGGTTTCCTTAAGGAGATCACGCGAATGATTTGGTTACTGGTTCAAATTGTGCATGAAAAGCTTCCCAATATGCTTTACCATTGACACTTACTCCTCCATATTGAAAGGAGCCAGTTAAGGTGGTTTGGGCGTCTGATTCGGATCCCCCCTGGATCCCTCCCATTGAAGGTTTACCAGGCACAGCTACCTGGGACGAGACCAAGAGGTTTACCCAGGACCCAGGGATGATACCTCCAAGCTGGGCTGGAAACAGCTTGGGATTTCCCGTAAGGAGTTGGAGAAAGTTGCAGGGGACAAGGCCGTCTGGGCTTCTCTGCTTTCCCAACTGCAACAGTGACCCTTAACTGGATTAAGCGCTATAAGAAGATGGATGGATGGTAACTGTAATGAAGGAAGTCTATGTAGTGTGTCAATGTGCACATGAGAGTTTAAACTGTAGCTCGCCATGGTGACTCTTGCGGAGTTGGTGGCCTACACATTGAACTTCTGTATTTAAGCTATCTGGATAGTAATGTAAATGAGAATGGGAACATTCTGCCATTATGCCATGGATCATGTCATCTTTGGCTGTTACCATGTTAATCTCATGTCACAGGTTTAATTCAGCACTCTCCTTTTATTGTCAGTGAGTATATGAACAAAAATGGGACAGTCAGTAGTAGGACACCTATTCAAATAGACTACAGTATAGTCTAGTGCTGAGGTCTTCAGATCCAGTTAAGAGAACAGTTAATGTAATTGATTGGCCACACAGTGTCACACCTACCAATGATTACAAAGTCCAGGACTGGAAACTGGATTCAAGGTCCAGATTTATAGACCACTTGTCTCGGTGTATTCAATTTGACTGAAAAGTACAATGCACATCAATAAACACATATCAATAATAACAGTGATGCATCTTCTTTCTCTTGATTTCCTCTTTCTCTATGTGGCTTCATGTAAATTTATTATACTCATCATCAAAAATAATAACTGCACAAAGAATCAACTGACAGGAATGAAACTTAGTGGGCAGGTTTGACACTGTGAGACATACGAACAATTCAAGTTTCACACTCGGCCACGCATGTGACGTAAGCAAGGACGGCCCTTATTCCTATACCTGACTGACCCAACAGCCCTGCATGAGTCATCCTGTTAGCACCACTGGCAGACGGCTGCATAATGCAGGACAACATGCATTCTGACTGTTACAACAACTACACCACATCAACATCACCAAAGATTCCAATGGTGTTGTGCCAGACTGTCATGGAGTGATGTGTAGGTACGTGGTCAGCGCCAACCTTTTTCTTGTCACATGTCACATGTCCAGAAGGCCCGGTGTCACTCCACCTCCACCCCTACCACAAAATCTGCAGGAACTGTGTGAGCATATTCAAACTGCATGGGGTGGATTATCACAGGACACCATTAGGAACCTCTACAACTCCATACCGAAACATCTGGCATATTGCATTAGCAAACATACTGAGAGACACTACTTCTGTATGTGTAGCTCTATAAATATTGCCCATATCAGTCTAAATTTATCATCATTTATTGTTCCTGGTAACCTTTATCTTCATCCCAATAGCACTGCAGTCCCACACTTCATTCTGGGTGCAACTATTCTTTTGTAATGAGTGTAATTCTTTTCATTGTCCTAAATAAGACACTAAGTCTAGTGAGATAACAGAAAGGACAGTTTGACAGCTTTGACAGCTAGTTAACTAAGACCTTAATCCAGATCCTACACATCTCCCCGTGTCTTTGATTTAGGAAATGGGTCACATTTCACTCCCCATCCAAATTCTCAGAACATCAAGTAAATAAGCGCTCCAAAAACAACATTGCTACCAGAAAGCCCTAAAAACTTGTTAGATCCGCCTTTGCTAAGCTGCAGGAGGACAGTCAGGGTTTAGTGTTTTAGCAAAGCGTCTGGTGAGGTTGGCAGCAGCCTGAGCAGTGACTGACACATTCTTCAGCCGTTTGGTGCAGTACTTGGCAGTTTGGAAAGGGAAGTAATCTAAGTGTCTCATAGGAGGCAGAATGCCTTTGCTTTGCCCCTTGCATAAGTGCTGCTCTGGTGAACTGCCTCCTTCACCTACATGTATGCGTCAGCCCTGGACATGCTCTGCCTGGCCTGTAATGCATATACTCCTCTTTTGGCCTTCAGCTTTGTTTTCAGTTCGTGAAATGGACATTCAGTGGACACGGCCAGTTGAGAATGTTTAGATTTTTGGCCTCGACTTTAATATATCCCTCCTGCAGCTGTCATTGGCAGTCACGTCAAATGACAGATGATCTGGTTACATCTGCAACCCGTTCCTGTATATTTTACAGAGAATGTGCTACGCTCTTCATTCCATCACCCAGATTCATTTTTGCCTCATTTCTATGCAGGACAAGACTTCTGTTCTGGGGGCTTGTATCTGGCAGTGCTGCAGTATTATTATTACGTTCTTCTGGGGTCCGTCAGGCTGCTAAACTGACCAGTGCATTGCCGAATCTTAACCATGTGTGACGTGCTTGAATTTGACACCTAAGCTTGTAAGTCTCGTGATGGCCTGCATTACTGATACTGTCAGTTCTTTGGCCTTCATGTTGACAACAGCAACATGCTCCAGAAGGAAATGGTAATCTAGAACGTCCCCCCCCCCCACACACACACACTTTTGCATGAACTAAAGATATAATGACACACAGTTGGCCGAGAAAGAGCTAAGAAGCCAATTGTCCAATTACATATCTGCAACTATGTATGAACAGGGCTTCCTTTCCTAGATAGTCAACCGATACAGATGTATATACCTTTGGATTAAAGCTGACAATCACTGCTTCATTTCCAGTGTTCTAGATTATAGAACCAAAACAACAAAAAACAACAAATACTATCTGATTACTTACAGACACACTGCTGTACATTCTATCCAAAGCACAACAACTTTACACTGAGAGCAGAATACATCCAAATGTGCTTTGTTTTCAACTGGTATAGACCCTGCTTTCATTTATACTTTCTTTTCTGGCCCTGCTATAAAAGATCACTTTTGCTTGTTTTAGTCATTAATAGGAAAAACACTGGCATCATCTGCATCATTGTTCCAACATTGGCATCATTGTTCGAAAAAACAAAGCCTAATGAAAAGAAGATGACAATGGGCACAACAACACTGACTGATCTTGAAGAATCAAAGCCATTCATAGGTTTTGAATGGATCAATATGGGTAAAGTATTATTATGAATTATGGTGTAAAAGCCCCGGAGTAAAATATTACACTGATACTAAACTGAGTGTATATTAAACATCTATAAAGTCAAACTCATTGTTGGATGACCCGTTTGTTGGGGGACCTGTCCACCCTAAAAGACTCCCTCTACCTGTACTGAATGGGCTCAGACTNTGGGGGACCTGTCCACCCTAAAAGACTCCCTCTACCTGTACTGAATGGGCTCAGACTGAAACCATGCCTGGTAGGAGACTGCTTGTCCAACAATGGAAATCAGCTCATGCACCATGAATTACAGATCGGCCTAATCTGCTTGCTAGGGTGGCGGCTTATGAATGTGTATCCTTGTCTCTGCTGGGCAGCTTAGAATGGTATTACCTGAAATGGGAATGATTTCTTCACTACATTAATGGCATGTAAAGTCAAACTCATCGTGTAGCTCCTTTACATGTACACATACCAATATGCACCACGCATCTGCTCACTTTGTCCCACTGACAACTTCTCAGCGCTTCTTTTCTTTTTTCCCCTCTGTATTTAATTTTTTTACTATTTCATTATTTAATGTCTCAGTCTTCTGTTTTATGCATGTTTACACTGACATATTTCCCTGGTTTTGTTTTTTCACACTCTCGTGTTGTAAAATGTCAATCATAAAAAAACCCAACAAGCCTAAATGAGAAATATGAAAACATGTGAGGAAAACATTTGTATATTATATTCCATTTCTGCGAATCGATCTTCCCAAATCTTACATACTGCACCTTTAAACCACATGAACCACCTAGACCTTTGGCTTATTATGTAGCTGTAAATCCTAAGTAATAATGTATGATTATGACGTACTCTGAATGATCTGGCAATTAATATGTCACATATGTGAGTGAGGACACACGTTTAAAGGGTTACAGACACCCACTATCCTTATGTGTAATCCTATATCTGTCAGGAAGTGAAGGTTGTAATCCCTAATTGATTAGTCTGGTTCAATCCTCTTGAGATAAGCTGATAAAGGGGTGATGCCAGGGTAAAGACACATGCACTGCTTGTGTGAAAGTGTCTGAAACAGAAGAAAAGCCTTTGAGTGACATAGTATTCGTTGGAAGGCACAGTAATTTCAATGTGTCAACAATGGTGCTGGGTCTGTCGAGCTCAGCAGTGTCCTCTGTGTATGTGCAATGTTCCACTACTCAAAAGACATCTTGCCAAAATCATGCTAATGGTGAAAAATGAACAGTCATTGGATACTATAGAAGAATGACTGCACTGCACGGGTCAATGAATCCCATTTTCTACACTCAGTGTTCCAAGAGACCTAAAATTTGGGGCAAAAAACACCAGTATGGTCTGCATAACCACTGTAGACTGCAACTGGGGATAGAACAGTTGAAGTAGTGGCATTCAGAACCTGTGATCATCATCAATGCATCTTTATTTTAGCATAATGATTTTCTGTGCCATAAGGTCCAGAAAATTAAAAAACGTTTCCGTGAATATGACACAAAATTTAAAGGTGCCATAGCATACATTTGTTCAGAGCTTGTGCTTGCTCTTTGATACATACATAGAAAAGTAGTACATAGAAAGTAGTTTTACATCTTCAATTACACTCTATGATTTGGCCCTAGAATGAACCAAGCTGTTTCCCCTTTTTGGTGAGCTCATGAATAATCTGATGAGCTCTGCTCTGATTGGCTGGTTTGCAGTGAGACGCCACAATGATCACACAGAAGCTACATGTGGAAAAAGACACAGGCAGGAAAATAAAACGAGCTATTTAATTAGCTATGCTAGTTACTTGGAGCCTGCTAGTAGCTAACGTTACCTATACTAGCTACTCACTTTCCTGGTGGATATGTGGTCGTTGATCCGACTCAGACTTGGGCTGTGGGTTGGTTGAGTTGGCAATGGGTAGCGTGGTTGAACCGAGGAATGAAAGGAAGTTGACTCGATCACAGACTTCACTCTTTAATGCTAAACACTGTTCTCAAGCTACATGTAACTGCTACTAGACATGTCCGCCATAGTTTCTCTCTGCCGCTCTTCTTCATTACCCCGCGCTTTCTCTCCCTCTCTCTCACTCGCTCGCTCGCTCACTCACTCCGCCTACCGTTCTACGTCATCCAACACATACAGCAGATTTTAAACAACCATTTACAGGATGTAGTTTTCATATAACAATTATTAATTACTGCGCTTACATGGACATCAACACACAGTAGATTAAAGTTGTTCCTCACTATGAAACTCTCAGTTTAAGAAGATGGTCTTCAACCGGCAAACACCGATACAATCACACAGCATGGCTGGTACTTACAGGCTGCTGTTGGGGTTGTGATGCTAACAAAGGTGGAATTGCTCCTCTCTTCAGTGTCAAATGCTGATACTGTCCTCTGTGCTTGAAGTGAAATGCGCAGAACAAACTAACAGCTTTGAATTAAAGTTGTCCAGTTAAGGATGTGGGAGCTGAAGTTGGCTTCCTGTTCGCCAGCTTGTTTTGTGAATTTTCTGTTCCACCTTAAATGGTGCCATAGTTACGTTGTGGCATGTGTACAAGATGCAGGGTTTAAGGTGGGAAGGGAGCTTTTGATCAAAAAGCTGGTAAATACGAGCCAACTTTAGCCTCATTTGAAGACAGTTCGCTTCCATTAAAAGGGTATGAAAATTGCTCACCACCTTTATAGTCTGTAACGATACATTTCTCATTACTGTTGCTTCATTTTCATAGTATGTACATTTTCAGGGTGTTTTATCTTAAAAAGAGTCCGGACTTTTACATGCATGTTTGTATTTAACGTAGGAGACAAAAGTCTTAAATAGTTCACGGTATATCAGTTTTATGTACTGAACTTTGCTTATTCGACTTATTCCGTTCTATGGCATCTTTAATAGGAGATTTGAAAGATCTGCTACCAGCTAACTCAACTGTGTGAAGCAATTTAGTTAGCAAGAAACAGAGTCCCAGTAAAACACTTTCAACACCTCGAGTTTATGTTTTTCAGCAGGCGAAGGGGCAACTGTAGGAATGCATGCCTAATAGCAGGGGTCACCGTCATCTATTGCCCAGTGACCTTGGCCGTGTAATTTCACATTTTGCCCACTAAAAATGCAAAACCTGGGGTTTGAGGGGCCACGTGTCTTGGAATTTTTTCCTTTTTTTAAAAAACGTACCAGACCTGTTACATTTTCACACTTATTCACAAATATTCACCTGTAAAAACAAACAACTGTTTATTTGGCCAGACACAGAAGTAACTCCATGAAGTCAGACTGTGTCAGAATGCACAAACTGCAGCATTGCCATTGCCACTGCGATAGCTAAAATGACAGCAAGAGATGACTTCTTTTTAGAACGCAGAGCATTTATTTGTAGCTTGCAGTGATGGCTGGGTTACTGAAATATGCCTTGAGTCTCAAAGGCAGGGGTGTAGAAACACCAGTTGCAATGCCTCCTGTCCTGTTTGACAGGATGTTGGTGGTCTTCATAATTTGTTTGTTTCTTTTTTCATGTTGGTTTTTTTTTTTTTTTTTTGCCATTACAGACCAGATGTTTCCTTTTAACGTGTATTTATTTAATATGTTTATTGATGTTCCAGAAAACTAGAATGTGGCCAAATATAACACAACATGTAATAAACTTAAAATTAACAATCACACCTTTAAATGGGACTAATTATGCTCATTTTCGGTGTTTATACTAGATTTACATGCTTCAGTGTTCCCAAAACTCATTATACTTCTCATGCTGTAAATCCGTATTCACAGTCTGTCTGAAACACTCTGTTAGAGCTCCTGTGTTTTTTAAGCCTCCTGATGAGCCTGGTGTGCTCTGATTGGTCACCTTCGCTATTCTTAACAGACTTTACGGCCTCCAGTACTCGCTGTGTAGTTGTGTGAATGTGTACCAAGCTTGCTGGTAGTGTGTTGTGCTGTGGGAGAAAGTTTCTTACTCTGGTGTGTACTTTGGGATTCATAACTTTACAGACCGCTTACATGCACACAAATCTCCATTACACACCGGAGAACCAGAAAAGCATAATAGGTACTTTAAGCTTCAGAAGTTCAATTGTATTTAAACACCCACACTGGATATGTGGCAATAGCTGGAAATTTCTATTTCTATTAGAAGAGAATTAGCATGAGATTCTGACATAAGACACAGTAGTGATGGAGTGAAGCATTCTTTATTGAAAATACCTCTACAGCAGCCCCAAGGCTGGATCCAAATACATTTATGACATATAAAATTTTACACAATCCTAGTGGTACAAAACACCGTCTTTGGTTAAAGGCACTGAGACAAATTTGAAACAACTTTGCTTTTGTGTTTAAGTGACCAGAGGAGCCTGAGTGTACATTGTTAGCACCAAATTCATATTCAAGTGATACACTAGGGACTTCAAACATGAGATAAAGGGAAGTTTGAGGGCTGCTGTGACCCAGGCTTCAGAAAACACACAATGTCAGCTTGTACATAACTGCTTCAAACTGGGATGTTTTTTCAGAATATGTAGGGGTGACTCAGTGTACGCATCATCTCATAGAGAGAGGCTCAACTCTTGACCAGCAAATAGGAATATTTTCTGTACACAAAACTATGGACACATCCGACGACAAAAGTAATTTTCAATGAATATGAATGGTTGTATCTAGAATTCATATGCTCCAAAAGTAAGCACCAAAGTAATCTGGGGACCAACAAAAACACATTATGATATGACTTGATTGTGAGATTACATTCATTAATCTCTTTCCCGTACAAGTGACATACAAATGGTCACTGTCCATACTACACAGAAACATGTTCTGTCTCTTAAACATATCCAAGACTATGAAAAACCCTACATGATGTAAATTGAGATATGAGTCACAATTGACTGAGGAAAAAAAACAAAAAACAAACAAATATTAAAACTTGTGCTCTACTGCCCCACCCTCCACTCCGAACTGTTGTCGTGGATACACCTCTTTCTTTTGCCCCTCCCATTGCCCTATCAGCTTTTTATCTTCTTAGCTCGCATGCCCTCCACCCCTCAGATCAGTGAAACCTTTCGTGACACAGTTTGGTAAAAGACACCCCTGACCATGGAACGGTAGTCAGAGACCTTGAAGAGATGGCGGTAGGCGTACGTGTTGTCGTAGGGCCGCCCCCGACTCACCAAAGTGCGCAGGTTGGCTTCGTTCACCTGATTCCCGACAGCCAGAACGTAAAGCTCGATGTTATTGCTGTTCAGCTGCTCTACTGCCTTCTCTATCTGGATGTTGTTGATGCCCTGTGAACGGCCGTCTGAGAACACCAGCAGCTTCTTCTTCCTGGGTCTGCCTCTGAAGCGGTCAATGGCAAAAGTGAGTGCCCCTGTCACCTGTGTGCCAGCGTTCTGGAACTTGGCTTCTGCAATCTGGTCAACCACTTGAGTGACATTGCTGGAGAACTCAGCTTCCATGATAGCCTTGTCGCTGTACTGGCCAACAGCAACACGAACCTGGGCGTTTCCTTGCCTCTCTGCAGACAGGAACCGCTGGGCCAGCTTCTGAGTGAAGTCTTGGGTCAACTTGAAGTTCTTGGAGCCCACGCTAGCCGAGCTGTCCATCATAATGAGGATATCCGTGGGTTCGGTGAAGGAAACTGGATTAGAAATAGAAATATGTATTTAAAAACGCCAAACTAGGTTTTTAAAAGACACTTTTATATATCAAATATGTCTACATATTACACTCACTATCGAAAAAAAAAGTTGCACCTAGAAGGAATCAATCGACAGGAATGAAACTTGGGTAGGTCTGACATCATCAGACACGCAAATGATTCAAGCTTGGTCGTGCATGTGACATTAGCAAGGACGGGCCTTATCGCTGTACCTGACTGACTACATACTGTAAGGTTGTCCTGTTGTGCGTACTTTCTATTCTGACTCGTACTGTTGTGTTGGTAGCATACTTTGCAAATGAAGTATGCCTCAGAGAAGAGTTTGAAAGCAATTCCAGCAGTTGGAAGAGTTGGGGAGGGGTCGCATTGTAGGGCTCTGGGAAGCAGGATGGTCAGGAAGCAGGATCGATGTATTGCGCGCCATACCGGTTGTGCGGATACTACCATAGCACACTGTTGGCGTCAGTTGATAGAAGACACACACCAGTGACATGAAGGATCTGGGAGACTTACACAAACCACAATCTGTAGTAAATGGGTGAGAATAATCAAGCTGCATGGGGTGGATTATCGCAGGACACCATTAGGAACCTCTACTGCATGCCAAGAGGTATGCAGGTTGCGTTAGCAAACATGGTGGCACCATACACTACTTCTGTATGTGCAGCTTAATAAATATTACCCATATCAGTCTAAATTTAACATCATCTATTGTTCCTGGTAACCTTTACCTTCCTTCCCAATAGCACTGCAATCCCACACTTCCTTCTGGGTGCAACTATTCTTTTGGTGATGAGTGTAAATTATCAGTATGTAGTCAACATCTTCAGTCAGTCACTTCTCTAGTGGGCTCTAGTTTGGATCCTTTGGTCATTTAAAGCTTGTGTGTGTCTAAATGCCAAGACAGTGTGTATATATAGGCATAAACATTTGTTTGGAAGAAGCTTAAAAAATGTTCACCAAAAGCAAGGGCACACATGGGGGATATTCTGAATATGTATCATTACAAGAATCACTTACTTGGACAAGTGTAAGTGGGACACTTCTTGTCTGTGGATAAAAAAAGAAGACAGAAAGCGTATTGAGCGAGGACTCCTTTTCGAATCCTAAGTCTATTCACTGATCCGAGAACTAGAGTAAAGCATCTTACCTTCACACATTCTTTCCGTCAAGTTTTGCAGGAAGCTATCGTCCAGGAGCAAGCCAAAGTTGTCAAGGACAAAGGAGAAGCCTTTTCTGGGATCATCCAGACAGACCACCTCATCCAGTTGTTCCGTCCTAGGTTGTCTACCTGCGTAGTCTACAACACCTACACCACCAACCTACCAAATAGAAAATTACTGTGTCATACATCACACAGCATCATACAGTACATACTGAACAGCAAAACATATTAGATGTCTTATTCACTATTCCATGTATCTGTGGGACAGAAGTCATTGAAGCATACATATTAAAATTGAATTCTTTAAAATTACCTGAACCTTTGAAATAGACTGCGTAGTGCTAGCGTCATACAGTATAAGGCTAAATACTCTCTTCATCAAAAGAATAGCTGCACCCAGAAGGAATCAACCGACAGGAATGAAACTTGGTGGGTAGGTTTGACTTTGTGAGACATCCGAATGGTTCAAGTTTCTCACTCTGGCACGCATGTGACGTAAGCAAGGACGACTTGTACCTATCGCTGTACCTGACTGACCCAACAGCCACGATTGCAGCCATTCAGCGAGCAGTGGTGCTCTTCCTTCACGCAGGACTACATGCACACAGGCTGTTACGACAACTGCTCTTAACACCACGTCTACGTCACCAGACTATCATTGAGACATCGGAATGGCAGCAGGTCATCTTCAGTGACGAGTCCCGCTTTTGTCTTAGTGGAGACGACTAACAAATCAGTGTGTGGAGGCACCGTGGTCAGCGCCAAGATGAACGGTTTGTTGTCACACGTCCAGAAGACTTGGTGTCACTCTGCCTCTACCCCTACCACACAATCTGCAGGAGCTGTGTGAGAATATTCAAGCTGCATGGGACGGATTATCAGAGGACACCATTAGGAACCTCTACAACTCTATGCTGAGACATCTGACATGTTGGATTAGCAAACTTGGCGGCCGGATGCCATACTGAGAGACACTACTTCTGTATGAGTAGCTCAATAAATATTGCACATATCAGTCTAAATTCATTCATCATTTATTGTTCCTGGTAACCTTTATCTTCCTTCCCAACAGCACTGCAATCTGATACTTCCTTCTGGGTACAACTATTCTTTTGTTGATGAGAGTATATAATGCTAATCCTTTTACCTTCAGCCCTTTGCCGCACAGCACATTCAGAGGCACTTTGTCTCTAGTGGTATCGGAACGGCCATCGGTCAGAACAATCACTATGCTCTTCTCCTTTACCAGCCGGTCAATCATATTGTTAAGTGAGTACTGCAGGGCCTCTCCTGTGTAGGTGGCCTCAGCCAGCCAGCGCAAGTCTTTTACAGCCCTGGATAGAGAAAAATAGACATGTGACTGAAATTATGCACATGCAAGCAAAGTTAATCATTCCAGACAAACTGATCTGTGTTGAACTGTGTTTCTGTGCCCAACGTACTGCTTGAGGTCAGTTAGGGATTGGATGTTGGGGTCACCCAGTCTTACAGCCTCCTGTGCGCTGGCTCCACTGTACTGCACCACACCAACCCGGGACTCATTCGCACTAAACTGCACACAGCATGGAAAGAGGTAGTCAGGTACATTATTAAAGGTGTCTTGGCTGTTTAAAGTGTAGATTAAGATAAGAACCCTTATTCATCAAAGCTGCATACAGTTAAAGCTCCATATGGTTAAACTCATATTTCACCATATTTTCATTGGGTGTTTTGGCATAACTGTGTGGGGGGCGGAAAGGCCTAGTGCAAAGACTGAGAAAAGTCAGTTACTATACTGAAAATGCATTGGGATGTGGAGATTTTAAGCTGTAGGGTCACTACAACAACCAGAAAATTGTGCGGTTTGCCACTCGTTTCATTGGTTCACTCGTTTAATTTCTCTGTCAGCCAGGGGAACCATATTCATGCTTTTCCTTTCCTGTGCAGTGCATGTGGATTTGATATAGTCTGCTCATAATATTACAAGTCCAAAGCAGTGCAAAGCAGTCATATTATCTACTTCATCACACCAGTGTGTGATAATAACAAAATAATATATTAACAATTTACAAATATTTATCCATAATTTCTGTTTTTACTTCTGTCTCCTCCCCCAAAATGTGTGTGTGGTCAGCTTGGGACAAAAAATCAAAGATCTTGTGTTTTTGCCCCTTTAGGTGCTAGAGATGCACTGATACACTTTTTCCTGTTCTGATATGACACCTGATCCTTACGTATCGGCTGATACCAAATACGGACATCAATACTAACTCTATCTAACCTAACTAACCTATACATCCTAATGTTTACATGCTTGCTTTTTCAAAATTAATTTTGTTGAAATCTCTGTTCTATATTATAGATATACTTAACCGAACCGCATTTACTTGGATTATATATATTACATGCTTATGAAAACCTATTTTGGTTTATTTGATGTATAATCTTGCTATTACTATTATGCTATTATATTGTATTATTATACTATTATATTAGTAAAAATCACATTTAAAAACAGAAGTAAATGTAGCATATTTCTATATACCATATTTTATATAGATACATGTCAGCACACAGCAGCTCTCTGGCTCTGAAAACATGTGTCATTTGTCTTATACGTGACCAATGGAGGCAGCGGCAGCTATGCTAAAGGCTAAACCGAGGCTATCATTGCACTAAGAGTTCCTTCCATACTGTCTATCACTTATGTTCTCTCCCTCATGGCTCACGCCATTGACTTGTGAGCTTGCCAAATGTTTTCCTCTTGCATGACACCTGCGTGAACCGGGTCATGCTTCATATAAGTGGCAGGCATACGAGGGTAAACTGAAGCATGCTGTTGGTAAATGAAGTAAATAAGTGATTATTGATTGTTTCCACCCAGCTGTAGCTGATGCATCAGCTGCTCTCAAATTACCACTCATTCCAATGCCATGAATCTGGTGTAATTTGTACGCTATTTCTGGAGCTTGACTCTCGACTACTTTAATGAATAACGGTCGGTGTTCCAATGAAGGCGACATGGCCCACACCGGAGCTGCCGCACACTGAGTGAGCATCAGTCGGCACAGGAGACTTACTCTGATTTGCTGATCCTTCATGAGCCTATCAATGACAGTTATGATGAAGTCTTTAGCAATGGCAAAGTTGCTGGCACCGATACTCTCAGAGCTGTCCACAATAAAGGCAATGTCCAGGGGTCCACACTTACACTCTGAACAAACAAGAACATGTTAAACCACAATTCCCAAAGCAACTGTTTATCAGCAGTTGTATCTAACAGATGAGAAATAAGGACAACAAATACTAATCCAAACCAAATATACTTTGAAGGCATTTCCTCTTCTACACTTCAAAGTACAAAAAAAAAAGGCATACTCACCGCAACAAGCTGCAAGAAAGAAAAGAAAACCCACAAGAATGTGAATTTCCATTACATTGTGCAGAAAGGAAGTGATTAAAACATGTGACAATCAAGGGATTTAAACCTAGATCAGCATGCAAGAAGTAGCATGTGCTATCAAAATAGTGCAGTTAAAGATACTGAAAATGATTTTCCGGAAAGAAAAACAATCTGGGCTGGGAACTGAGATGTTTTTCAATTCAAGGACAATGGGAGTGTGTTGTTTCACAATGGCAAGCCCTTAACCAGTATAAACCACACTAAATACTGGGAGAACGCAGCTGCAGAAAAAAGCCATTTGTCTTTTCAAACCTGTATACCATCTACTCCTTATGGCATGGATATCTCTCAGTCATGGACAAGATTTACATGCATACCACACCCCTAGAAGTGGTGGTGCAAACCTTGTCTACACATTAAATAAATAGATAAATAAATAAACTTATCTGTCTGAACGACAAAATGCAACTATGCCAATAACTGACCAATCACTTTCATATCATGCTAATAACACAGCTCCATAAACCTTCTGATGGACGCTGTTTGACCCTGCTCTTCACTGGGTTCAGTTTAAGATAGCAAACTCTCATATACTCAAATATTGGACGTCATTACCCCCGTGTGGGAGCAATAGGTGGGAGCAAACATCGAGCAATCGTCGATTTTTGGTGGGGGTAGGACTTACACTAACGGGTGCACCCGTTTACACATGTAGTCATTTGTGTATTGATCAGCAGCAGTCGCTGCTTCATCCGTGATCTAACCTTGGAGCAGCACCTTAAACAAGATTGACAGTGGGCAGTGCCACTTCTTCATCCTCTCTCATGTTGGACTGATTTGACTCTACAGTGCTACAGTGACTCCCTATCACCTATCGTTGAGGTTAGGGCTGAACGATTTGGGAAGGATGTCTAACTGCGATTTTTCTGATCAGTATTGCAGCTGTGATTTAAATTGCAATTATTTTCTGCGAACTGAAGTCCAGGCCTGTTATTTGGTCATTAAGAAAGGAGCATCCACTTTCTCAGTTAGCTGTGGTTGTAGTGTCACAGCATATAGTTGTTTGGCTGCCTCTGATTGGTCTAATTCGTCTACAGGCAGTTTACAAGCTCTGATATTATGTTAATATTCCCCATATAAGACACAGTTTTGATAAACAGTCTAAATAAAATAGCAGCTCTTGCGATTTGAATACTGCACTCCTATACTGCACCCTAGTTGAGGTACAAAGTGGACAGGGCTAGCTGGTTAGCATGCTAACTTCAGTAGATATCTCTGCAACACAATACATAGGCGTCTTTGACACACTGTCAACACTGTTATTTCTTCAAATTCTGTTGATAATTTTAGTTTATTTAGGAATGTTTTAAACTAAAAATCTTACATATTGCTCCTTTAAAGCTTCTCCGTTTCAGAGCTCTTTCTAAACTGGTTACCATTTTGGGAATTCAGAAGTAGTTTCAGTTTATGTATTCCTCTTCTGGGTCAGAAGCATAAATGTACAGTTTAGCCATTGTCCTGTATTGGGTCACGCCTTGTCACCATTTGTATGTCTTCCAAGTCTACCCTACATTGTTAGTTTACTACATATTAAGGTTAGGATGCCATTATGTATGGATGGTGTATGTATTATGCAGGTACGCTAGTGTAGGTCAAAAAAGCTTGTTAAGTAATGAGTAACCACACAACTCAAAGATTAGATGGCAAGAGTAACACACTACTCACAGCACATCTTCATGATGATATCCAGAATTTCACAGTCCTACAACCAGAAAAACAAAACAGCAAAAAGTTAGAGAGAGAGTAAAGAGAGAGAGAGAGAGAGAGAGAGAGAGAGAGAGAGAGAGAGATGCTGGATCTTCTGTAACTGATGTTCAGGCCACCATTTTGCTGCACAAAATGGAGCTGCACAAGTCCATCTTGTTTTAATTAGTGCAGTCTGCACAACTCTCTCCAGAGACCTGCAAATAACGCATGAAATCTGCGTCTCTCTTAAAGCATATTTCTTCCCAGACAGAAGGATAACCGCAGTTAGTCCTAATAAATCATATCATCTCTGGCTTTCATTCACATACCACTCCTGAGAACTACACTATCATATCTGGCCTTGCGTTATCTATGCATGATGCTGATCTAGCTCTGCACAGCAGAGATCTGCGTATGGTGCATCTGTTTGGCCCTAGGCCCTATTGGTAAACACCTTTAAACCCACAGGTGTGTTCGTGAAATGTGAAATGTTAACGGACCAGCGTTCCAAAACTATCAGCGTTGATTTAGATCAGAAAGTGTTCAGCATGGAAACCACTGCTTATGAAACATTCTGGCAGATGCTAACAATCATGTACTAAAGCCCTCAAGACCAACTTACATCAGCTCCTGCAGGCCCAGGTGGTCCTGGAAGTCCCTGGACATGGGAAACAAAGCAGAAAGAAACAGCAATGACATACAGAGCTTACACTGATAACCACAACAAATGCTAACACGAAAATCCTCCCTCTGTAACATTGACCTGGACACAAACAAACTAGCGCTAAGGTCAATCTCTGTTTTCTTAAGGAGTACACAGGAGGGGCCCTGCCATAAGAAAAGAAGACACAGCTCCGGAGAGATCCAGCTCCAAATAAGAGCATTTTTGAGGCAGAGAAAGTCTCCTCCTTTTCGGGATGGTGTCCAGGAGCAGAGAGGAGCACGGTGGAATTGCTGCCTGAGAGTGGTTGAACTCTCTTCCCACAGGCTCGTAACTCACAGACAGCGTTCATCATCAGCACTGGAGAAATATGCTCAAATGTACCCAAAACACTGGAGGCGGCTAGAGAGATTTCATTCGCTGTTCCTTGGAATACGAGTACATTTTATCAGATGTTGTCAGTACTTTCTTTTGGCCTGTGTATAGCAGCTCCTTAGACTGGATCTCACAGACTTGACCTAGGAGGTCAGCAGTAGTTATGTTTGTTTTGCATGCTATATTAAGGCCACCATAAAGTTGTTTTTCTTTGTTATGCCTTTTTTATTTGACCTTTGTGAAAGGTTTGTGGACTAAACTCTACTGTGTCCTCTGGTGTGAACAGAGTGTTCTGTCTTTGCTGAAACTCTGCGTTCCCTGCATCACAATCCAAGAGTGTTTTGTTCCATGTGTTTTTCACAGATCTAATTATCTCTTAGCAAGAGTGACATTAATATGACTGCACATAAGCCTGTCCATATTTCACTGGTGTGTGAATACAAGCATGTGGAAAATATCACACTAAGCAGTAACGCATCGCTTTTATATGGGGTAGAGGGCAGATTTACTGAACAACTGTGAAAACATATGACATTCATTCCATCATACATGTTAGCTCTAGGTGATGTCATTAGGAAACATGACACAAACTTTCATAGCTATGCATTTCTATTCCTTCTGATAATCTGGACTCAGCAGACAGACTTACAAGCTGTGTGTTGGATATTCCTCAGCAGATGTCACAAACTTTTCTACTAAATTACAAAAAAAATATTTGTGACATAAAAATGCTTTATGACAAGACTGGGATCTTTAGCTATGAATAACCTGAAGTAGGAACCCCGGGGGACTCTGAGTTCTGTTTTATCCTGCATGTAAACGCAGTCACTAAAGTAACTTTTTGTCATTTGAGAAATATTGCTAAAGTTCGACCGTTTCTATGGGTTTGTTACAAGCAGAGTTGATCACTGTGATGATCCTCCTACAGCAGAGTTAAACACTGTAATTGTCCTCTTACAGTAGAGTTGATCACTGTCACGGTCCTCTTACAGTAGAGTTGATCACTGTCATGGTCCTCTTACAGTAGAGTTGATCACTGTAATGGTTCTCCTACAGTAGAGTTGATCACTGTAATGGTTCTCCTACAGTAGAGTTGATCACTGTCACGGTCCTCTTACAGCANAGTAGAGTTGATCACTGTAATGGTTCTCTTACAGTAGAGTTGATCACTGTAATAGTTCTCCTACAGTAGAGTTGATCACTGTCACGGTCCTCTTACAGCAGAGTTGATCACTGTAATGGTCCTCTTAAAGTAGAGTTGATCACTGTAATGGTCCTCTTACAGCAGAGTTGATCACTGTAACGGTCCTCTTACAGTAGAGTTGATCACTGTCACGGTCCTCTTACAGCAGAGTTGATCACTGTAATGGTTCTCCTACAGCAGAGTTGATCACTGTAATGGTCCTCTTACAGCAGAGTTGATCACTGTAATGGTCCTCTTACAGCATAGATGATCACAGTAGTGATCCTCTTACAGTAGAGTTGATCACTGTAATGGTCGTCCTACAGCAGAGTTGATCTCTGTAAAGGTCCTCTTACTGCGGTTCCTAAGAAAACAATCCACCCCCTACAGCTTGTACAGAATGCAGCAGCACAGATCCTAACAACAACTAAAGAGAGCCAATATCGCTCCTGTTTTAAAAGAACTGTACTGGTTACTTGTATCTTAGAGTTTAGAACAGAGTTTAAAGTTCTGCTAGTGGTCTTTAAAGCTCTAAGTAATCTAGGATCAGCTTACATCACAGAATGTCTCTCTGATTACGTTCCAACTCTTAGATCTGCAGATACTGACTTTCTGCAAATACCGTCTGAAAAATACAGACTACGTGGAGACTCTTTCAGTTACTCTGCTTCTAAACTGTGTAACTCAATTCCAGCTTCTATTCGACAGTCAAGCTCAGTGCTCACTTTTAATTACCGTTTAAAACATCCCTTTAACTTTAGCGTTTGGTTCAAACCCTTACATCCTCTTGGTGCCTTTGACTTTTAATACAACATAGTCTCTTCTAATACTGATCACAACTGTCTGTAAAGCACTTAGAGCTGCCACTATTATGAAACATGCTCTAGAAAAAAAGATTATTATTATTACAAAACAAATAAAGATTATCATTACAGTGTTTCACTGTATTGCTTGTTGTACGTGTGTTTAAAGCATTTCTGACATTCTGCTTATACAGTACAGTATACAAAGTAGAACATAATGATAAACATGCACTATGACAAGTGTAGTAAAAGGTGCATGTGTTCTTTACTCACTGGCCTTCCTTCAGGTCCTCTGTGGCCTTTTGCTCCTTTAGCTCCAGGGCGTCCTGGTTGATTGTTCTGTGGAATATAAGACAGTTCCAATCAGTCCCTGCACTTGTTTTATAGTCCATGAGAACATGTGGGCCATAGTGAATTCCGGTGCGATATGCCATGTCTAGGTCTAAGGTCCTTGGATTCCAGTGGCACAGCGCTTGTGATTACACACAAACTCATACACACTTTGTTTAATTCATTAATTACAGCAACATAATGTAACAATTTTACCTTAATAACTTCAAAATCATTTTGCTGGTACTCTGACTTAGGGAGAATGGTGTCTGTCACTGCCACGCCGGGCTGAGAACGCCTGTGGTTACATTTGAAAGTGCTAGATCATTTTAGAGAGTGGGCACAAGACCTCTCGAAAGACACTTTACAGCACAATGCCACACAATAAGAACTCTGAGTCTTCAGATAGCTCTAAGAAGAAACCAGCTTGGTATTGCCAACATGGACGTCATGGCAGAGGCTGCAAAGTTCGAGGAAGATGCTGTCGGAGGAAGCATAGAAGAGAATGCCCAAGTGACCGAGAAAGAGCTGGATTTGTGTAAAAGTGAATTGCACACCACAATTGTGGGAGAACCCCAATACCAAAGATACCAATTCTTACATAATGCTGGTTTAAGAAGCAGAACACTAGAGGACATGTGTTATTACCAATCACATCAAAGCCGTGATTTGGTCACAGGAATGACTGGAAGGCGAGTACCATAGATCAGTTTTGCTAAGCAAAGGTGCCCTGATCACTTGTGTCCAAAGTGTTTTGCAACAAAAATCGTTGGTGCTGTCAAAAACTGACTTTAGGAGGCTCTACTTCTCACATATCCCTACATTTCAGTTTACTAGAGTTACATCTCAGTCTTTAGCCTAGCAACCTACTGACCAATTAGTAGATGTACTAGACTTCACACTTTATTGTTGCAGCTCTTCACATTTACAGGCAACATGTAAGTTGATTAGTTAATTAGTAGTCCAGTCATTGAGTTACTGAATATGATATAGCCCTCTATGCAAGCCCTCTATGTGTGTAGGTTGGTTAACTTGAGATTTCCTTGCACAGCATATGATGCAAAATTCGGTCACACCAAAACAACTTGGCCAAACAGCCAACTGGCAGCCCTGGCTGTTATCAGACACAACAACACAGGAAAAACACTTTTTACAGAATGTTAGATTGAACTAACTGTTAATAACTAACAGTCACAAAACAGCAAAGTGCAACAGACATTTACGAACTGACTCATACCAAAACGAACACGCCATATGCAGCGCCAACAACTTTGAAGATGCTATCGTGTGCGTGCATTCTGCTATTGTTAAGACTTTGCTGTGGCCCATTAGAACCATGCAACAAACACACAACCCTCACCCAGTATTGTAACATGTCAGTTCTAAACATGATGCATGTGTTCCAGATGAAGGTTGTCATAAAATGATGCAACAAAAGCCTCTCTGTATTTTGTCTATGCCTGTTTTTCTCAATCCCAAAAACCACTACAACTACACTGCACTCTTTTATTTACGCCAGTCTGAAAGGATAATATCCACCACCTGCCATAATCTCATAGCCAAACCTTCCATGTCGGCTTGATCACCTTTGAGCTCCACCATTTAAAGGTCATTTAAAGCATCACAGTCACACACAGGGTCTAACAGGAGGGACGGGATGAGCAGGGCTCTGCTGGCTGCATTGTTTTCTCTCACTATAATTAACTCGTTAGATTATCGGATCATGTGAGGCCCCCCGGGCCAGGGAGAGGCAGCTTGAGCCCCATGAGATGTTTATAAACACATGAAAACATTTCCAAACAGTCCTTGTGAGTAGAAAAGCAGAATATGTTTTAAGAGAAACTCCAGACTGAGGATGGAGGAATAAACATATATCAGCCATGATATATGCGGGGCAGATGTGCAAAAGTGGTTCAGATTTAGATTTAGCAGAGAGAATGTCGACTTCTGAGAAGCACAAGAGCAGCCAGGAACAGTTTAGGTTGAGTGTCATGTTGCAAATGTATAAGCAGTAAGTATGTAAAATGCATATGTTAACGTCTTTAGCCCTAACCCTGCAACATTGGGATTGTATAGTGGGACATGTTGGCAGTGTCCACTTTTGGGACATCTGGGAAGCTCCCAAACGACTGCAACTCTATAACAGGAGAAGAGAAGCAACAGATGACCACTGAAAGCGGTTAAAAGCCCATCAGATAGCAGAGGAGTTGATCTCAAAGAGGTTTATTCTAAAGAACCAGAGCCATTAGGACAACAGCTTATCCTCCAGATAAACTATTCCCAAATACAGCTAATTATCACTCTAGAAATTGAAAGGTTGCGTGTAGAGAGCAAATCAATGCACTAGTTCAATATAAACAGGACTCCTGACCTCCTACTCAACAGGACTCCTGACCATGCAGAACACTGTATAAAATATACAGACTGTGATTATTCTGCAGTTGCAGTATATTGACATATACTGGTGAACCTCTAATGACATGATTAAAGATTGGTCTGCATTATGTTGACCAAAATTATGCATGTTTTTTGGATCACACGAACGCCTTATTCCGCTAAAACACCCACAGACACTCATCTGGAACTTCTTGGGTTGGTGAGACTGCTCATAGCACACAACAAAGAAGCATGCAATTCGTTAGAGAGTACCGTTCAGCAACAATTCCCTAAAAGTCATTAATGTGAAAAGCATTAACAGACAATAAACTGTGCAGCCCTATGTATCACTCAATGCAGGCCGGCTCTACGATACAATTAATAGGCCAGAAAATAGAATCAGTACTTTGCTGTTAATACTGTCAACAGCAGAAACTTGAAGCTCAAACTTAACCTTCATTCTTACGCACTACATAGACATGTATGGAAAACGTATAAAGAAAGAGCATAAAAGGAAGATAGAAACCCTGGAATGTACAGAAACATACCACAGGAAACAGTCACGGTCCAAGAGCTAAATATGGCCTAAAAAGCAGAGCAGAGCAACTAAGCACAGAAAAAATGACACTATAAACCCCTTATGTACTCAGGAGTGACGGGCTACACAGCTCAAAAAGACCAGCATAATGTTGTATACTGCGGCTGTTATAAAAAACTAGCACCATATGGCTGCATGTGTAACCTACGAAGGTCACATCAATGGCAAAATCCTTCCACGTCCTGTAAACTGGACAGATGATTGATCAGAGGCTTTCGCATCTGGGCCTTGATTATGCATTCAATCACTACAGTTTATGTTAACCTTACCAAGTTTGTTTTAACTGGCTGGCCTGCCATTTTGGTTTTTATCGCCCTTTGAGTGTAAAAGAAAAAAAACAGAGCTTTCTCATATGCACAGTTCACCTCTTCCACCCTCACTAGGGCTATTAGCGTACTAGAAAGCCAAATGGCAGGCCTTTTAAGACTTGCCTGTAAAATGGAGAGCAAAATACAAATTTATGATCACTGTAATTTTGATAATCACTGGTTATTTTGCTTATGCTTTATCTCTCTGGCACATGGTGAAGATTTTCCATTGTCAATATGCTCAAAAAAAAAAAAAACTTTCACTGCTGGGCCTTTTATGGCAAACAGCAAGGTCCACCACAAAGAGTGAAGAGGTAGGCTTGCTAAACATTAATCCCAAGTGGCTTAGTGCTAAGGGACAGAAGATATGATATGGCTGATGCTGTGCTTTGAACAGCGTTTTTCTTTGTTATTCTTTTCTTCGTCAGTTGTCTTTCTTCTGTCAGTATTTACCTCTTGCCGCCACAGCATTCCTGGTTTTATACTCGGCCAAAGGCTCAGACGTCCCTCTGATGTCATATGTTTTTACTTTGTTCTGTCAAAACCGATGTGGTTCGGCCCACAAGCCATGCAGCAGATGTTGAATTGAGGAAGCTGCAACCATATGAAGCCTTTTCACAGTCGTCCAGTTTTTTTTGGGTTAAAATCAAAGATTAAAAAAAATGGAACTTGTGGACTAATTTAACAGTATGAAGTCAATATAACGATATTATATAATTAATGAGTTAATATAATAAATGATACAAGTAATGAAGTCCACAGTTCAGTGTTTGGGGTTTCCAAAAGGACTTGGAGGTCATGGAGTTCAAATGAAGTTCAGATAGTATTCAAGTATTCAAATTTTCAGATGCATTTACACTCAGCATCAAAAGAATAGTTGCATACAAATAGCTGCACCCAGAAGGAATCAACCGACAGGAATGAAACTTGGTGGATAGGTCTGACATCATGAGACAGCCGAATGATTCAACTGTGATTTGCTACGACAGCAGACATTCAGTGAGCAGTGATACCCTCCATGTGTAATCCCGTTAGTGCCCGCACCATGGACAGACGGCTGCACCACACAGGACTACAGGACCGTCACGACAACTGCTCTTAACGCCATGTCAACGTCGCCAAAGACTGCAATGATGTCGTGCCAGACTGTCGTGGAGTGACTCTGAATGGCAGCAGGTCATCATCAATGAGTCCTGCTTTTGTCTTGGTGGAGACGACCAACAAATCTGTGTGTGGAGGCACCAAGATGAACGGTTTGTTGTCATGCGTCACATGTCCAGAAGGCCTGGTGTCACTCCACCTCCATCCCTAAATCTGCAGGAACTGTGTGAGAATATTTAAGCTGCATGGGATGGATCAATAAATATTGCCCATTTCAGTCTAAATATTTCATCATTTATTGTTTCTGGTAACCTTTATCTTCCTTTTGAATAGCACTACAATCTGAACACGCAACCGTTCCTTTTCACGATGAGTGTATTTAACTATTCTGGGAATCCTTATGTGCAAGGAGCAGAATATTAACAATATGGGAAGTTTATTTCAGCAGGCCTGGCAAAAACAGACCGCAAAGTCTGATAGCACCTGGCTGGAACCCTGTGTTGTTCTCTTACAGAGTGGTGTAGATTCCTAAAGGTGCTCTTTAGCTTAGTTCCATATTGTGAAGGGGGTGGGAGGCATTCTCCAGGATCGCCAGCAGTGTTGCCAGCATCCAGCGTCCCCGAGAGTCCAAAACCAAGCTTTCTTTATGAGTTTATTTGGTGTAACTGACACAACAGTTCACAGAGCTATGAATAAGCCATGTTGACGATCTCTTCAAGGAATCAAGATCTGAGCTCATTGTTTTAGGATAAGCATGTGTGATAAAAGGCAATTCATCACAAGCCAACTTCAAGTGAAGACCTCCTCTTGTGTCTCAAAATATAGAGGCAAACAGGATGGGAAATTTGCCTAGATCCATTTCTTTGACCAAACCATGAGCTCTCAATATGGGTTCCAGGTGTACGCCAGCTTTCGTGACATCACAGTCTTACAGGATCTGGAGCGTGACATCACTGAGACAGACCTTTGCTTGCGTTCTTTCCAAAGGGAAGCTTGACTCCCCACCCTTATTGTCAGCTCATATGGAGGCTGAGAACACGACTGTTGAAATTAAAGCATCGCGTTACATCTGTTCTGCACGAGCCCTGAAGCTGCCAGAACAAAAAAGCGCAAACGCTGAAAGCCGGATACTACGTTTAATGGAGCATTTCACCAGCAAAAGCCTTCAAGACTTGCAAACACGTACACGACAACAGGACCATATGGTCAGCCTATCAGGGTCAGCCTCTGCGTTTAGACCCCTCCAGCATTCAGAACCCATTGGGAATAAACATGGCCTGGTCAGGCAGAACTCTTTATAGAACGTTTTCAGTGGTTTTGGTGACCACCCCAGAGGGCCGGAGCTGTTTATTCGTTTGGACCGAGTTCTACATATTTCCACCGTCTTGTAAACACAGACAGAGTGAAGAATGCCCGTGACTTAGTGCTGTGTAATCGAGTGTTTACTCATTTCAGAAAGCAATTAGGAGGCAGTTCTCTCTAAACACAACTCCTAAAGAGGGGAATATTTGAGGAGGGCTGCTTTAAAAGAAGACTCTGGACATGCAGATGAGGGTTTACATCAAGAGAGCATGTGAATCTGTGCAGATGCAGGTGTATTACTCCAAGCCAAGGTGATTTACTGTAGCATCACGGACCAGCATGCAAGTATGCATGCCGTCTGCTGTTAGCATTCTCAGGTGGCGACGTGACATATCTGAGCTCTTGTGTGCTTGCATGCCTGCTTCCTTGGTTGAATTCACTTTCTGCTGGGTTGAGGTCTTACTTCCAGAAAGCCTTACTACCCTCCCACCATCTTACCTCCTGTCTAACATTTTCCCTTCCTTCGTGCCAGCCTAGCGGAGCGAAAAAGGACTTCCCACAGCAAATGTAATATTCAAATGCAACATTTTGTTCTACTTTTGCACCAGTGTCCAGTGTCGTTCAAACTCCTGCTCCTCACCAACAAGGACACAGCATGCAAACTACCTAATCCAACTCGCACTCACATCACATGACATTCCGCTTCACGACAGAAGCAAATGCTGAAAAACACCACAGTGTCCAATCTCCACAATCCGCTGGCTGTACACATGTGTTGTTTTGCGAGGACCGAGGATCAGTTGGTCGGATATGAAGCGCATGGGAGCCATTAAAGACTGCAGGCCAGCTGAGGAGCTTGGCCTCAGAAAAGTACATTCTTGGCGTAAGCCTTACTTTCCAAAGGCCCGCGTAATGAACAATAGACAAAAAGCTGCTACGGAAACTCAGAAGCTATCTTCAATTATTACTACAACTGCTTATCTGTCCCGCAGGATGAGCCGACCTATTACAAACTCTTTTCACGGCTTGCGTTTCTACTCTCTGTGTTTCTCGGGGAGTGTATGTTGTTCTGGTTAAAGCCTGGAGCACTGCCTAGTCTTCTATACCATCTTCACAGCACTTCCTTTTAAATCACATCAACCAAAGCACAATGTGTCTAGCAAAAATATGTTTCCCACAAAAAACAAAAAAAAGTTTCCCCTTGAACTGTGCTTTCATGTGTCCATGACAACATGATACACACAGCTGGCTGAACTCAAAGCTGGAGTCAGACTGTTATCAGACAGACGAGCTGAGGAAGACTGAAAGTCTCAGTAACACATTTCGTTGTGCTCCAGCTGACACACGAGCCAGCGAGTTAAACAGAGGATAGACAGACAGACAGACAGACAGACCGTGAAAATATCAAGCAGATGCAAAACGAGGGGAGAAAAAGTAATGGATGAATTAGAGACGAGGATGTGAAAGAAACAGGGGCGAGTAGGGAAATGGGGGTTGGTGGGGAGGGGGTGTATATACATCCTTGGATAAGACTACCTTCCTTAAAATAGATTTGATTATGACAAAAAGAACTCACATCTACACCAGGGTCACCAGCTTCTCCATCATCTCCTTTAGGCCCAGGCGTCCCTTTGCTTCCCTTAAGCAGGAAAGAGAAAGGAAAAAGGGCTTTAGAGTCAGCGGCTTTGCATCAACGTTCTGTTCTAATCTCACAGATATAGTTTATTTGCTTCGGCTGCAGCTGAGCCAGGACAGCGGTCATAAAACTTTACACATCAAACCGGTATTGTGTCCCGACATGAGTCATAGGCACTATTAAATGTAGCCAGAGGTGAATCCTAATAAAACAGAAACCCCGTGATGCCTGCTAGATACTCACAGGTTCTCCAGCATCTCCTCTGGGACCTGGATAACCCTGAGAAAGAGACAACGAGACGTCACCTACAATAACAACACACATGCTTTAAATCATTATTGGAGGCTTCTTGGAGAAAACTTCTACCTGGAAACCACGGCATCCTTCTGTTCCATTTCCTGGTGGCCCATCATCTCCCTGTCAATTAAATGCCAACACTGTAGCCATCATTGGGTGCTTTTTTGTGTGGAAATGTCATTTTGTAGAGTTCCCGAAAATGACTCACCCTCTCTCCCATCAAACCTCTGTCTCCTGGGGCTCCTTTGATTCCTCTGGGTCCTTTAGGTCCCTAATGCAGAAAGAGAAAGCGTAGTGACTGTAGTTTTGACAAGACAGAAGCCCTAGTTCAATAGAAATACAAGAAATACAATTGCCCAAATCTCTCACCTCCGGCCCTGGAGGACCCTCATCACCACGATAGCCTTTGGGCCCAGGTCTTCCAGCCTCACCCTGAAGAACAGGATTTAATAAAAATGCTCAGTTACCAGAATAACAGAATGTGTTACTACTTAAAACTATGGGAAACTTGGGAATGGGAGGCCCAGTGGTGCAGTGGGTAGTTTGCATGTTCTCCTTGTGTCTGGGTGGGTTTCTTCCGGGTTCTACGGTTTCCTCCCACAGTCCAAAGACATGCAGTACGGTGAACTGGAGATGCTAAACTGCACCCTAGGCGTAAGTATGTGAGTGAATGTGTATGTATCTCTGTGTCTGCCCTGCGATGGATTGGCGGCCTGTGCAGGGTGCTCCTTGCCTTCTGCCCACTGAATGTTGGGATAGACACCAGCACCTCCCGCTACCCAGAAGAATTAAGCGCTTAGGGAAGATGAGTGAGTGAGAGAAACTAGGGAATTATAATAATCCGACTCACAAAAAAAATCACCTAAACTTTCCCTGAAGATAGTGGAGGTTGCGTATTAGGAAATGCAGATCAGCTTTCCTTGGTAAGCAATGGCTGAGCTATCTAATCAAGTCCACATTCCTGTGTGTGTTTGTATGGGCTTCTAGGGAAACTAGGGTGTGGACAGGGGAACACTGAAGCCCATTGATGACATTCATTAGCGCAGAAAACCTCACTAAATCCCTGAAGAAGTTACAGTTATCTAAAGTCCAGCATCCTACTGGCTTTTTAGTCATAAACCAAAAATATACTTATGGTAAATGACTCAGTAGAAAGTACATTCATGTTTATTTTCATATGCGGCATTCATTTTCCTGAAGGGGAATCTTGAAACATGGAAGAATTAAATCAGCAAAATGGTGGATTTGGAAAGAGCAGGGGCTTTTGCCCATGAATTAAGAAACACGTCCAAATTTCCACCTATTTGGAGGCTTCGCTCGTTCCCCACCCACTCCTACTGGAAAAAATGTCTCTGCCAGAGCATGTAAAAAAACAGAAAAGAAAAGAAAAAAAAAGGTCTAGTGGTCATTCAGTTGGTACTCAACCTCCGTAAAACAAGATGTGGATTTCTGAGATGGCGGTAACAGAGCAGACTTTACACGCATAGCTGTGATTTCCAACATCTGGGTTGTGGCCAATCATTGCCCGTCCCAGACCATGTGACAGTGCAGACAGAAATGAAACAGCTGGATGGTTGGGGTGTCTCTTTCTCAGAGCTCTCTTGCTCAGAGGGTCTTATAAGGCTTATAAGAGGAAAAGAGGTCTGAGAGGTCCTTCCATATGTACTATATCACTACAAAACTTGTTTAAACCAAGCAGGAAACGTAAAGCGGAAGGTGAAATGCAGAGTGAGTATGTTCTTTCGTCAGGTTCTAAGGTGGATTCTCTCTTTAAGCTTGGCGGAGAGGGGGGAGACGAGTGGAGATACACTCAGTGGTGGACTCTTAATGAACCTGAACTGATCTTTTGACAGTTTGCCATGTTGAAACTTCTCTTCCAGATAAAACTGTCTCATTAATATTTACTCCCTTCCATTCAATCTTCTTCTCTGGCACACATAACCTTTCCCCTTTTACTGATGAAATAGCCTTAACACTATTCGTTGGCACCCTGTGGGTTCTGGAAGGGGGTTCATTTGATACTTGTGGAAAATAAGTTCACCGGACAAAAAATGAGTCACCTGAGACCATTACATACGTAATAGTGTATAATACCTCCACAAGCACAAGTAACAGCTGAGATTAGGTTTGGCATGGACTGGACAAGTTTCTGGATGGAGGCCACATCAATGTTCAGACACTCTTGCATCAAAGAATTGCACAGTTGGGCCAGATTTGGCGGATGCGTTCCCTGGCACAATTCCGAGGAGAATTCCCTGTAGACTGGGATTTTAGCCACTGCTGGTAGACCCATATGACCATATGTTTCCATACACCTGCAGATTCAGCTACTTCCTTCACACTATGGTCTTTGGCACGTCCAAATGCAACAATCACTTCTTTTAGCCAATCATTAACATCTGCTTTGGAGCCATTTTCCACACATGGAACGAGACATTCACTGCACTGTACCACCTTATCTCAATCTATGAATCCCGTCACTCACACCCTGCAAGTATTTATAGCCCCATCATCCTCGTGCAAGGCATCTGTAGGAGCCAGAAGAAACTACCACGCAAAACATTGATGGGGACTAATATTTTGTCAAGTGAGCTTGTTTTATGATTATTGCTTTCATTAATCATGAGTGTAATCTGAGCAAATAAAATCTTATCAAAGACATTCTACCTCCCCCTTGCCTTTTTTTCAGGCAGGCTGACGTGAACTGAACGAACTACATTGCGCAACACCGACATTCTGCAATAAAGAGACCCGTGGCAACACTGTAGCTAGAATAGACGGACATCTGTTTACTCAGTCAATGAGTTTAGAGCAGAAGTGTACTACCTCATCCACAAAGGGCTGGACAAGATCGCAACACCTCTGGTCTAGACAGTCTTACAGCAAATTACACAGTCTGTACTGTGGCAGTGACAGTTGAGGTCAGATAGTAGTGATTCAGTCAATTTTAGGCTCAGGGATTTATTACCTGTTAAAGTGTTTTGTGTGTAGCTGACAATGTGTATTGGCATAAACAGATGTAATCTGCCATGAACAGATTAGGATTTCTAATATTCCCCACAAAACACCACACATATGCCTTAGCTAAGACATCACACATATGCCTTGGCTAAGCCCATATAAGTCTCAGCTAAGACCTGAAATTTGTAATCTTTCAAACTCATATAAAATATTTTAAGAATCATGAAATAATCATTTAAATAACATTTTTAGTTTATTATTTATTACATATTGTGATGGAATAGGCCTGTCTGAAATCCTGACTCCTCAGTATCAGTCAAAAGTTTAGACACATCCAACACATCTACTGGCTTATGCTTAACAGTTCCAACTGATGAGTAGCTTCTCATTTGTTGTCGAAAGATGGAAAAGATGTTCATCTGTTTCAGAAGGGTCAAATTATTGGCATCAAGCAGAGAAAACATCTAAGGAGATGCTGAAACTACTAAAATCGGGTTAAGAAGCGTCCAGCGCATTATTAAAAAGTGGAAGGACAGTGGGGAAACATCATCTTCATGGAAGGAATGTGGTCGGAAAAAAATCTTGAGTGATGGTGATCGGCGATCACTTAAATGTTTGGTGAAATCAAATTGTAGAAAAACAGCAGTAGAACTCAGGGACATGTTTAATAGTGAAAGTAAGATCATTTCCACACGCACAGTGCGAAGGGAACTCAAGGGATTGGGACTAAACAGCTGTGTAACCTTAAGAAAACCACTTGGCTAACCGACAAAAACAGCTTCAGTTAGCTAGGGAGCAGAAAGATTGGACTCTGGAGCAATGGAAGAAGGTCATGTGGTCTGATGAGTCCAGATTTACCCTGTTCCAGAGTGATGGCTGCATCAGGGCAAGAGAGGCGGCTGAAGTGATGCACCCATCATGCCTAGTGCCTACCGTACAAGCCTATGGGGGCAGTACTATGATCTGCGGACCCATTGAGAATCTTTGGGATGTGCTGGAGAAGACATTGTGCAGTGGTCCAAATCTCACATCATCAGTACAAGATCTTGGGGAAAAATTAATGCAACTCTGGATAGAAATAAATGTTGTGACTTTGCAGAAGCTTGTGGAAACAATGCCACAGCGAACGCACGCCGTGATCAAAGCTAAAGGCGGTCCAACGAAATATTATATATGTATTATATTATTTATATATTTAGAATACGTACTGATAAGGCACATGTGAAAAACTCTGCTGTTATACTTTTGGCTCTCAGTGCTTACTTTGGCTACTTCACAACTGCTTCCATAATCCCACTGCTGTCTCATGAACTAAGCAAACAATTTCCCATATTCCAATAATACATCTTGTAAATATGATTATAAAATTGGCAGCTTTGTGATCTTCAGTCAATAACATGTATGTAACTTGATATGAAATGCATGCACAAGCCCGCTACAACACCAATGCTAAACATATTACTCATGAAGTTCTAGCGCTGAGATTAATAACTGATCATCACATTGATTTATCAGTCTACTCGGGTTTTAGCAGAGCTCAGTAACACTGAGATTAATAACTGATCATCACACTGATTTATCAGTCTACTTAGTAGCCAAAGACCATAGTGTGAAGGAAGTACCTGAATCTGCAGGTGTATGGAACATACAGTCATACAGTTCTACCAGCAGTGGCAAAAATTCCAGTCTACAGGAAATTCTCCTCAGAACTGTGCCAGGGAAGCAATGCACCAAAGACTCACCATGGGTAAGTATCCCAAAAGCATTCTCATGAAACACATAAAAAGTAACTGTGTTCTGAATAACACCTTTACAAAATGAAACTGGGACTGAATAAAGATACTTCATTTCTGTATTCTGAGTATGTATTTCTGAGGACTATACTTGTGGTCCAGTACTTTCCAAGCCTGGCCATTCAGCCACTTATACCTGGCATTTTCATGTCTTGACTGCATTTTCAATGACCGATTATTATCAGACTTTGTGGGTGGAGGAAGGGCGCTGGGTCCATTTACTACATCAGTCCTTGTTTGTGTACATGCCTAAACTGTTGCAAGTGTTTCACAGGGACACGGTAAAGAGGAGACTAATAAAGAAACTATGCAGCTGCTTGAGATGAGTGTTATGTGCTCATATGAGGCTCTGACCATCTCCGAAGGTGGTTTGTGGGATCGGATTACAGAGATCCTCCAAAGGTACTACGTTCAGATGCAGGTTAATGGTAGGTGTGAACAGGGCCTACTTGAGATCACTTAACAACTTAACACAGTTTGACTGCATGACTCCCATTGGTGGGGTATAAATATCCATTACTTGTTAGCTAAAATAGCTTCATAGCTATCCGAATCTGATTTTGACTATTAATCTACATGAAAAACTGTAACTGAACCATCCACCCAGAAGCTAAAGGGAAAGTAAAATGCAGCAGAGAAGCTGCTTAAGTTTGGATTGCGTTAGCCAAGTCCATCTGGGGTCCTTCTGCCAGGCTGAGAAAACTCGTAAATCTTAAACCTTTTCTTTTTTGTCTTATCCTCTACACCCCAGTTCGGCCGAAATAAGCATCTGATTCCTCTACCAGGATGTATTCCTCTGTTCTCTGGCTTGCCTCGTAACCTAACAGTGACCTTGGTGAAATTAGGGGGCCTTGCAAAATGCCTGAGCTATGAAGTCAACTTCCAGCTTTCATCTTTCCACAAGAATCACAGGAGTCATGTGTCATATGGTCGAACAAGGGCCAAGGCCTCCACGTACGCTGGCTGTTCTTAATTATTCGAAACTCTAAAGGTCGTCTCCTTGTGAGGAAGCAATTTGAAAGCTGTGGTGTTGTGATTTTTAATTACCAATGACTTTATGGCCATTATCTCTAGGCAGAGGTAGAGTCACATTATGGGGATACTAGTAGTGGTGTTTGGATTCGAGTCATTTTTGCTGTTTCCTTGGTTGTCACTTACTGGGTCACCATTAGGTCCTGCAGATCCCTCACGTCCCTGCTCGCCCCGTGGACCTGGGTCACCCTAAAAAATAAAAGTCAAAGGTTATCATTGACCTCATTTATTTAAAAGCTATTAGTCCTTCATTGTCTAGAACCTCATGTGGTTGAACCGGACAGTGCAAGATACGTGTTTTTTTTTTAGCTGAATATGAAATTCACTACATGTGAGACGCTCATGTTTTGCACTTGCGTGCCCAGGCATATTTTTTGCCATATGTAATTAATCTGTTTCATTTCCTTTAAAGGCTCACACTATCGTGGCTTTCCCACAGTGGAGATCAGAGGTGGATTTTGAACGTTACACTGCCCATCTGTTCGTCTGCTCTCGTCCAGCTGAAGGACAATGACAGATGCAGCTCTAAAAAAGTTAGCTCTGACTAATCTGTATACAGCTTCGACAGGTGAAAAGTGTAGGGTTCATGAAAAACAGAGAACAAACATATGGACTGCATCGTTGCAAATGATGTGTTATGCCACGGATGAGGGTCATAGTAACTTACTTGTTCTCCTCTGGGTCCTCTGTTTCCACGGGACCCTTGTTCGCCCTTCTCTCCCACTATACCCTACAGGATTTCAATATTACACATTTTACCTACAAATACCCTTTATTTACATGACACATACGCATTCTGATAAAAGTGTGACAAAAACAAACAGAAACGTAAATATTACTCTATCGCCTCTTGGGCCATCCGGTCCTGGGGCTCCCTGTAATACAGAAAAAATGGTGATGTAGCCTTTGTAACTTTTATTTTCCTCTAATCTCTAGTACACACAGTCTTTATCACTGTTATTACCTCTAATCTCTAGTACACACAGCCTTCATCACTGTTATTGTCGCTAATCTCTAGTACACACAGTCTTTATCACTGTTATTACCTCTAATCTCTAGTACACACACCCTGTATCACTGTTATTACCTCTAATCTCTAGTACACACAGCCTTCATCACAGTTATTGTCTCTAATCTCTAGTACACACAGCCTTTATCACTGTTATTACCTCTAATCTCTAGTACACACAGCCTTTATCTCTGTTATTACCTCTAATCTCTAGTACACACAGCCTGTATCACTGTTATTACCTCTAATCTCTAGTACACACATCCTTCATCACTGTATTACGTCTAATCTCTAGTACACACAGCCTTTATCACTGTTATTACGTCTAATCTCTAGTACACACAGCCTTTATCACTGTTATTACCTCTAATCTCTAGTACACACAGCCTTCATCACTGTTATTACCTCTAATCTCTAGTACACACAGCCTTCATCACTGTTATTACCTCTCTTCTCTAGTACACACAGCCTTTATCACTGTTATTACCTCTAATCTCTAGTACACACAGCCTTCATCACTGTTATTACCTCTAATCTCTACTATACACAGCCTTTATCACTGTTATTACCTCTAATCTCTAGTACACAGAGCCTTTGTCCCTGTTATTACCTCTAATCTCTAGTACACACAGCCTTCATCACGGTTATTATGTTTAATCTCTAGTACACACAGCCTTTATCTCTGTTAATTATCTCTAATCTCTAGTACACACAGCCTTCGTCACGGTTATTATCTTTAATCTCTAGTACACACAGTCTTTATCTCTGTTAATTATCTCTAATCTCTAGTACACACAGCCTTTGTCCCTGTTATTACCTCTAATCTCTAGTACACACAGCCTTTATCACTGTTATTACCTCTAATCTCTAGTACACACAGCCTTTGTCTCTGTTATTACCTCTAATCTCTAGTACACACAGCCTTTATCACTGTTATTACCTCTAATCTCTAGTACAGACACACTTTATCTCTGTTACCTATCATAAGAGCACATATAACCATTCAGAGATTACCACACAGAAATATTTTCTATATATAACCATATTTATGATAATCTGATTTAAAATGGGTTGTAAACTGACATGAAAACATACAGTTCCACAGCTCCTGTCAAAGATACATCGTAATCTTTCTCTGTGTCCTTTTTCTTGCTCAAAAGGAGCTGTAGACATATAACATGATCTAGTATTTTTGTTGGACAGTATCAAGTCTTTTTAACGTAATTATTGTGGTCAAAATCATACTCCTGGCTTTAGCATCAAAATCCTTATACAGACCATGCAGAATTCATCTTTCACCAATACTACGACAAACAAGAGAACAGGAAACAAAACACTTACATCATCTCCTCTTTCCCCTTTGTCCCCATCAGCTCCTCTTGGTCCTCTCTCACCCTACAAAAAATCACAGGAGGTGTTTTGATGAAACAGTGACCTAAATTACAAATCCAACTCCATATTTAGGAGTGCTGATGACGTTTAAAGCCTGGAAGAAACAATAAACTTCTAAATGTAATCAGCTGGAACTCTTGAAGACCTTCAGGCAACTACATTGCAGTCTTTATAGGAGGTTAAATGAACTAGTAATTTACCTTATCTCCAGAAGATCCGTAGTTACCAGGTCTCCCTAGGCCGCCACCTTTGCCGGGCTCACCCTGAGAAAGACACATCAGGCTTATTATACTTATACCAGACAGAGGACCCGTGTTCATGACTGTGGACCACGGTCTTCAGCTTCTATCAGTGGTACATATTTACAGTTCTGAAGAACAGTGCTGGCGTTTTAGAGGTTTTAAAACCAGCTCCTTACTTTTTGTCCTTTAAGCCCATAGGGACCAGGGTCTCCTTTTGGTCCTGGTTCCCCTTGCAAGCCCTGTAATAGAGGGGAACATTTTCATTGTTAATTAAAAGAAGAAAGTAAGTGCTGAAATAGGGGCCGAGTTCTGCAATAACTTCTGGAGGACACTGAGTGAAAGGTGAAGGCCCACTCTTCTGCAGTAGTGGCCTCATTATTACAGAATGTAAATAAAGCACAAACAGCCTTTAGAGTGCGGGCACTGAGTGTGGCCTGGACGTCAGATTTGGTAAATGTTTGGCTCATTGAGAGGCAAACATCCTCAGTCCTGGACTCCAGATGCAGGCTGAGCAGAAACAGCCGCTCGAGGCATACAGCCTGACTGATGGACAATAAAAACAATTGGCTGAGTCGAGAGGCGGGGCATCTGCGGCTTTAGCCAATGAACTGTGGGCGCATCCTCCACGGTCCACCATGTACACCAATCAGTGATTGTTAATGCGGAGGATGTCTGTCTACACTTTATCCAGTACCAGAAGTTTGATAGAGAACAAATGTCTGATTACATATTGGATTCATGGTTTTACCATATTTAAACATTTTTCATATCACCATGGTAATGCAGCAAAAAACACATTTAACGACCAGCAGACTAATGGAGCATTAGCTCAGCCGCAGAACCTTACAGTTGTGCACAGCTGCAAGGTCACAGCACGAGTAGGAACCTGAAGCTGCCTCACAGCCTTCGCCTTTAAATAAGGAGTAACACAGACAGCCCAGCCACTTAGCCATCTGTTCCGCAAGCGACTGGCCAACATATACATACACGCAGGGTCGGGAGAAGCTTTCACACTGTAATGTCCTGCAAACACCTGGAGAACTGGTGGTTTAGACTTACGTCTGGCCCGGATGACCCCTTGCAGCCCGGCAGTCCAGCAAACCCTGGCTCGCCCTGCGAGATAAAACACAAACACATTTCCAGCATAAATATCCAGGCTTATGAGGGCCGACAGCGAGGCACAGCATGCTGTAAAAACAAAGGGTCATCCCACTGCTTGAACACAGCATGAAAACTCGGGAGGGGTCTGAAATAGCTTCTGATTTGACATAAATCACTATAAATGACTCAGCTAATGGCTGTCAACCTCTTTGCAGAGCATTCAACATAAACAGAGGAGATTTCCGACTTACTCTGACATGCCGAGACAGTAAAGAAGGAGAGCACAAACTGCAAACTCAATACATCACATCACGTTTTCGAAATCATAGCAGGATCAAACGCAGGGGCAGAACAAATGCACCAAAGCCTTAGAAATCTTTCATTTAAGTAAAGAAAGAAAAGGAAAGAAGAAGCCTAAACTGGGAACGTCTACTGGGACGGTGTTAGTCATGTCCTATCCCGCGGCACCGCGTGGTTCCTGACTTAACTGCCCAACAAATTATCACAGTCGGAGCAGCAGAAAGTTCACTGCAGGATCATATTTTTCAGTTTGTGCTAGTGTTTGGAGTACGGGAAGCGTTTCAAAACATTTCTGTGGAAAATGTGAAAGTGCCACAAGAATATTACAGACAGACAGAATATTAAATACAGACGGGGTAATAACAAACCTGCAGCATGGTACCTAAACATCCACAGAGGAGCTTCAGGAAGCATTTAGTACATACATCAGGAAGTATGTTACTTTGTACTGCTCTGAGTTATACTTTATGGTATGTGTTGGTAATAAATTATTACTCCGGAATAAGAATGAAAACGGGACAAACTGACTACCTGAAATGGACACAGACACACTTATGTTAAATATATGACATGTTTAATATAAAGGTTAATTTTCAGCGATCTGTAATAGAGCTGCTGCTTGCCTTTTCCTTTTTCTATGAAAACATGACTGTACGATTTGAAATTCAAGTGAATTTTGATGGGAGCAAAAGGTTACAGAGCGGCGTTGCAGAGTATAACATTCCCAGAGGTGGGTAGTGTGGACTATGTTATATTTACATAAGTTACTTAACAGTAACGCTCTCCGGTAAAGCACTGTTCATAAGCCTACATGGCACCTATATAATTTTATGACAAATTTCCCCATGTGGGATAATAAAAGGCTATTTTATCTTAGAATTCTACACAATTGTTTTTAAATGCTTCTTTCAATAGAGCTCATGGGTAACAAAGGCTACTTAATGCAGGCCAGAACATATTTTTTGGGCTTTAGTCTTTCTGCTGACCTGACTACCAGTTAGTCATAGTTGTGATGTTACACCATATAGTTATATGGTGGCCTTTGATTGGCCTAACAGGCGGTTTACACGCCATGGCATTAGGTTAATGTTCTCCACTTGAGACAAAACTGTTCATAAAATAGGTTAGAATTAAAACTGTAGCTCTTGCTCTTTGAAAATCGCACTCTTTTAAACTGATTTCAATATATAATTGATTATGAGCTTTCAGCTCTAGTTAGTTAGGGTATCCTATTTTTGTTATTGCCCATTAGTCAGTGAAGATCTGGTTGTTGTCTTTGACTTTCATTGACTTTCACTCCAGAACTATTGCTTGTGTATGTGGGACTATCTACAAAACGATCATTCATTCAGTCTGTGAGGTGCTGGTCTCAAACCCTGACCCCTAAATTTACACTTGTGAAAATAATACTTCAATTTTCAATGTTGTTTTTGAAAATATCCTTTAATCCTTTAATTTATTCCAAAAATACTATCCCATGTTTTCATGTCACTAATGAAACACTACGGGTTTTAGCCCATAGCCAGAGGAGTTAGAGCTCAAGTAAAGTCTGTCATTAATGAAACACATATTTTCTGCAATTAAGTAAACCTTTTTGACTTTTAATAACAAAAAGTGTTATGATTTTATGTGTGTACAACTGTTGAAAGCTGTGTTTACTATTCATGTAGCAGCTAGCATTTTGAATTGTGACCAAAATAAGGTAAAATTGTCACTACTAAGTATTTTGCCCGAGTTTTGGAGGCGTTATTAGACAATTTAGTTGTGACAAAATAGAATGCCCAGTCCTATATTTTAATAATTACGTAATTAATGCACTGGGTGACTCAAACCAAAGGGATTTTAGTCAAAATTCCAAGTCCAAGATGGGTTTTCAACTCTGACTTCGAAGCAGTTTGCTAGAATAGTCCTTATACCCTATTATAAGCACATTCTGCTGTTCAAATGGGTTAAGAAATCGACAACAAAGATAAAGTCACTCACCTTACGCCCATCAGTTCCATCTCTTCCTGGCTGTCCTTTGTCTCCCTGGATGAAACAAACAAAAGCATTACAACACAAGCCAAATACATGGAGGTAGAACACAATGATTAACTGTTTCTAATCCGTGACTGCGGTCTTACCTTGAAGCCCCTGTGGCCCCTCTCTCCCTGTGAGAAGGAGAGAGCCAGATTAAAAACTTCCCCCACTCAATCAGCATGACGATATTGAGAAAAAAATAACCCATTAAAATGAATTATGTTTTCTCCACTGTAATTTGGCTGCCTTACCTTTTCTCCTCTCTCTCCTTGGTCTCCCTGGAGAAGAAATAAAAATGAATGAAGAAGCAAGAAACCGTTACGATATTATTTGAAAAAAAAAAAAAAGGAGGTAACATATCTGTTAAAGCAACTACAAGGACAAACCTTCATGCCTTGGTAGCCAACTGGCCCAGGGTCACCAGGGTTTCCCTATTAGGGGAAAAACAGATAATTATAATAAGAATAAGATTAAAAATATTGGTGATAATGAAAGAAAGATCCAGTCGATGCCAAATCCAACTTTTATGGACACCGAGATTACCTTAGCTGCAGAGCGTAGTATAACATGGGGGATTAACTGCTGTTTTGGGACCCGTTTCACTTACAGCTAAGATTGATACCCCAATATTGTTCATACATGCACAGCACTTTTGGACATCCTAGTCCTGTTTTGCACTGTGCTCTAAACTGCACGTCCATTCCTGGCATGCACTCAACAGTACTGTCTGAGTAAGAAGTACAGTGAGACTGAGGCTGCATTCTAATCCTGAAGTTGGCCATGATAGCCGCATTGTTCATGTCCAATTTTCACCCCCCACCCCACCTCCCCTCAGACTAATGAGGAACATCCCCTGCTGCCCATTTGCAATAACTTTGTACTGTAAATGATAATGTGTCTTCACAATAATAAACATTTCACTTAAAATAATGGAATTGCTGGCTTACTAAATATATGCTGTTTAATGGAGCTTCTGGACCTGTTCCAAGACTCTGTGAGCCTATTGTGTGTGAGTCAGTGACTGCAAATTAACGAGGGAGGTGACTATGCGTAATGTCTGAAATTGAACCCGTTACTCCAACAGCTGTGCAAAAAGGTGTTGGTCCTGTGAGCCTTCCAATCTGTTTCACTCAGTGTTGAACATTAATATAGAGAGCCAAGAGCTTTTAACATCTACTGACAGAATGACTACCGGAAAACTACAGCAACTGAAAGAAAAATCACACTACGAGGAAACGCAGCACAAAAAATGGGTATTAAACTATAGACGGAATGTATATTAAATATCCAGTAAGTCTGAATTAAATATAGTTATAAAAATGAAGGTAGAAATCTATTTGGCCTAAAATGGCTTATCAGAGATTTCTCAGTACTTTGGTGAGCACCCGTGATTGATATCCCTCTATCTAAGCTGCCAAGGCCAGAACTCAACACTATAGTGTGAGCAGACAGAAATGAGTGCAATGTGCTGTACATGTATGCAGGTCCTGTTGCAGATGCCCCGGTTGTCCATGACTCACTAAAAACGTTATCCGGCTTTTATATGGTGACGTAAGGTAAGGTTGTTATTCACTTGACCGCTGGATGTGCACCCAGGGAATGCTAGCGTGTCCAGCTGAACGAAAGAACAGATGGACAACAGGCAAACTGATGAGCTAGCCTGCTAGTTCAGTTATGCTTGCTAGGTTGGCTTTCACTCGATTCCGGAGGAACATAGTTTCCTCAAAGCTGTAGTGGGACAACCCACATCAGCCTTGTGACTGAAGAGGGTACTGCTTACACAAGCGATACCCAAGATAGGGATCCCCCAGTTCACATAGAAGGAGGAGAATTTAGGTAAAATACTGTACATCAGCCACTGTACAGTTATTCACAGAACATACTGTGTATATTGCATGTAACACAGCAAGACTCACCTACTTAGAAAGAAAACAGATTTTGGTTCCCTGTGGCTTTAAAAGAATTAATAGCATAAACTAAAGCAATAAGCATTAAGAGGCTGCATGTTACTGTGACTGTATTAGGCACAACAATATATAGTCACAGTAATACACACTCTCATGTGGCTTATTACTATTATAAAACGTCAGACAATATAAAATACACAATTTCTCAGAAAATAATTTAAGCTGCTATTAATATTAATCAACCTAAACAAGACCCAAACATCCTTGCTAAGTATCCACAGACTGCTGAAAGAGGAGATGAATCTTTGGTCAGCCATCACAGTATTTTGTGTTTATTTCATGATCTTTTTAGCCTTTTTGTTGTGCAATTATGAACATAATTTAAGAATACAGCACTATTTAATACAGAATCATGTACTTTATAAGTACTTTTTGATCACCAAATATCCACCATCTTGAGTCTTATATATCATTGCTCTCCAAAGAAAAACAAGTATCTCCAAAAATGGCAACTTTACTGGAGAGGGTAAAAACTTAGTTTAACTCTACTCTAAGTCAATGGAACCAGACTTTTTCCAAGCAACTTGGGCCATTTCTGTTAGTCCATTCATCACGAAATTTTCACACAGTGTAAATGGCACCTGCTGTGTTCAAATGATGCCTAAAAGTAAAAATCAACAAAAATGGAGATACATGTTTTTCTTTGGACAGCGACAAAATGAGATTCCCTACGTAGTGCAATACAAACAAATTTAAAAGGGACCTATTATGCTTATTTTCGGCATTGATAACTGTATTTTAGGGTCTACTAGAACAGACTGACATGCTTTAATTTTCCAAAAACCCATTATTTATCTCTGCTATCACCGTCTGTCTGAAATACTCTGTTTGAGCTCATGTGTGTTTAAGCCCTGCCTCGCAATGAGCCCAGTATGCTCTGATTGGTAAGCTCGCCCACTCTACTCTGACTGATCAATTCCCAGAGTGTCTGAAAGTCGTAGCAGCATTCTGCTACAAGTCCCACCCCTACAGGTGGCCAATAAGGATTGCGTTACAAGATGATGTCACCTTGTAACAGAGAAAGGGCTGGAATTCCAAGAAGGCGTTTCAGGCAGCTGAGTAAAATGATTTCTGTAGAAGTGAGTTTCTCCCTTGTGTACTTTAAGCTTTTTAACTTTGCAGAGTGTTTGCCTACACAAAAAGCTCCATAACACACTAAAGTAAAGGAGAAAAAACAGAAAAGCATAATAGGTCCCATTTTAAATACTGGTTCCTACTTCTGACTGAAACCTGAACATCTGATGTGCATAAGCCATTCATGTGACATTCCTTAGTCTTTTATATTACAGTTTTACAGTGCACCATATCGTAACTACTTTAATTTGAGCCTGTGATATTAATTATATTAATCAAGATTAATATTAATTGAATCTTAACTTCAGCAGTACACACGTGGTCCATGTGAGCAGCAGTAGAGTCAAAGGTTATTCCATTAACAGCACAAGGATTTTTAGTGACATGGTCAGTAATACAGAGTTCAGTTGTTATAAAGCGGTCATGAATGTGTGTTTGTTATTATATTGGCCATGAATACGGCTCAGCCAATCAGACTTTAGGATCTGAACTGTAATAATAGTAATAATACACTGAACTGGTATCACTACCACTATGAAAACAAAACGGTTATCTGTATCTGTCTATGCAATCTGGCCTGTGTGAGGTACGCATATACTGTATGTCTACTGAAATGATAGCGTAGCTGTGAGAGGTGAGCTCAAGGAAGGCAATATGGTTTGTGTCTTTGTATGTGATAGTTCCATATGGAAAACTGAAAATGGATGTATGGGTGTATACTCACCACAGGCCCAGTGTCTCCCTTCTCTCCTGGCATTCCTGGTCTTCCAGTTTCCCCCTACAGAGAGATAAGGGTAAAGGGAGCAACCATTTACACAGTGGTATTGACCAAGCCCCATACCATGCATGCACCTTGTCCAAGGCTACAGCGAGGAGAAGTGAATTTACTGGTTCACAGATGGTGAACAGATGAATAAGATCAAGGCGGGATGCATGTAAAGACGGCCACAAGAAAATAAAAACACTGGAAAATGTATCCATCTATATGGTCATTAATACTTACTTTACTCCCTCGTACTCCAGGGGGCCCAATCGGCCCTCCAGAGGCCTGTCAAAACACCACATGAAACAGTTATACAACAATCAACACTGTTCAGTAAGAAGAATCACATCTGTGCTTCAGACTATCTAAGGGAAACGATGATGATACTCACACTGCAGTCAAAGGAGCAGCACTGCAAAGGAAAAGATGCAGAAATAGTTAAAGACAACAATGGCTTTTGCACAAAAGACTAATTTGTTACATATCTGGATTATTATGAACAAAAAAAACCCAGGAAAAACATACCACATCCTTGGTTTCATTGGTCTGGAATAAATAAAACAGAGAACAAGAACGATTAGGGTTACCAAAACAGCGATGAATCCAAAATTCTTGCTAACAGTCATGCATGAACGAATGATTACAATGCTGGCATTCCCTAGTAATCTTACTATTAAACCATGCAGGCTTATCTTTCAGTTATTCACCTTAAGAGTTTAATAACCACTGTAAATTACGGTATCGTTTAATAAGTGGTAACTACTATGAAACTATCATAATTTATGTTGTTACAGAGAAGAGGTAGGGGTGGGCGATATGATGGTATGCTATCGTTGTCTAATAAATTATGCCATAATGGGCTTTTCTGAGCATATCGTGGATCTCGTCAGTACTTAAAGAACACTGACTACATGTTTCATTATAGACTGAGCTGAATTATGCCTGTTTAATTGGATTCAGAGCAATGCAGGCGAAAATACAGAATTAACATCATTGCAGTTGGTACATCATGGTTGGGCAACGCAATTTGCCATTGGCACTGTTATCCGATTTACCACCTTCTTCTTCTTCTTCTCCTTCTTCTTCTTGGTCAAGAGATTTTTGTCCACTAATTAGTCCCAGGGCTTTCAAGATATTGACCCCGTTCAAACTGTGAGATGCTCAGTCTGATCGGGAATGGTGTGCTTGCATACAGCTTTTTGATCAGACTTCAGAATTAATAATAATTTTATAATTAATAATAATAATTTTATTAATTAATTTTATTACTAATATTTTTTTTCCCATTAAGAATGAATGGGGTGGAAAAGTACACGCCTATTTACTGTATTTCTGCTCAACCAACAGACACCGGTTCACATACACTATCTCAGGGCAGAACCCCCAAGCACAAATTAGTGTCCCATTCATTTTCAATAGAGTCCCATTCATTTTCGTCCCTACCCAAACACTATTGATTCCTTTAACCTACAGTCACCAAACTGCATGAACTCCCTCATGGGCAAATCCTCAAACCCTAATCCACAGCCATACTGACCCGAACTCATCTATGTGTTGTTCATTCATCCCTTGTTCCTCCCATAGCAACCACAGCCTAGCAACAGCCTAGCAGGAAGTTGTGAACCATTTCGTTTTTCCTTGCACTTTTCTAGTTGTAATTGTTGTTGGTATTATTATAGTAACTTTTTATATGTGGCACCACAGGTTATATTACGTCTATATTATGTCACTTATTAAATCTCAAAAAAACCGAAATATTGTGATGCATACTGAAGTATCGTGATATAACATTGTAACCAAATCGCCCATCTCTAAGAGGAGGTGCTGAAGAATGAGCCCACTTATGGATCCTTACAGTTTAGAAGGTAAAACTAGTCAATGCTGTAAGACCAGTCGTGTGATGATGTGAGGGACCTGGTAAAAATAGGTAGACTCACAATCATGTTGATGATGGTACGGATCGTGTCCATCTGTGTGGAGCGGGTGTTGTCTGCAGCCGTGAAGTTCTGTCTGTAGCTCGCATCTGTAGCAATGACGGACAGTCTGGTGTCCTGTAAGGGAAGTCAAAAGTGAGGAAAGACAAAAAGAAGTCTTAGTCACATGCTAAGACTGTATGCTGAGATCAATCACATCTCACACCTACAGAGAGACTGAAACAGCCATCATTTAATAAAAAAAACAGAATTTTAGAAAAAGAGCTTCGACACCCCCAGAATAACACTGTCCTCTTCTCATATAAGGGGAAGCAGAGGAGGCGTGGCCGGAATTTCGTTAACGGGAAAGACTAGAAACATGTCATCAAGAGGAGACGGCTTTTTCTCTATAGCCTCCATAAAACATCTCTCAAACACTACACCAAGAGCTGCTGCATATACTTCATATTGTAAGAGGAATCTACACAGTCGAGTCACATTATTATGACCACCAGCTAATATCTAGCGTATCCCGGAGGAGGATCCATACAGCGAACACAATAATCAAGCTGGTCCTACAGCTGCTTAATTGGGTTCTGGCGAAGTCTGTGGAATTAGAGGGCCAGGGTAGTACTTGGAAGTCTTGGTCATGCTCTTCCAACCAATGTCAGATATTTCTAGCCATGTGACATGTCTCATTGTCTTGCTTGAATTTCCCAAAAGCCCCAGGGAAGACAATCAGCATGTATGGGTGTACGTGATTCGCAAGGATGGATTTAAACCCAAATTGGTTGAGAGTGCCTTCCACATGGATGAGCAGGCGCTGAGAATGCCACGAAAACATGATTTCCTTCCTGAGCGACGCGGCGCCGCCACCATCGAAAGTAGGAAGTAGTCATAATAACGTGACTCCATTGTGTATGTCTTGACAGTTTAGACTATTTACAGCATGTTCTTTTAAATTCACTGTTGTTGTAATAAACAGCACTAAAGTAATATGACTGACTGAGTTTTTTTATTAGAATTATTTTGCGGTCGTTTAGTTCATTATATTATGTCAATAGATCTAATTCATTAAAATAATCCTTAAATTGCTGAATCAAATAAAAAACAGTCAATTGTAAATCAGCTCAAACATTCACGTAACATTGACATACACTGACCCGTTGAGGCTAAGAGAGGACTTTTTATTTAATTTAAAATGCATCTTGTTCAATATGACCTGTAACCTACATATCAGAGACATTTTGGCATATACGTCATGCACACATGTAGAGGATTATGATCACTATACACCCAAATTCTACATTATGTAGCGAGTTTTCTTATTTGTATTTGTCTTATTTGTTTGTCGATGTTAACTTGTTCTCATTTGTTTATTTGTTTATTATACCCGGTTCTTCTTTCTAGTGAGTATTTAGACTATATGATTCTATTTTAACTGTATAACTGCATTAACTGCATAACTACATTATCATCAAGGTCCCTGTCACTTCACCTTACATGTGCAGTTCAGCGATATGTAAGCGACTAATCTTTCGGCCCTAGATGCGTGTATGTATATGTAAGGCTGCGTATGTAGCACACTTCATAATGTGTTTACATAACTAGGTTTTTCCATTAACGCTCACGTTACTGATGAATGATGTCAGCTACTGGTACGAATGATAAAATGTTGTTATGATCTAAGGCATTTACAGTTGTGGCTTAATGAATGAGGGCAGCCGAAACAGAGCAAACTGCCAAACTGCTGCCAAACTGTGTTTATGCAATCTACTGTATTTTATTAAAGTGGAAATAGTGCACATATTTTAGTTAAGTAAATGCTGCTGATGGATCACTTTTTCAGAGTAGATATGGCTCGGTCTGAACACTACTTGCCAAAAATACTGTATCTTTTGTTGATTTTCCAAGTGAAAGTAAGTTAACACTGTTACTATCCTGTAGCGATAATAAACTTAAAATGGCATTTTCTGCAGAATTTCAGTGCACATTTTGCATTTATTTGATTTTAATATGCTGGAAAAACTATATAAAACGTGCCATAGCTGCTGTGAAGGCCACATGTTTTTCCACTGTGTTCAGTTCTGAAAATAAACAGCAATTGTCCTTTAAATGTGCAAAAATATGTGCCCTCCTCATCTGCTAACTTATTTTCCCACAGCAAAATCAACATAAACATGTCATTTGACCAGGGTGCACAAACGTTTGCATATGACTGCACGTTATAAAGACTTCAAACTATGGTAAATGGAGTGGACTTTTCTTATTCTACTTTGGCCAGCATGTGTGATTGTCCTCTGGGTGTAGTACCTCCTGGTCAGGGGTAATGGCCACAGCAAACACTTTGATGGCATGCTGTCGGGCCTCATTTGCTGCCTCCTGTATCCCTCCGCAGGGTTCTTTGTAACCTGTGACAGGATGCCCATCCGTCACGACCACGATGTATTTATTCTCATGATAGTGGGAACCCCTGAAGACAAAAACAATACAGTGAACTACAAAATTACAGCAGCTAACTCATAAGCACTTATACACTAAAAACAAACAGTGAAGAGTTCTAGCTCTTCATGGCACTCTTTCATTTATCCAACACAATAAGCAGTGCTTCAAACCTGCAGTGAAGGTCACATGTACTCCTGCAACCTTTGTGAGACCTTACCTTTAGTCTCTATGTGCTAAATCATAACGTAATAATGATTGTCCTTGAATTGGACTATGAATCTTCACGTCTGCAAAAGAATAAGACAGAGGCTGACTGACTCCGGAATGCATGTGTTTTTACTTACGCTCTGAGCACCTCAGCGATTCCCTCCTTGATGGCACAGTCAGTGTACGTTCCCTTGCCGATGTATTTGATGTCATCTATGGATTTTTTCAGCTCGACACGTTGCGTGTTCAGATCCACAAGGCCTTTAATCAGCTGTATCTCGTCACTGTAGTGCAAAGCTCCAGAGTTCCATGTCACAAATCGATCACATGGCTGACGCCTAGCAGCCAGGAGAAACACACGTTTAACAAAAAACAGAATCAAAACAATGTCTGGACAATAACACTGTAATTATTGTAATTATTGTTGTTTTCATAAGCTTGACAAGTTTCACTGAAAATTAAACATGGCATGATATCTCTATTTCAGCAATGTCTTCTATCAACGTTCCATTGGCCAATAAACGACAGATATATTTCACCACATTTCTCTCTTCAGTCCAGCTTCACAACAGCAACAATCATACAACCATCACCGTATGTCCATGAATGTCTAATCAGAGTAATATCCACTTCATTATCTCATGATCTCTGCTGTGTTTGGAACACTCCCTTAACTCATCAGCTTATGTCTTCGCCTTTGTAGACATACAGAAACACCTACTGTAGACATACTAAACTGACTTCTTATGGTGGCATACAAATTTTGGCATACATAAAAAACAATACCTCTTTTTTTCTGATAGTAAAACCGTGAGTACTTGCCGACATGGATAACGGCCTCATATGTTTTTCTTTAACCACCCAGGGAACCTAAATCTGTGTCTTCGTCCTAATTATGACTCTTTGAATAACTCTTTGAATAATGATCCAACGACCAATAAACGGCCAATACATCTAACCATATTTCCCTCCTCTCAGGGTAAACTGGGTGGTCTTAATCTTGGGCAATACTTCTGTAATCATTCCCCTGACCAATCACAAGGCTGGCATCTGTTGCCCCGCCCACACAAAACAGTTTCAGAGTCAGAGAAGCTTAGCAATCTAAAGCTAACCCGCACAACCAAAAGCTAGCAAGCTAGACCCGTAGCAGCCCGTCACTGTTCATACACTAGCACTGTTTGTTCATCCGTTGGTTTGTCGTTCTGTCTGTTCATTTGTCCGTCTGTACGTCTGTTCTTCAGTGAACTTTTTTTTCGTCTAGTCAGCGCCACATGAAAGCTGGATAATGGTGTCAGTTCTGTATGAGGGGCGGAGCAGGCTTGGAGTATTGGACAGAAAGCTGTCAATCAAGCTGCCCATTAGCCACACCCACACAGTTCTCAGATAAGTCTGTTCAGAGCTGTGTTTTGTCATATTTATGTCCTATATTTTTTTTTATTCAAGCTTTGCTGGATGTTTAATATAACACTCATGTTTAACATCATTTAATGTGTTCCTTATAAAGAGCCTAGGTTAGATATTTTTAATAAACACAATAAAAGCAGGCTGTCATAAAAGTAGGCAAATATATGCATTTAACAATGTCACATCACACTTCAACATAGACGGGCTACAAGACCAGATCAGATTCATTCATTTTTCCCATCCAGTATTCAATCCAGCTTTTTCCGGCCAATACGAATTAACCTTCATAAAAAGCAACAATTCTACAAGCATCACAGTATTTCAACGAATGCCTGTTCAGGATAATATCCGCCTCATTATCTCAGGATCTCTGTTGTATTTGGAACACTCCCTCGGCTTATCAGCTTATGTTATGACCTGACCAGTACAACCTAGACTAAAGCTGCGTTCTAACATGCATACTATACTACACTATACTACACTATTCATACTAGTGCTGAATGATTAGTATTCTAGTTGTGATTTTTCTGATCAATATTGCAACTGCAATTATTTTTTGGGAACCGAATCCAGGCCTGTTTTTTGGTCAGTAAGACCCCTTTCTCAGTTAGCTGTGGTTGTGATGTCACAGCATATAGTTGTTTGGCTGCCTCTGATTGGTCTCACAGTTTACAAACGTTGACATTATGTTATCGTTCCCCATATAAGACATGGTTTTGATAAAAATGGCATATAATTAAAAAAGCAGCTCTTGCGATATGAACATTACACTCATTTAAATAGCAATTTTGATATAAAATTGATTCATTTTCAGCCCCAATATGTACTAAACTAATGGACTGACTTCCTATGGTGGGGTACTAGTCTAAACACACATAAAAGACAGTGTAACCGCAGCACTGTGGTCTTGTTTTATAAAGACCAAGATCAGCTGGAATTTAACGTATGAATACAATTACACTGCAAAACCTTCACTGTGGTGAAGTTGTGTTTGGGGTTAGTTCAAGTGTATCACATACATGTCCTTCAGTTCATCGATGAAATTCTTGGTGAAGGTCTTGATCTGGTTGATGTAAAACTCTGGAGGTTTGGCTCGAAGGGCCACACTCTCAGACGTGTCCAGCACAAAGAACAGGTCCACAGGGCATTCTACAGCGGAAGGAACATTCGGTTAGAATCAGCAACAGCACACAAAAAGCACTCAGAGACCTAAACTGCCTTGATGAGGTATTTTGGAATTAGGGTAAATATCGGAAAATCTGAACCGTATTCCGTTGCTGAAGGACAGTGTGTACGTATTTACTATACTGTCACCTAGGGATGGGGAAAAATCAATATAGCTTATTAGTGCAATATTTAGCATGGCAATGTCATGTTGATAAATGGACACTGAATATCGATATTACACTCATCGTCAAAAGAGTAGCTGCACAAATAGCTGCACCCTGAAGGAATCAACCGACAGGAATGAAACTTGGTGGGCAAGTTTGACGCTGTGAGACATGTGAATGATTCAAGTTTCACATGCAGCTGTGCATGTGATGTAAGGACAGGCCTTATTACTGTACCTGACTCACTCAACAGCCACGATTGTGGACATTCAGTGATCAGTGATGCCCTCCATGAGTCATCCTGTTAGTGCCAGAACCACTGGCAGTGGCTGCACGATGTAGGATTACATGCATGCAGACGGTTACAGGGACTGCCCTTAACACCACGTCAACGTCACCAAAGATTGCAATGGTGTCGTGCCACACCGTCATGGAGTGACTCAGAATCTTCAGCTTCAGTGGCGAGTCCCGCTTTTGTCTTGATGGAGACAACCAACGAATCTGTGTGCGGAGGCACCGTGGTCAGCACCAAGATGAACGGTTTGTTGTCACGCGTTCAGAAGGCCTGCTGTCACTCCACCTCTACAACGTCTGGCATGTCGTGTAAACAAACATGGCGGCTTGACACCATACCGAGAGACACTACTTCTGTATGTGTAGTTAATAAATATTACCCATATCAGTCTAAATTTATCATCATTTATTGTTCCTGGTAACCTTTATCTTCCTTCCCAACATCACTGCAATCCCACACTTCCTTCTGGGGTATTCTTTTGACGATGAGTGTACATCAATATAATTATCAATACTATAGAAATCACATGTACAAATTCACATTTTTGGTACTAAAAGAATAAAATCAATTTTAACCCCATTTTGCTGCAATGAAAATCACAAAATTGAGATGAACAGACTGAAAACTTTCACTTATTTAGATGAAACAGATGTTGATAAAACTGAAAGTTGAAAAAGGTAATAACTGGGGATATGCATAATTGCAATACTTAGCCTATCGTAAAATGTTCAGAATTGCAATAATATTAAGTATCATTGAGTATCATGATACCATTGTATCGTGGGGCCTTTGGAGATTCCCACCCAAGTGAAGCGTACTTCCTCTTTCCACATCTGTTTGTATAAGCTCTATTCTAAAGGACAAACTAGGCCTTCACCCACCATCTTGACCCACCTGGTGTTGGGCGTGTGTCATGTGATCTGGTCACATGACTCTCAGGTACAGTAAAACGCTAGAGCAACTTGCATTACTGCAATGGTGACACATTTCCAGATTTTTCCCAACCACTGCCATTCACCTTGTATTAATTATTACCTTATCAGGTAATCGTTTCATTCAATGCATTTTTTCAAGTCAATCAGAGGCCTATTAGACCTGATCCCAGACCTCTCCTGACCAACTGGACACACTCTCAGAGACTGCCCTGAATATACACACACCCCATTTACAATAGGCAGTTATCAGGGACCCTCAGTGTGCTTCTCAGTGACCCTCAGGCGGGGTTTACAGCATAATCTACTGCTCTTTCATGAAACTGGAACAGTTCTTAAACCAAGCAAAACTTCCCCTGGCTTTCCCAAGGAAAAAACTAGGCTGAAGCACATCAGCATCCCAGGCACTCACTCTCCAGCACTGCACCCTCCCACAGCCCCAACCCTGCACTCCAAACTCTGCACATGTAGGTGCTGCTTTCCCTGCTCTGATACCTCTCACCCAGCTAGTAAATGAGAATAGGTAATGAGCTTATCCAGGTGTTGGAGATGCTAAGAGTGGCGAAAGTACATAACGTACAACAAATCACAATAAGAATGTCATGCAGTTAGAATGACCAGTAGCTCCATGTCTTACAGCAGTCTGGACCTCACCATGAACACCTCTCCACAAACCTCATGCGTAAAAGCCAGTAAAAACCGCAAATACACCCGCAAAACTCCGCAAAGCAGACAGAAATAATCAGCTCCTCACCTCTGAACCTGACTTTGAACACATCCTGGGTTAGCACTTCTGGCCCCAGTGTGCTGAGGGACAGAGCCGTTAGAAGGAGTCCTCTCAGCGCCATGCTCCCTCGCACGTTCAGCCGTGCAGACCCGGCGAAAGAGGAGGACGAAAACGGGGGATGTGGAAGAGCAGGGAGGATAAAACAGCCAACCTAAAATACTTTTAATCCCCCCTCAGACCTGCAGCGCTATCGGACAGCGTGAGGGAAGACGCGTCCCCTGAAAGAGGAGTTGGTTCTTTTTCCCACCTGATTTCCGGCAAGCCCCGCCTCCTCCACCAGGATTGGCTGGTGGCCCTCCCACCAGTTGCGAAATGATTGGCCAAAAGGGAGCTGACTCTTGCGGAGATAGCTGAAAGAGGATTGGCTCACAGTGTCTCAGCTCCTTCGCTCCGACTGGCAAGTCTTTTAGGTAGCCAATCCGAGCGCAGACGGTGGAGGCTATTAACCAATCAAGGCGCCAGGGGGCGGGGGTTTCCGGAAAGCGGGTGGGAAAAGAAACGCGCGTTCTCAGTGAAACGCCTTAAACCAACTTTTTTCCCCTCTTGATTTGTTACTCGCCTGATGTCCAGGCCTTGTTTCACAGAAGCCTTTCAGTTCACTTGCTATCTTCACAAGCTTCTGGTGCATTACCCAGAGCTTTGGTTTGGACCTTTGGAAGTAAGTGAAGATGCTTTCCATTCACCTGGCCCCTGCGCTTAATTCGTATCTGACCACAAACAAATGATGTGGCTGCTTGGAGCGCCCTGATGATGAAGCTGTATGTCTCAGCCAAGTGCTCCTAAACCCAGGAACACCAGTTCCCCCTTTTTGCACCTCCAGCCAAATCAGAAGCTACTGATAAACCCCAGGTGTGCCCACGCGCGTGAGAGTTGCGGCTGTACGTCTATAGTGATGCACTGCTGTGAGTGGGACTGGGAGAGATGTGGGTCAAAGCATGCACAAGGGTAATGGGACATGTGTTGGGAGTGTTGGTGAAAGCATGAGCTGAGAAACTGGACTCTGGAATACATCAAACGGTAGAAGACTAAAGAGACATAAGTTGTAGACAGAGAGAGAGAGAGAGAGAGAGAGAGAGTAAAGAGAAAAGGGGGTGGGTGGGGGGCTGTTTGATGGATCTTGTAGCTGCAGTCTCAGTGGAGGATGGAAGAGCCCTCCAAACATCTGTATCTCTTCAGCATCATACCAGCAACCTGACCTCACAGTCTCAGCCAAAAAGGGGGCGGAGGACATGTGGGCGGCAGAACATGAAGCAGCCCCCGTCGCGCTCACTGCTCTCTTCTGGAAGAGAAACAGCGCCACCATCGTGTAGAGACACTCACCGCTCGTTACGTAAATCCCCTGATGGTGGGTTTAGGAGCTGACCCAGGGAGAGCGCGTGTTGACCGTGATGGAAAGACCCAGTGGGCCCTTACATAAGACATTATGGCCTTAAGTTTTCTGTTTAGCTCATGTGGCCTGTTTACAAAGGAAAGAGACAAATAAACATAGTACTGACAAGATTTAAATAGGCTATCTTTCACACCGACATTATTATTATTATTATTATTATTATTATTATTATTATTATTATTATTATTATTATTATTATTATTATTATTATTATTATTATCATTATTATTATTATTATTATTATTATTATTATTATTATTATTATTATTATTATTAGTAGTAGTAGTAGTAGTAGTAGTAGTAGTGCTATTATTATTAGTTTTGTAGCTTTGACTAGATTAAAATATTCAGTATTATTAAAATTGTATTATATTATATTATATTATATTATATTATATTATATTATATTATATTATTAATGTTAATAATAAGATATTGGCAATATAATAACAATAATAATAATAATAATAGAGCACTTTTCATAACAGTGGCTTAAAGCAAGTGCTTTAAAAATGCTGTAATCAGCAATAGAAGAAACTATGAGTTTTAATTACTGAGCTGGACTGTCTAATTAAAGTTGGAATCTATTTCCACATTTTAGAAGCAGAGTAACTGAAAGCACTTAAGATAAATACTTATTTATGCGAGAGACCAAAGACCTTTGTAAAAACAACTTTTGATATCCAACTTTCAATTTGAATAAGAAATGTAATAGAACTAGTTCAGAGTTGTTTATCAGTAATGTGAAATGCTAGTAAAACCATGCAACGTGTAAAGAATTCAGCCTTCAGCCTCATGGTAGGAATTATTTTTAGCTTAGCCCTTCAGTTCTAGTAATGAATTTAGGGCTTTTCCAGCTTTATTCAAATATCTTTTCACCACATGGTAATTCCAGGTCACTGTCCAAAGAAAATCAAGCATCTCCAAAGTAGTGACTTTAACAGGAGAAGGCAAATATGCAAGCAAATGTAGAATGATTTTATTTCAGCAATTGTGGAGAATTTCAGGGGGCAAAAAAAACTAGCATGCATAAATTAACAAAAACACTAATCAATAAGAAAGTAATAAACTCATTCTAAACAGCTGCAAAGCAGCCAATTACATGAACCACTCATGAGCTGCATTACTGTGCTACAGAAATGGCGAAGCCTTTAAGGCTGTACTCTCGGTGAAATGATATGGTGCAGTCCCAGAGGCGAAACTGCTCAGCAAAATGCATTTATTTTAAAAGAAGTGCAGTTTTTTCTCACATGCACTCTTACAATGCATGTTTCACAGCTGAGCTGAATGCATCAAATACAAACCCAGCTCAGTCGTGAAACATGCTCTGAAGAAAGACCAGTACTCCACAGTTAATCCCATTACTGGCAAGCCTGTCATACGGCAATCATTTTCAGTTGTGATTATTTCAAGAGAAAATCATTGATCTGTAAATAAAGCATGTCTAATATTGGGACAACAAGGATATTGTAAATGGCAAGCCAATACTAGTGAAAACTAACTCAGGAATTTAGTTCTTACATTAAGAAATACACATTTCTGCTCCACACTAGTAACAAATCCGTTCAAACATCTAATAAAAAGAACATCATCATCAAAATGTAATTAACACCATAACATTTCATTCATGCTATAATTAACATGGCTCCTTCCATTAAACTGCTTTGGGCCTAAATGCTCACCAGTTAGGACTGAAATCCCACATACTAAGATATACTAGTTAAATGTAGATTTGATTCAGTTTGTTCAAACTGAATTTCTGATATCAAGATATTTTGGATTAAATGTGCAATTTGATAAAAGATATTTATTATAAAACATTCCACAACAGTATCAATATGTTGTTAGCATGCTAACCAGCTAGCCCTGGCCCGTCCTGTGTCATGATACCACTTTGTACCTGAAGAGGCGATAGTGAGTCACTGTAGCGATGACTTTGTCATCAGTCCTATATGACAGGATGAAGAAGTAGTGCTGCTGCTGCCCCAGTGACGTATTCTAACCCTGGTCAACCATGTTGAAGGATCTGCTCCCAGGCAAGATCATTAAAGGACAATGAAAGGATCAGTAAACAGTGCTGCCCACCTACCTTGTTTCTTACAGGGGTGGTCTGATAGGGGAGGACACCACAACGTTCTGGTAGTATGTTGCCCCCTGTTGGCAGGAGATGCCAATTCGCCAGGTTGCATCATCTTGCAGCTCGCTCCTTTGGCAGCTAAAATGACTCATCGTGCAAGCCTGCCTTCTTGCCCCGAACATGGTGCTTTACTAATTTGAGCTCTAGCTACTAATTTAAGCTGCATTCTACTAATTTGCTGTTGGAACAAAGTGTGTGAGGTCACTCGAAAAAACCAGACTTCGGTCTAAATGCAATCACTGACAATTTGCCCAACGCCCACTAATTTATCTGTGATTCATGCACCATCACTTTAATTATACAATATATGCTAATTAGCTGAACTAGTATTATATTTGCAACTAGAACTCCTGATGGTTGATGACTAATGTCTTGCATTTGGGATATATTCAATCTTTACAGCTGCAGTAAATTCGTGATGACACCCCTAAACCTCATGAGAGGAGTGCCACCCACCCTGCTGTGGGTTCCAACCACCATCGCCCTCAACCGCCTACACAAACTCACATAGACATCGTGAAGACATTACAACGAACGACCCTCAAGAGAGGGAGAACAAAGTGGGGACCTGAGAGATTGACCACATCAAACCGCCTCAGTGGAGGAACACATAACGAAAGAGAAGCTGCGAAGGAACAGGGAGTGAGGCTCGAGACACTGGATCCATTGTGAATGCCATGGTTTTTGTGTAAAAGAAGGCCGAAGGAAAAAGCGAGCAAAGGGGTTTTTCTGGAGAGGGGAATATTTTCCCTCCCTAAAACGGTCGTGTTGACTTTGAGCTTAGTCTCTGATGGGGACTATATGAGTTGGCGGGAAGAAAGATGAGGTAGAGGGGAAGCTTGGGGGTGGCACTTTGTCAAGACCCTGTGAAGAGTGGAAGCCTGTGTGTGCATGTGCATGTGCTGCAAGTTAGGAATCACACAAAAACCATTTTTTTAAGTATACATGCACACATCGTTAAAAGAATAGTTGCACAAATAGCTGCACCCGAAGGAGACCTACAGAGATGAAACTTGGTAGGTAGGTTTGACATTGTGAGACATGCGAATGATTCAAGTTTTACGCTCGGCTGCGCATGTGACGTCAGCAAAGGACGGGCCTTATCGCTGTACCTGACTGACCCAACAGCTACGACTGCGGACATTCAGTGAGCAGTGACGTCCTCCATGAGTTATCCTGTTAGTGCCAGCACCATTGGCAGATGGCTACATGATGCAGGACTACATGCATGCAGACCGCTACGACAACTGCCCTCAACACCACGTCAGCATCACCAAAGACTGCAATGGTGTCATACCAGACTGTCATGGAGTGACTCAGAATGGCAGTGGGTCATCTTCAGTGACGGGTCCCGCTTTTTTGCCTTGATGGAGACTACCAGTGCATCTGTGTGTGGAGGCACCGTGGTCAGGCTTGTTGTCACTCCACCTCCACCCCTACCGCACAATCTGCAGGAACTGTGTGAGAATATTCAAGCTACATGGGCTGGATTATTACAGGACACCATTAGGAACCTCTACAACTCCATGCTGAGACGTCTGGCATGTTGCATTAGCAAACATGGCGGCTCAACGCCATACTGAGAGACACTACTTCTGTATGTGTAGCTCAATAAATATTGCCCATATCAGTCTAAATTTATCATCATTATTTATTGTTCCTGGTAACCTTTATCTTCCTTCCCAATAGAAGCATCTGTGCCACTATGACGACTGAGTTAGCAGCCAGCCGATGCTGGAGTAGCCAGCTGACATGGGACGCCCAAGGTACTAGGTGCACACTGGTTGCAATGTCCAGAACACAAACAGAGACATTTTATTTACCATTCAGACTGACCAGACAACCTACACATGTCCTCATAGTTTTCATATGTTGATATGTTAATAAATACATCTTCTTTGGAGACTATGTTGCTTCATGAGGCCTTGCATGGATGTCTCCATCATGAATTGATTACAAAAAAGAGTTAGGCCCATAAAACAATGTCTCAGGCATCAAGCAGCACTTTCGTGATCAGTGTAACGGCATTGGCTAACACTGCTCTGAGCGATGTGGGGAAATGGAAGGCCATCCAACTCACCCAGAGAGCGACAATTACGCTCTTTTGGACTTCTGGCCATGGATGGCTATGGCATCCTCAGGATCCAAGCTCAAATTTTCCCAATGATAGGGCCAACGCATAGATGGTTGTGTCCAGTGCCAGCTCTTCCTAATAAGCAACACAGGCAGCTGCCTAGAGCCCCACAGCTCTAACTTCTGGGTTATTGCTACACCATTGTGTCATATAAAAAAGAAAGCAAACGAATCACTGAGGAGAGAAGGTCCTCAAAGAAGAAAAAAGAAATCATACTACCTAAACATATATTCAGAGAAAAGCATTTATCACTGCAAATAGCAACACTGCCACCAGGGTTAAATGGAACTAAGTTTAAAGTTAGCTTGGCTGGCAAGAAATACTGCACCTTCAGACAAACCCCTGAATGGAGAAAGCTGAGAAGGTTATCTGTAATTTTGATTGTAATGTACAACCCTGTTGGGAAGCTGTGCAAAATGTAGATCAAAATTAAATTAATTAAATTTTTTAATTAATAATAAAAAAAATGTCCATTTTGAAATTGATTCTAGCAACACATTTAAGAAAAGTTGGGACAGCTTCAACAAAAGACTGGTAAAGTTGTGTAATGCTGAAAACACCGGGTGAAACATCTCACAAGTAATCAGGGTAATTGGCAACAGGTCAGTAACATGACCGGGTAGGAAAAGAGCATCCCAGAGACTCTTTCAGAAGTAAAGATGGGGAGGAGGAAGGGGGGTCACCACTCTGTGAAAATTTGTGTGGCGGCAAATAGTTCATCGTTCAAGAATAACGTTAAAATAGCAAAGAACTTGGAAACTTTATCATATATGACACGTAATATTGTTAAAAGATTCTGAGAATCCGAAGGAATTTTTGTATGCAAGAGACAAGGCCAAAAACCATAATCGTGATCTTTGGACCTTCAGAAGGCATGACATTGAAAACAGACACAATTTAGTGTAGCGGAAATCACTGGATGAGCGCAGGAACACTTCCCACAAACCATCATCTGTGAACGCATTACGTCACTGCCCCACAAATGCAAGTTAAAACTCTACCACGCAAAGAAGAAACCAGATGTAAACAGACCTAGAAACTCCAATCTTCTCTGGACCCAAGCTTGTTTTAAATGGACTAAGCCAAGTGGAAAAGTGTCCTGTGGTCCAACCCATCAAAGTTTGACGTACGTTTTGGAATTCACAGTTAAAAAGCCAGCATCAGTAACGATATGTAGGGCATTAGCGCACATGGCATGAGTAACTTGCACATCTGTGAGCACACCATTATATCTGAATGATGGAGCAGCATATGTTGCCATCCAGATGACGTCTTTTTCAGGGAGAGTCTTGCTTATTTCCAAACCACAATTCTGCGCGTATTACAACAGCATGGCTCTGTAGTAAAAGAGTCTGGGGGCTAAACTGATCTGCCTGCAGTCCAGACCGGTCACCCATTTGGTGCATTATGAAAGGAAAATCACAACAAATGAGTCGCTGAACTGTTGAACTACTGAAATTCAAAATCAAGCATGAATGGAGAACATTTAATTGTCTCCTCAGTTCCCAAACGCTTACAGAGTGTTGATAGAATTAAAAGAGGTGATGAACACAGTGCTGAACACAAACCTGTCCCATCTTTTTCAAACGTGTCTCCGGGATTAAATTTTATATGGTCATATATAAAACAACACAATTTCTCAGTTTCATTACTATCTTCAGCTAAATATAGGGTTGAATTGAGTTACACATCATTACATTCTGTTTTAGTTTACATTCTGCACAAATGTCCCAAAATTGCTGGAAATGAGGGTTGTATTAAAGAGTCAAACTAGCATCCAGTCATCAGCAATATGCAGCCAGTCAGTTATAAATGCACAGAATTTAGAAAGCTTGTGGTGGTGTTTGTTGTTAGTTAGCCTTTAATTTTACCGTACATCAGCTATCAAGATAGGAAGGCCCCAAAAGGCTAGAGCAAGCCTTGCCCAACCATACAAGCGAACTGAAAAGACTCCCTGTGAAATGCTCCTAATGCTACAATCACATACATTCTGCCTCTATAACATGATTAAAATAGGTACAGTAAAAGTTATGGTAACACTTTCTATGTATCAGGTATCCATAATGGATTATAAGAGCATTCATAAAAATCCAGAAAGCATTCACAGTGTTTTATAATGCGTGGCATAAGCCTCTGTAACTGTACATAAAAGTAACACACATGACACTTAACACTGATGTTGTGACCCCATTATAAAGCTTAATACTTTCATTCACATAACGCATTACTTTATAGAGCTGGTCAGTAACATCACCTAAAGTCTGTAAAGAGAGCTTATAAGTGTTCATTAGATGTTATGTGCACCTACAAAATTAATTTCATTTTGAAGATACTGAGAAACGTTTGAGAGTGGCCTTACTGTGGATACTTACATAGCATTAAGCAAATGAACACATCAATAGTTACTTAACTTTATGATGCCAGTTCTACAGATAATGTTAATGACTGGAAAAATATATGTATTATAATGCATTATGTCACTTTATGTGCTATGAAGCCTTATACTGTTGTGTTTGGTTATAACAGGTTATGTGTGTGATTATGAATGTTTATGCACAGTTACAAAGACTTATATGTCGTATTACATAGCTTTATAAAGACTTTATAGATCTATATGAATGCATTTATAATGCATTATATATAACTGATTCATAGAAAGTGCACCCAAAGTTATTACTGAATAAAATCATAGTTTATTTGATATATATTAATATTTTAATATTAATATGACAAGTGACGTCAGACATTGGAATGGAGGAGTATGTGTGTGTTGGTGCTGTAGTGAATGACTGTGCATTCATTCTAAGTGTGTGTGTGTGTGTGTGTGTATGTGTGTGTGTGTGTGTGTGAGTGTGGGCATGCGTGTGCGCACGGATGTATTGAGTGTTTTTGTTTTGGATGAAGACAGTTGCCTGGTGGCTAACGGCGGGAAATGGGTGTGTGTTTCTCCCCCAAAGCAAGGATTCAGTCCTGTTTTAAAATTCTATTACAGGAGAGTGACTTTTGGCCCAAGCGCAGCAGGCTTTTTCCACTGATCTCATGCTTCTGCCGTTCTCTCTCTCTTTTTTTCGGCCTATGAAAGCATAAAAAAAGAAATCTTTTTGAACCCCCGAGACTGTGAGCAGAATGGGTCGAGGGAAAGACATCTGGTACTAATCAGTGTTTAATAGAGGAGGCTCACTGTAAAGCTAGGGAGATTCTGGCAGCTGCAAGCCTTCATTCAGGCTGGGCTGCGGGGCGTGTATCTGCATTTTGAGGCGGGGTGGGGGGGTGTTATGTGTTCGGTTGGTGGGGGTGAGGACAGGGCTGAGACAGCAGCTATAGGCCTGTTAGACAGGCAAGCATAACTAGCATGCGACGCTAAACAAGATCACTACGTTTTCATGAACTCAGGTGCTGGCGATTCTCTAGAAGGAACCCAGCATTCATGCCATTTTAAAGGTAGTCACGAGCCAGAAGAGGGCAGAGAAGAATGTTCAGGGTCAGACAGTAGGGTCAGAGGTCAGGCCTTGCAAAAAGAAGGGTCATACTGGCAGGTTAATAGAAGAGGAAGATTATCAGAGCAGTGAGGAGAAGGTTCAGAGTAAGACTCTGCAGGAACCATCTCTGCTCTTTTTCACTTGCAGTTGGTTACAGGACGATAATGTAAACTGTTAAGAGTTTGACTTCCAGGGGAGGGAAAAGCAAACCATAAATTGTTGACTCACTGCTGACTAGTGTAAACCTCTCAGCAGTGTCACCGTTAGCTTGTCCAGAGCCCTGTACTTCAGTCACGCATGCCCAGTATATACAAATAGATGAAATATATACATTTTCTTCTGGCAGAAGTAAATATCGTGGGACGTATGAGCTGCATAACGCAGCTGCTGACGGTCATAGACAGACTGCTGGCACAATGATTTTGAATATGTTAAACATGTCTTACCCGGGTGGTACATGTTGGACAGGAACCTTCCTTTTTCCGAACTGGAAAATTCCAGTAGTGGTGAAAAGTACAGAAAAAGACCAAAATGGTTGAGTTTAATCTTGTTCTCGCAAGTTTAACCATTGAATAATATTCAAATGACCAAAAAAAAATGACCAACCAATGTCACCATATTTCTCTGCTCTCCATGTAAACTGGTCGGTCCTAATCTTGGGTAATGTGTCCTTAAGCTTCCCCCTGACCGATCACAAGGTTGCACTCTTGGAAATGAAATCACTCTGTTGGTTTTAATCAGTTTTTGTTGTTGACTTCATAAATATATGTCAGTTGTGATGTGTCAATGAAATTAAGGGATTTGTCAGATTTACTTTGTAAGCGTTTGTTTGGCCAACTCAACATCTTTCCTATTGGCACCTGGCATCATCTATTTGCATATTGTTTTACTTCACTTTACTCTGCATCTTTGTGTTGTCTCTCCTCCTATCCTGCCTTCTTCCACTGCATGTGCTTTATTCTCCTCTTCCACAGTTCCAGCTGTTCAGCCACACTGCTGTTGGCTGTAAGTGCAAGTTACCTGCTGAGTGTAACTCTATGACAGCTCAGTAGCCCAGTAGCAACTTAACAACGTTATGTAGATCTTAAACTTTAACTGTAACAATAAAAAAGATCAGCATGTTCAAAGCTCTTAACACCACTGCATGCAAACACTTGGCATAACTCTTTTAATGAAATCCAACATTTAATTTTTGGGTAATGCGTGAAAATAACCCGTCCAGTTAATTAGAAACTCAAACCACTTTAGTGGGACTTACACCCTCCCTCACACTCAGCACAGCATTTCCCTTAAGGCTGCGTCCTCTCACCAATGCATTAAACACTGTTCCAACACCATTGTCACGTTTGCCGATGACACAACAACAATCAGCAACATCTCCAATGATGATGAGGGCCCATATAGAGAGGAGGTCAAGCTCCTCACATTGTCAGGAAGGCCCAACAATGCCTCCATTTCCTATACAGGCTGAAGGGAGTCAACCTGCCACAGCAGAGGGTGGTCAAAACTGCATCATCATCTCTCTCCCACACAGCACATGCATGACAAGAGTTGTCTGAGGAAAGCGGTGAACATATCCTCAGACCCCACACACCTCAACCAACCCCTGTTCCAACCTCTGCCATCCGGAAAGAGGTATCGGAACATCCGAGCCAGAACCACCAGATTCAGGTAAAGTCTTTACCCAACAGCCGTCAAACTGGTCATACCGGCATCAGCTACCAGAACATGACTACAGTGCAACAGACTATATGCACTTGCACTTTAACTAGACCTGTACTTGAACATCTGAGCTGTTTATTTTATACATTGTACAGCTGTTTCAGCTCAACATTGAGCTGCTATTCTCACCACCTGCACTGCACACTTTATATGTTCATCTGCTGTTTACAACCACATACCTAACTGCACACCTGGCTACCTCAACACACTGTACTTTCCTACATGTACACTTACACTAAGCTGTATTTCGCTCTACTGCATATGCTAACTGCTGTTTGCTCCTCAGTTCTAGTACTCTAACATGCTGACATACAGTTACTGCTCTTGCACGTCTTACTGTTTATGCACATACTGTAATGTGTCTTTTGTCTTTTTGTTTTTGCACTATTTATCAATTCTTTTTAATGACTGCACTGGAGAAGTAGCCTGACTGTGTTTCGTTATACTGAACAGCCTTGTATTGGTATAATGACAATAAAGTTGAACTGATTTTAAGTGAATTGAAAATTGTAATTATTTGCATGTCTCACAATGTCAAACCTACCCACCAAGTTTTATTCCTGTCAGTTGATTCCTTCTGGGTGCAAGTATTCGTGCAATTATTCTTTTAAGCATGCGTGTATATCTTATATTTTTCCTTCAGGTTTTGCCGGATGTTTGATAAAACACTCAGGTTTAGTATCATAAAAATGTTTACTCTGTGTTTCTTGGGACAAATTGACTGAAAGTGAGAGAGAAATCTTGTGTTTCAGTGAGTTGAATTTAAAAAAGGCCTGGCTGCCACTTCTCTTAGGAGCCAAGCTATGTCTGCTTTCCATAGTCAGCAATGTATTTAGGAATTCTAGAAGGCTGAGAGATGTTTTACAAGCAAAACTGGTCCCACTCATTGGAAATCAAAACTGGTTGACTCCACGGTCACTTCCTAATTAAGCTGGTGGTTAATCTGAAGCTTCAGGTCAGCTCCTGGAATACGATGATCAGATTTCTGAAATTAAAAGTGGGGACATTTCCAGCTTGGTGGTAATACATTATTGGAATATTCATTGTTTTATGAAAAAGAGGGGAGGGAGGGTGATGTGGCAGGGATAAGGCCCCAGTTGTAAAATCATGGTGTCTTAGGCAGTGACGAGGTCCAAATTTCATATTCATATTAAATATTATGGCAGTAAACAGAGACCTGTGGCTACAGAGAAAAGACCTGTGGCTACAGCCAAATAGCCATACTCCAAACACACCCCTGATTGAGCTCCAATTCTGGAGAGACACATGACTGCTATCTACATGCCATATGTCATATATGGATGGTGACCCAGTTTTAAAAATGACATGTATGTAAATGACATAGTACCTACATACTAGTAGACTGTCTAGATACATCCGTTAGCCCAGGCAAAAAAGGCCTGTAACCCACACCTGTTTTTAATCACGGGGTTACTTTGTATCTTAAAAAGACGTTTGCGGGTCTTGGCGCTTCTGGTGGACTTTTACACAGCAGTGTTCTCCTTTGTGTGGAGGCACCGTGGTCAGCGCCAAGACGAACGGTTTATTATTATGCGTCACATGTCCAGAAGGCCTGGTGCCACTCCACCTCCACCCCTACCACACAATCTGCAGGAACTGTGTGAGAAGCTGAATGGGATGGATTATCACAGGACACCATTAGGAACCTCTACAACTCTGGCATGTTGCGTTAGCAGACATGGCAGCCTGATGCCATACTGAGAGACACTACTTCTGTATGTGTAGCTTAATAAATATTGCCCATATCAGTCTAAATGTATCATCATTTATTGTTCCTGGTGACCTTTATCTTCCTTCCCAATAGCACTGCAATCCCACACTTCCTTCTGGGTGCAACTATTCTTTTGATAATGAGTGTATCAACTAAATAATGAAGGACAGACATGTTTCTTTCATTCATAGAAAGCATTCTCTGAAGGCCTGGAAGTCCTTGAGGGATCACTTCTATTATGGCTGTCTTGGCTCATGCATCAACATAAGGACTTTAGTTTTTTGATAATGGCTATTGAGTAAATTGATAATGCCATTTACAATAGCTTGAAGTCACAAAACATGACAGAAATCCAAGATAAGCCCCCAAATGGGCAACAGTGATGGTTGAACGAAACACTGTAACCTAAGAGCATGAGGAAGAAACATGGAAAAGAACAAAGACTTAGAAGAGGAATCCTCTAAACTGCGTCCGGAATACGAAATACAATACAAGCAATAAAGGTTTACCCGTGAGATCAAACAAAGGCACCCGGACCATCCCAAGGAAAGATGTGTGACATATGCCAGTGACCATAATTAAAGGGATGTAAAAGATCAAGGGGACCAGTGATTATGTCAGACATATACAGCACATTAGGTAGGTTTACAACTCAATAAAACAGCTTAGGAGTTCATGTGGGGGTTAGAAGTCCTGATGGTAATTGCAAATTATGACAGATGGTCCAGTGGGATGGGATGTAGACTGCTTATTAAACCAATGGAGTAACCAGGTAAGGCTTTCTTTGCACACCGACTATAGCGTTTTTGTGCATCACTGTGCATTTCAGAATGAAGTATGACACTGCCGCTTGAATAGGAGGTATTTTGTAACAGTCCTAGAAAAGCTACATTTAATCATCTCCACATTTTCCCGAGAATGCAACACAGCTCCTCTCAGAGGAACACGTAGACGTGACTGTCCAGAGCAAGACCATCTGGTTCGCAGAAGAACAGAACAGCAAAGAATGACACAGCACAGCAGCTGTACACATAATGCAAATCACATCAATAAACATGTCTTATCTGTCTAACAGTGAGTACATCATCATAAGCTCCCCAGACAAAAAAATTAGCCACCTTGCATGTTTAAGATGGTAGTAACTTTAGGCTCCTGCAGATGGTGCAGCACAAGGATGATGGGGCTATAAATACCTGCGAGGTGTGTGTAACGGGATTCATAGATTGAGAAGAGGTGGTACAGTGCGGTGAAGAGCAGATGTTAATGATTGGCTAAAAGCGTGCCAAAGACCATAGTGTGCAGGTGTATGGAAGCGTATGGTCATACGGGTCTACCAGCAGTTGGAAAAATCCCAGTCTACAGGAAATTCCCATCAGAATTGTGCCAGGGAAGGCATCCACCAAATCTGGTGCAACTGCTTTGGTGCAGGAGTGGCTGAACATTGATGTGGCCTACATCCAGAAACTTCCAGGCCATGCCAGATGGGATCACAGGCATGTTTCAATCACAGGTGACTCATTTATTGTTATTTATTGTTTGGCAGTAGCCAGAACAAGCTTAAAAATCATGGTTTTTGTGCATTATTTGAGCCCAGTGCTACAAAGTTTGTTTTAAACAGGTTTCCAGGCTCAACGGAGGTTGTTCCAAAAGGAATGCTATTCCATTGAGACTTATTGGGAAAAAAACTCGCCCCATTCCAGCAATTCTAGGTAATATCATTGGAAAGGCCCTTTAGAAGAAGGCTTCTGCTGTTGTCAAGGCACAAATGTAAGTACCGGGAATTTACCAAACAAACAAATATACTGGTTTGACCGGAACCCAAACTTAAAAAATGAAGCTACAAAAACAGAAATGAGAAATAAGAATAAAGAGAAAGAATTAAATGGTGACGTATGGTAGTGGATCTGTAATGTGGTCCTAGAATCAAGCTTTTGAAGCAGCCTGAAAAGGCCGAAGAGGAGAGCCCATTCTGAGGAGGGTGAAATCCGAAGGACCTGATATAATAGTCTCAGATCCCATATGTATTTTCTACTTTCTTTACCAGGATAAGAGATAACAAGCTATGTTATCTTGACAATAAGAAAGAGTGGGATGCCAATAATTCAAAGCTGGGATGCTTGATGATTCTCATATTCTCATGGTTTAAACATTTAAACAAATGGATTAAACCATTAAGGAATGACCTCTTGGAAAGAACAGAAATGCCGTCAGGCTTTCCAGTCAGTCCAGCTGTAGGTTTGACCTGGATTTCCAGCAGACAATTTCTGTGAAATTCAGCACTGCTGTTCCTCTTCATAGGAATGAGTGGGCTACAAAATTCAGGGCATGCCTTACAGCAAAGTTTCTCAACTTGTGGGCCATGGACTGCCAGTGGACCATGAAGCACCCTCTAGTGGTCCGTAGGTCTGTCCTCAGGTGGAGGCAGTAACTTGTAGTGGGCCAGAAGCACCATATATAACCGCAGTAGTGTTATGTTAAGCATATGAAACATAGGCTAAATAAACATCTTTGGTTTGAGACAACATAGCCACTGGTTAACCACTGATGGAGAGGTTTCTTGGGGTGCTTTCACAGCTCCCTTGTATGATTTTGGACATACTGTAATTATGATTTTACCAGATTTCTTGGAGAAACTGTATTCATAAAAGTTGTTTTTTGTGGCCGCTATGCTTTGTAGTTTTCATCAGGTGGACCTTGGGGCGGAAAATGTTGCGAACGTCTTAGAATTCTCAAAGAACGGACAAGTGTCAACACACAGTGATGTCTATTATGATAGTAGTAAAATGAAGATGACAACATTGCTTTATCATTGATCCCCAGCATAAATATTTAGTCATTTAGTTAGGAATGTTGTCAGCCATCAAGTTTGCTAAAGATCACCTGGACATTCCACAGCACTAGTGGAACAACATTCTGTGTAAAGTTGAGCCAAGAGCAGCAATGTTAGGTAAATATTCACATAGTGTGTGTTCTACACCGACTTCAAATGCTGTCTGAAGACCCTTTTCTTTGTGGAGCATTTAACTGAACATCTAGCACTTTTTGAAATGCAATGTATTTCACTCATGCTGTGTCGTATTATAATATTTGTGCGTTTCTTTCTGGGTATCAGCACTAGCTTTGTCTCTGGCAGAATCACAGCTCAGGGATACTAGATACATTACACCAGAAGGAAGTGTCAGATTGCAATGCTACTTGGAAGGAAGATAAAGGTTACCAGGAACAATAAATGGTGATAAATTTAGACTGATATGATCAATATTTATTGAGCTACACATACAGAAGTAGTGTCTCTCAGTACAGTGTTGGGCCACCATGTTTGCTAATGCAACATGCCAGGCATCTCAGCATGGAGTTGTGAAGGTTCCTAATGGTGTCCTGTGATAATCTGTCCCATGCAGCTTGAATGTTCTCACACAGTTCCTGCAGATTTTGCGGTAGGGATTGTCACATCCTGTCTTGTCTTGCTCCTGTTTGTCTCTGGTTTTCTCTGTTTCTGTCTCTGTTTCTCTTGTTACTTCCATGTGCTTTTTGTTGTCCTGTGCCATGTGCTTCTGTTTGTTTTGGTTTATAGCTCCTCCAGTCTCTGCCCTTTTGTCATGCCCCTCACTTGTCCTTAATTTGTGGCTGCGCCCCTTCCCAGGTGTTCCTTGTCAGTCCTTGTTCATTTAGCCTCCCAGTTGTTGCCTTTGGGCTTGCTTGGTGTTTTGTTCCTGTCGGTTGTTTTGTATCCTTGTTCCTTGGCCTTAGTAGTGGTTAGTAGTCTTTTCTGTTAGTAGTTTCTGTTTGTACTTTTTGGTTCATCATTTTTGGTCTCCTCGCCTTGTCCTTGTCACAGGGATGGAGGTGGAGTGACATAAACAAGCAAACTGGTAATCTTGGCGCTGACCACAGTGCCTCGGCACATGGATTGATTTGTTTGTCTCCACCAAGACAAAAGTGGGACTTGTCATTTTCATGTCTCATGGTGTCAAACCTACCCACCAAGTTTCATTCCTGCCATTTGATTCCTTCTGGGTGCAGCTATTTCTGCATCTATTTTTTGATGACGGGACTCTCTCTGCATACGAGGACCTGCTAAATGTCATAACTGTAAATGTAAATGTTTAAAAGAAAACACAACACTGTATTATAGCACAAAAAACTTATCCAGAATGTGAAGTATGGTGGTGGGAGTATAATGGCGTGGGACTGCTTTGCTGCCTCAAGACCTAGGTAGTTTGGAATCACCAAGGAACCAATGAATTTGTCATGGAGTTCTACAGGGGAACGTGATGTAAAACGTCTGCGATCCGACCCTTAAAGGGCAAGAAACGTGACGGCAGATGGAGACACAGCATAAAACAACATAACAGAGTCTTGACCTCTTTCCCAATGTATTCCTCGAACATGATCTAAAGCAGGTAATCCAAACAAGACCTTGCAGACATATACATGTTTTAAAAGAGGTCCTTTGTCCACCAGTGGCTGTGTTACCATGCAAAGACTTTTGCCAATCAGATTGAATTCCTTTTGATTATATATTAGGACTGGCATGTTTATACGTACACTCTACTCTACAATCCGATGATAATCTCTGTTTACGTGCACACTAAAGTAATCAGATCCAAGATTCTGTGCATGCATAAGCACCACATGGTGTAGATCTTACCCTGACAAGGAGCATCACCTGTGTTCAATCAGAGTGAGATGGGCAGCTGTACGAGTTACCCGAGTTTTCAGTTAGCCAGCTTGTGTTTTTGATTGCTTTAAAATGATGGCAGACTCAGGAAAACATACTTCACATGTGCTTATTACAGAAGGGGTGAGAGAAAGACGTGTGTTCCGCAACATTCTATTACACACAATGTCAATGCTTTTACCGTTTGTGAAAATTTCATCTTTTTTTGCTCTGTATTTTGTGTAAACCTATGTCCTTCGTGTGCTAACAATTCTAAAGTCTCAAGTTTCACACATAAACTTTGCTTCCTCTGGAGTCCAGTTTCTGGCAGGTTGAACATTACAAACTTCTGCTATGAAGCAAATGCACAATGTTCTGATTGACAGTCTAATCAGATACGGGTGTTTACATGGCTATTATTCTTCTATTTAGCAGATTATTTACAGGATTACCCACCTCCTTCAGTCAGATTGAAGCTGTATTGTAGTGGGCTGCAGATGATGACACCTGGTGAAGTGGGGTAATTATTGCTGCCTAGACAATTCAATCACAGTTTTAGATACATACAAAGGCTTTTATTGGGGACTACCATACATCTGACCATCTGACCATGGGTGGCCTATGTCTGTGGCATGAGAAAACAGAACTTTGTCTCCTCTGTGGTCCAGTTTCTGACATATTGAACATTATAAACTTCCGCTATGAAGCAAATGCACATGTGCAGAACCTTCTTAAACTGAATTGGGAAAGGCCTCAATCGGACCACTCTATTCTGATTGAGGTGTATACATGGATGCATCCTATTCCGATTGAGCTATCAGATGGATTATTAACGGATTATCCGGTTGTTTGTAAGTGTGGGGAATGAGCCTGATTCTTGAAACTGTTTACGAGAGAAATAATTACTGGATAAATATGACTGTCTTCATGTATTGTCATGGCTTAGATTAAGATCTGAGTCATTCTTGCAGAAGTCTCCATGATTGTCAAAGGATTCTGGTTGTGGCGTAACTATGGATCATTCTTTGCAGCTGCCACATCTCTTGATTGCATTATTCCATTTTTTGCCAAACTTCCGTGGAAATTGGCAATAGTTTTTATCTTGGAAAAAACAAGGCAATTTGAGCTTTTCTATAGAGCCAATATCTACAAAGAAAAAAAAGAACATAAGATTAGAATAGAACAATAGAAAGCTCTGTTTATTTATGTATTCATCTGTCTATTTTTTTTTTTTGTGGTGGTTTAACTTTCGACCATACTTCACAGCTGCTGTTATTGGACCACATTATGTTGTTTCCTATTCTGTTTAAATTCAGTGGAAATGGAAGAGGTTTGGCTACCGAGTTTAAAGCTGTCCTCAGAGTTGTAAGTCAAGTTCCTGTGTTCCAGTTCATGCATGGACATAACAAGCTTTTTTTCCATGTATGTTGTTTTAAAATGATAGACAACGGGCAGAATTGTTCAGGACAAAGAGAGATACAGACAGAGCAAGACTGCTAAAGTTAGACATTCTGCATCGATCGGCAGTAAACAAGTAGTTACTGTGATGTCCTGAATACTCTCTGAATAATTCATGATTTAGGGAGGAATACTAGGCATATGGAAACGTCCCACATCGGGGGCCAATGAATATGCTGAGCTTGAGTCACTGCGATGGTTCCAAGTGGTAAAGCCAAAGACTTTTCCATGAAAAAGGAAAAGAGGTTCCTGAGAACTGCAGATCCACTGCGTATCCAGCTCGCAAAACAATTCATTAGAAATGTTGGAATACTAAATGAATGACTGATAGGATAAAACGTTCAATCCATCTACGTCTATCGTTTGAAGAAATTCAGACCAAAACACATGATCGTGACCACGAATTACAAGAACAACATGGATCTGTCTTATAAGACATGATTATGTTTCAGAAGACTAGCATGAATCTGTTTGCATGGATATAATTAGATTTACATGCCATTGCCCAGCCTCAAACATATGTAGATGGAGTTGTTTAGGTGCAGATGTGCTACATATGGCGGATAACCATAACAGCAGCTGTGTTCACAACAACACGCTGGGAACTCCAATGTTGGAGTATGACATGTAGATTGAGCTGCTCAGTGAGACATTGAACTGTATCAATGGAGAGCATTTTTAGGTCACAAAAAAGGGGCTATGGTGCTCTTCAGCGTCATTTTTCAAGTTCTCTCGCTTCAAAACTAATACTAATAAGATGTGCAATCAATTTAACAGAGCAATGACCGCTTCCACTAGAAAAACTGCATGGAGAATCTGAAAAGCTCCGTATTGTTGGACTGGTATTGGATTTCCTTTCATGGCTGAAATTTGCATGCCTTGGATGAACAAATTAGAACAAGGGCTATGAAAACACAACACAAAGTGCTGCTGTCAGGCCTCATATCTCCATTTTTGGTGTTTTCTATTTATTTAATTATTAATAGAATTTGAAATCACACGCTGCCTTTTACACCATGCCAAAATTTCATGATGATCAAATCAGTAGAAAAGTATTTACTTTGTTTGTTTATTCATCCAAGCCGCTTATCTTTCTGGGGCTCAGGAGGTGCTGGAGCCTATCCCAGCATTCACTGGGCAGAAGGTAGGAAACACCCTGTGCAGATCACCAGTCCATCACAGGGCAGTCACATATGCCCTCTCACGCTCACACCTAAATGCAATTTAGGGTTTGGGTCTCAGGAGATGCTGAAGCCTATCCCAGCATTCATTGGGCAGAAGGCAGGATCCTGGACAGGCCACCAGTCCATCACAGGGCAGTCACACATGCACTCACACACTTGGGGGGCAATTTAACATCTCCAGTTCACCTGACTGGATGTCTTTGGACTGTGGGCCCATGCAGACACGGTGAGAACATGCAAACTCCACACGGAAATGACCCTTTGAATGCCTGAGCTGGGAATTGAACCCAGGCCCTTCTTGCTGTAAAGCAACAGCACTACCCACAGCACCACCTTCCAAAAGTACTCGGGACAAATCATTTCTTTATTAACTTCCATTAAGAACGTTTTTTCCTTCTCCTGTAAAGTTCCATTTTTTGGACATACAGAGTTTTGTTTCCGACAGTGCCGCAAAGTCGGATCATGTTATGATCATGCAAAGTCAGATTGCCTGATCATGTTCATTTTATATCTAAAATGGCATTAAAAGTGTGATTACTGCTGCCTTGGCAATTCAATCACAGTTATAGACACTTTCAATGGAGCCCACCACCCGTCTAATGACCGGCGGCCTATGTCCGTGGCACATACAGAAGGGAGAGAGACCGCTGGCTCTCTATGCTGTAATGACTCTACCAGGCAGGAGCCAGTGTCCTCTTCTTAATCTCCACTCTTATTCAGAGGACTTGGAAATGAATGCTGAGATCTTTGCTAGGAGGAGCAGAATTCACTGCCAGTGTTAAGTTACAGCAGAAGCTGAAAACCTGCATCCGCATTCAGGTCAAGGGTTTTGACTTGGTTGCAACATTAAAATGGTTCTGCTTTCTCGTCCGATGGGCTGTTTTTCGGTTCCCAGGGCCTTGCTGCTTGTTAAACTGAAGTGCGATTACCAGAAGGTAATGGAAAATGGTGCCATGGTTTCTTAATGAGCACCTGAGCTTGCAGTTTTGGGAAGCAAAAAAAAAGTGTGTAGGAGAGAAAAAGCATGTTTTGTGGGTGAGAGAGAGAGAGAGAGAAAAGAAGCTAGCAAAGGAGGGAGGGAAGCAGAGTAAGTGTGTATGTGTGTGTGTGCTGGGGAGGGGTAGGGGCCATGAGAATACAATGAAAAGCAGAGTACGAGAGCAACAAAACAAATACAACAGCAGAGAGATGCCAGTGGTTATGTAAGTATCTCATGGAGGACACATTAGGGCAGTAATCAGGGCCATAGTCTTAAAGGGTTACAGCTAATCAGAGACAGACCTATCGAGCGTTCATAAGCCTGTGAGCATAGTGACAGAACCATTAATCTCAAACTACAGTCTGCCAACCAGATGGGGAGAAAAAAGGGGGCGAAACTTCACTCGGTTTCCCAAGCTCCTCCTGACCCTGCTCTGGGAGCATGGTTACAAGCACTGGGCCTTAGAAGCCCTGCTGTAGAGCTCTGGCAGATGGAACATGTTTTTCACACAACCTTCGACAGATATTTGGAGCTATTGTGGGTTCAAAGTGGACCAGGAGTTCCGAAGAAAACAAGGAGTAATTGAATTTAGTTATTGGGAGTATAATAAGATGCCGTTTAGAAACAAGACCTTTGGAATCGCTCCTTTCCAGTGAAGTGTCACACCATTGCCAACAGTTACAACAGAAGAGGAGTGAAACAGAGGATGCTGTTTTTAATTAATGGACTTTTCACAGGAACATAACATAGAAAGACACTGGTGGCGAGGACCACAGATATAGAGAGCTAATTTAGTTGTTTTGGCACAGGACGTCTACTCTCGGGCCTGAAGTTTTGACTGGCCCGAGAGTCGGTGGCCGCTGTGTTGTGTTGATTTCAGCTGATTGGAGATAAACCACAGGAAATAGCAATGGGAGGGTACCAATTAGCTTTTGAATGAAGTCTAAAGGGACAGAGCGAATGACCCAGAAGAGACGGACTTCCTCCAGATAGGGGCTCAGCCCTGATCAAATATGTCCCTCCACCCCCATCTCATTTCAGTCCAGCAGTGGTCTTTGCTTAACATCCACAGGCAAATGGATCAACACTACCAGTGCACACTCGCTGCCCTCTAGTGGCAAAGTGTGAAAGTGTATGGAAGGGGTTGGGGGGGGGAGAGATGGATCAATGTGGCCAAAAGTTTGTAGACGCCCCTTTTGATTACTGATTTTCACTACTTTAAGGTGTACACAGGTGTTTAACTGCACACACACAGGTTGTATAATCTTGAGATCATAGAGAAGCAATGCTAATGGAATGGGACACTGTACCAGTTGCTCGACAGTGTTTTCAAAATGTCTGTTTGTTTTAATGGCTGAGATTTATTAAAAGCGGTTTGATGTGAAATAGTTCATTATAGAGAATCCTACAGACTTTTTATAGACTCTTTACAGTGGTGGTGGTGGTGGGAAGCAGGGGTTGCCATGTCTACAGCACAAATATAGCCATTTAATTTACTATCCAAGACCACCACTGTATTAACGATTGTATCAAACTAACAGTACTTCTGAGTGTCCTGCGTGTACCTCTCCTTCCTTAATCCATTCAAATTACTTTGTTATGTTATTATATTAGACCAAAAACTTCATGAACTCAAAACTATCATGAAACATCAGGCAGTGTATTCATAACCTCTTGTATGTAATAACGTTCTGTGAGGGAGCTTTTAGAAGCATTAAGCTCCTTTGATGTCTGGTTCCCATCACCACTAGAACAAAGCATTTTACACCAAACCGCTCTGAATGACTTAGTTTACATCTTAACCATTTAATTATGCAGTAATTTGGAAAAAATCTGTGGAATTCCCCTCTAATTGTGACCATGCCCAGCATCAAGCTACAGAGGTATAAAGTTCCCAGCATTGGGTGGTGGAGTGGTGGAACTGATGCCTTTGAGAGTGCCGCTAATGATTTTGCTGCTAAATACAAGCAAATCTTTACAGCAGGAAGAGAGTAGAGGCTGATAGCAAAAAAAGGGACAAGCTATCTATTAATATTGGAACAAATGTCAAATGGGCAGATGTCTATAAACTTTTGGACATGAAAAGCTTTCCTTTCTCTGCAAAATATGACATATTGGCAAATAAAGTGATCTAATATGTTATATAAGACACTCATCATCAAATAAATAGCTCCATCCAGAAGGTTAACCAAACTCACAGCGACTTGAGTGAACCTGCACAAGGGTGACTGTGATAGGTCATTGTACTCCAGTGCAAACAGTCAGCTTATATAAGCAGCACTGGAGATATTTGTGCTGTGATTTTAACCCTAATTCATTTTGCATCACTATAGTTGAAACTGAAATCTCATATTTTGTGATGTTAAAGGGCCCATATTCTGCTGTTTTGTTGTATTTTATTTTTTTCCCATGTGCTCGTCTCATGACATTTACACTCATCAGCCACGTCATTACGTACACCTTCTTGTATCTACATTCACTGTCCATTTTATCAGCTCCATTGACAATATAGGAGCACTTTGTTGGTCTACAGTTACAGACTGTAGTCCATCTGATCTACTAACATATATACTCTAATATACATTTTACACACTGCAGTGTATTTAAATATACAAATCATATGTACAATAGAATTATCTGCTAGTACATTGATATGCTGAAGTGTTGATAGGATTGAGATGATGAGCTGATTACATACGGGAGCTTATAAATACTATGTACACTCACTACTCAATTAACTTCTATTACACATACAACTTATGATTACCTATCAAACTTTCTATGAAATTGTATGACTGCTGTTAAGTTTCTTTAGGTTAAAGAAACTTAACAGCATGATAGTTACACTCATCAGCCAGTTACCATAAGGGAGCACTTTGTATGTCTACAATTACAGACTGTAGTCCATCTGATTTAGTTTTGGTATTTTTTAAAACTGGTTGCTTTTATTTGCATTACAGTTAACTGCTAGTTTCAGTAATAGTTTTTGTTAACTAGAATGACCCTGATCTAATGCTGCTTCTGGTAGCATACAAAAAAATGGACATTTTTGGAAAAACATCTCAAACAGTTTTAAGAATTTCTAAGAAATTTTGAGAGGAGCTTTTTGAGATTTAAAGCACAATTCACTGCACTATAGAAGGAAGGTAGCACATGCAAAGCTGCATTTTAGACAACGCAGCCAACCTAGATCTGAGCCCGCTAGTAGAGCATTATAAACATAAACAGCCTCTAGGCTAGATTTGTTAGTTCTTCCAGAACGGTGACTGGGATCTGCTTATCCCATCAGCAGCAGACCCCCTTTTATTATTGTGCTGGTGTTTGACCAGACCGTCCAGACCTCCAAACAAGCAGCATGGGCAGCTGATCATTGAGAGGCTGTAGGTGAAGGTCAACTAATCTCTACCATTGACACACACACAAATATTTAGGGTGAGCGGGTATGTGAGTGATGCTGCGGTTTCATGATAGACACAACATTAGGGAAATGTGAAAACAGTGTGACTAGAAAAGTTTATTCACAGCATTACGGCGTGTCTAAGCGTGTGCAGTACAAAATCAGCCATTGCTACCAACATATACACTCTAATATACATTTTACACGCTACGGTGTATTTAAATACACTAGGCTACAGTTACCTTAAATGCATATCATATATACAATATAATATCTGCTAGTATATTAATATGCTGAAGTGCAGATAGAATGGATATAGCTGATTACGTATGGGAGCTTATAAATACTATGTACACTCACTACTTGAATAGTTTCTATTACACATACAAGTTATAATTAACTATCAATTTATCTATGAAATTGTATGACTGCTGTTAAGTTTCTTTGGGCTCATATGAGCTCTAGAGTGACCACATGCTGTAGAATCACTGAGTGAAAATGCTTGCAGTAATAGCCAGGGGTCATTATCGGTGGGAATTTAGTCTTCCTCGCTGCTGCACGAGCCACAGGAGCTGTATGAGCTGTCAGTGCACTCTGCTGTATAAGGGAACTTATGGATACTGAAATTCAGTTTGGGAATCCAGGTCCGCGGGACCAGGTACGTAGCCAGGTTGAACAAATCCACAAACACCTTGTAGCGGTCACTGCATGAGAAAAGAAGTGTCAGCATTGATTCTACCTCACCAGTTCCAACAATCTGTAGACCAACTAAGAACCAGTGCAGTTTTACAGATGTACCTCAGTTAACAAAATCAAGGTTCCTAAATGCTTCCTGGACATACAGTTCTAGGAAATATCTTAGGGTTTATGTCAAATCATAGAGTGCAGGGTTTGAGTCCAGACTGCAGGGCTGAGGTAAGATGTCACACTGACCTGACAGTAGAACGCAGGTAAAGGTAACCCGAGGAGCCGCCCGTGCCTGCTTTACTGCCGATCATTCTGTGTGTCATGCACACGTGGTTATCTGGTAAAGAGGGTTGGTGTAGGTTACCTTCAAGTCATCTTCTGATAATGAGCTAACGAGAGCCATACATGAAAAGCATTTGTGGGTAGGTGTGACTTACATCTCCATTTGGTCATCAGTACATCAACCTCCATCAGATATGTCAGGAGCTGGAAAGGCACTTGAAAACGAGGTTCCTCTCTGAAAGAGAGAACAAAAGAACATCATCTGTAGTGTAGAGTGTACTGGACAACATGCATCTAAAGTAATAAGAGGTTATTTATGGAATCCTCACCTGTAAAAGTAGATCATCAGAGCTCCCTGGAGGGCCCTGTAGGAGAGCCGACGGTCACCTGTCGAGAAAGGATTGAAATAACGATGTATACACGCTGATAGTCCTGGTTTTTGTCATAAATCATAGGTTAATCAGGTCTCAATGTTAGCATCGATAACTATACATTACACATGTTTGTTTTGTTCTTGTTCTCGGGTACTAAGTGTGTTTTCTAAATTCCTTAGGCCTAAAATGTACCAAAAATGGCTACTGGTCCCCATAAACTTTGCTTTTGTGGTCAGGACAGTCATGTTTGTAAAAGTTCCCTATTTTCCAGAACATCTGCTTCAATACATACAGTGCTGAGTAGACTTTAAGTAGCTTCTGGAACTGTGAGAAACCTCAAGAAGGTTTACTGTCTTGAATTTTCTAGAACTTTTGAGAATTGTTTAGAACTTTCTAGAACTGTCTGGGACTGTCATTTCAGTTGATTTTCCAGCTGAGTAAGTGGATAGTGGATACAGAGCTACAGTTCATTTAGAGGGCATCAAGAGGTCACTGCATCCAGCAGATGCATCCCGCTACGTCTGTTGGTCAATTTATCAAGACCAGAGTGAAAGAGTACTCTGTGAAAGCATCTGCTAAGATGTGCGAGGCCTACCAAGCATACTTCGGCATGCCTGTTGGGGATCAGGATGAACCTTGGGCACCTCATTTCACGTGCAAGCACAGCAGGAAAACTCTTGAAGGTGGACAATTGCTGCTTGCTTAGATGGCAGAATTTTATTCTGTAGAGTTTTGGTGATTTATCGAAGTTTAAAAGTGCTGTAAATAAGACATTTGTCCAAATTTTCAGTATTCTAGGAAAATAGAAATTACATTTCAGTATGTATTTTATGCACTATGATAATATCTCACACATTACTAAGTACCGTGTTCATTGTCCCAGTCACAAAATAGAAAAATAATTTTGATGAATATAGAGCTGTATCTGTTTTACATTTTACACATAAACAATTGGAACATAACACATAGAAGCTTGGAACTAAAATCCTGTTTAATGTGTTACAAATAGTGTGATCATGACTATATATTCTCTTCTCAAATGATAATTTAAAACATTTTCTGCCTTTTATAGCAACATATTGAGGAAAATTAAAAAAAAAAAGTGCCATAGCTTTCAATTACATCACCAGTCATAGTAGGACCTACATATAAACACCTTTACTAGCCTATTTAGACATGATTTATTTCTTGTTCCTGGGTAGTAAGTGTGTTTTCTTAATTCCTAAGGCCTAAAATGTACACAGGATGGCTACTGGTCCCCATAAACTTTGCTTTCGTGGTCAGGACACTGATGTTTTGAAAAGTCAAGTAGCTTCTAGAACTGTGTAACCTCTCGAGAAGTTTATGGAATTTTCTAGAACTTTCTAGGACTGTCTGGGACTGTCCAGTAGTACACGTAGTAGTATGAATACAAGTCTGTTAAAACATCTATTTCAGATGACCGGCCTGTGAAGAGCAAACTGTCAGCTCTCACCTTTGCTTAGAAGATGATCATGGCGCTTGGAGTCAAACAGGGAAGTAAACAGTTCAGTCTGCTTTTTGAGATCCTCCAGCATGTCTTGCTTTGTCTCACCATCAGCCATTTTCTACAAGGAGAGAAAACACAGTGACCTTGTGCAAATGACTACGGCATGAACAAGATGCTGAGGTTCTGAAACCACAGTTGAACTAACCCCAATCTTCTGCTTCTCCAACTTGAACCCCTCCTCAATGTTTGCTTGCAGTTTACCCCAGAAGTTAAATCCATCTTTCTCAAGGCCTGGTGTTCTCTCCAGCCATTTCTAGAAGATGGATTAAAAGATGGATACAACTCTTTCTCTGGCCAACAGGATGAATACATCATAATGAATCGCCAACCAGCCCTTGACATTTACGGCATTTAGCTGACGCTCTTATCCAGAGCGACTTACAAGGTTAATCATGGTGGCTCCCTGGTGGGTAGTGGTGTTACCCGCTGAGCTACACCTTGACGTTTCTATGCTACAGGTTATTCATGTGCACAGAGACGTTTTACCTCCACAAGCTGCAGCAGAGAAGGCTCCTGCTGTGTTCTAAGCAAAGTTTCACTCTCCTGGCCATGGAAGCTGTCCTTGTAGTGGCGACGGCTGTACGTAACTCTCAGATTTTCCGCAACTCCGATTTTGTTCTCAAGAAGGCGAAACTGAAGACTCTGGAAGCCTGAGGTTGACGACAAGTACTCCCTGTGTAGCACAAGCAAACACTGTGGTTTTCCTCGGTTAGCATGTTTCTAATGATGGAGAGGTTATCGAGTTATAACAGGTGTGTGAAATAGCTCCTAGTATTCGGGTGGTCCCATGTTGGCTGGCTACTCCAGCATTAGCCGACTGCTAACTCACTTTTGCACATATACAATTACACTCTGGCACATTGTAAAGTGTCCTGGGCATGGTTACGGTTCCTTGGTTATGAAGGACCAACTGGGAGGACCAGTCTGCTACAGTACCACTCTGAGACAGACCAGTGCTGCAGCACTAGTTAGTTAAGATAACCAAAGACAGATGCTAGCTGATTGTGGGTGAAGCAGCTAAACTATGACCTTCCCTCAATTTGTATTTGAGCATCTAACGCCACAATAAGTTTATGTTCAGGGACACTTCCAGGAATTACATTAGGAGCTTTCAGGGGGCCCAAGAGGTTAATCTGGAGGTCCTGGACCCCTGGTATTTCGCACCATGGTTACAAGCCAACTTAATGCATGGTTGGACCTGCATTACCCTTATGCTTGGTTACCTGAAGTCGAAGAAGTCTAAAGCTGTCATGGTCTCCAGCACACTGAACTGGTCCACCAGCAGTCTGAAGATCATGGTGATTCTGTGGATGCGGCTCACCACCTTCAGCATGTTCCTCTCGTCCCGAACCTGGAACCAAAAATTTCTTCACCACTTCAGCACTGATCATGGTCTGGTTGTAACTGTTTCTGGTAGTTGTAGTGTGCTGTATAGATTGTTGAGTACTGACTCACGTGATTGTGGATGAAAAGTTTCCGCACTGAGTCAAGCTCCCACAGAATCTGCTTAAACCATAACTCGTAGGCTGGAAAGAAGAACTAGGGTTAGGCTGTAATTGCCAGTGACCGAAAAATATGAGAATGTAGTGAAAATGTGAGGGGAATAATTATATATAACTGACCTTGGTGGGTAACAATGAACAGGTGCTCATCATGGATTTTTTTGCCTTTCAGTTCACTCAGCAGAACCTGTGCATTGACAATCTTATCCAGCTAAGAGGAGAAATGCAAATGTATGAGAGATCTGGTTTACTGGTTTACAAGTGTCGAAAATGAGCAAAAATACATTCTGTCCATTTTATCAGCTCCACTGACCATATAGGTGCATTTTGTAGTTCTGCAACTACAGACTGTAGTCCATTTGCTTCTCTGCATATTTGTTGCCTTTTAATGGTCAGGACCCCCACAGGACCACCACAGAGCAGGTATTATGTGGGTGGTGGATCATTCACAGCACTGCAGTGACACTGACGTGGTGGTGGTGTGTTAATGTGTGTTGTGCTGGTGTGAGTGAATCAGACACAGCAGTGCTGCTGCTGGAGTGTTTAAACACTGTGTCCACTCACTGTCCACTCTGTTAGACACTCCTACCTTGCTGGTCCACCTTGTAGATGTACAGTCAGAGACGATAGCTCATCTGCTGCTGCACAGGTTGTGTTGGTCACAGGACGCTGCCCACAGGATGCAGCCCACAAGACACTGCCTACAGGGCGTTGTTGGCCGGATAGTTTAGGTTGGTCGATGATTTTCAGTGCAGCAGTGACACTGACGTGCTTACAAATTCTAGCAGCACTGCTGTGTCTGATCCACTCACACCAGCACAACACACACTAACACACCACTACCATGAGAATGACCCACCCCCTAAATAACACCTGTTTTTTTGGGGTCCTGACCATTGAAGAACAGGATAAAAGGGGGCTACCAAGGAAGAAACAGATGGACTACAGTCTGTAACTGTAGAACTACAAAGTGCTCCTATATGGTCAGTTGAGCAGCTGATAAAATAGACAGTGAGTGAAGAAACAGGGAGCTGTTCCTGCTTAGTGTACATGTGTACCCTGCTGAAGTGCACACAAGTATACACACACACACACATAGATAGATAGATAGATAGATAGATAAATAGATAGATAGATAGATAGATAGATAGATAACAGATTTACAGCTCTGGAACAATTTAAGAGACCACCACAAAATGATCAGTTTCTCTAGTTTTACAGCTTCTGGGTTTGTGTTTGACCAAAATGAGCAGTTCTGTTTTATTCCATACACTACTGGAAACACGTCTCCCAAATTCCAGATCAGATATTGTATTTTAGATCTGTTTATTTAGAAAATCACGAATGACGCCTCCAGAAGCCTGTTTTTTGAACCATGCTCGCTGTGCATTTCACCCCAGCCACCGCCCGCCAGTCTTTCTGTAGGTCACTTGAGGTCATCTTACGGTGGTTAAGTGACATTCGTATGAGGTGGCCCTCATGACGGTCAGTAGAGAGTGGTTTCTGCCCTTTGCCAGTCTGTAGCTGTGTTGTCCTGTGTGTTTGCTGCTTGACCTTGTTCTTATGAACCAGACGCTCACTGTATCTGCCAGTGAAGCTAGAACTGAACCTTCTGTTCCTCACTAAGAATCACTGATTTAAGAAGAAACTGGAGCGGTCTCTTATTTATTTCCAGAGCTGTATATGTAGGTAACTTACCTGCAGGTAGTCTTGGTAGTGGATTCCTCCTTTGCTGGCTTTGTTGAGGCCTTTCTGGGCATCATCCTCCTCAGCTATTTCACTGGATTTGGCTTTAAATCTTATTGTAAGGAAACAATAAAACATATACAATTATTACAGTTGAGGGTGATAATATTACATATAGAACAAGAATAACAATATCTAAATATATATATATGATATACACATACAGATGCTGTTTTGTGAAAAACGGACATCCACTCATTATTATCCGTAAAATGAGCCTCTTCTGAATTTACCTAGCTCCTTTAAACATTTATCACAACCTTCCGGAGGTTCAACAAGATACGCAACTATTTAACAGCTTGATGCGCCAATCAAAGCGTGGCTACTGACCCCTGCCCATCCAAGACTGCGCACGACCCCAAACAAATGTGGATGAGTGTGTGTATTCACTATTTACAATTGGACTGTTCTTTGCTGTTGCTATCTAAGCAAAAAGCAGTTGTGTTAGGGGTCAATGTGACTTCAAAGTCCTTTATTTAGTGGTCAGACAAAATGACAAAACTGGGAATCAATATTGGGGCGGGTCTTCCAACAGATTGGATGGTCACATGTGATCTTCGCCAGGTAAATATTTACCATTACATGAGAACAAAAGCAGCCAATCGCAAAGCAGGACAGGAGATGGGCTTACACAATAGGGACTGGTGTAGTGTTGGGTTACATAAGAGCAAGATGGAGATCAGAGATGAATATAGTACGGTGCAGAAGTCAGAGGCTGCCCTCAGTTTACCTCATTTCTAGTAAAACAGCCATTAAGAACAAGCTATTCATATTTCAGAAATGTTTCTGAGGAGACTAGATATCAGCTGGCGTAAGGAAGGAGAAAAACAAGAGAAAAATGATTTAAAGCTGCAGAGAAAATGGGACTCCTAACAACCACCTGCAAGATCTGGTAGACCACCAAACCCTCCCCTTCAGATAAACAGCACCCAAAACTGTCCCTATTAGAAGATTAAGCTTCACTCCTGCTTCAGATCTGAAAACATCCACAGGTGTTTCTGTCCATCCTTCCACTGTGAGAAGACATGTCAACGCTATAGGAGATCTGAAAGGATGTGTAGCTGTAAAGAAGCTCCTCACTGAGAAAAGAAGACAGATGCACCAAACAGAGAAGCTGCTGGCGTTCTCAGAACAATGGACTGACCACCCCAGAGTCCAGANTGGAGTTGTAGAGGTTCCTGGACCTCCACATACAGATACTCCACCAAGACAAAAGCAGGAATCGTCACTGATGATGACCCCGCTGCCATTCTGAGTCACTCCATGAGAGTCTGGCACAACACCATTACAGTCTTTGGCGACATTGACGTGGTGTTAAGAGCAGTCGTCATAACGATCTGCATGCACGTAGTCCTGCATCATGCAGGATGACTCATAGAGGACATCACTGCTCGCAGAATGTCCACAACTATAAGGTAAAAAGCTATAAGGCCCGTCCTTGCTTACATCACATGCATGACTGAGCCTGAAACTTGAATCATTGGCATGTCTCACAATGTCAGGCCTACCCACCAAGTTTCATTTCTGTTGGTTCTGGGTACAACTTTTTTTTTTGATGATGATGAGTGTATTTAGTTGTCGGGGCTTTTCGGATAACTTAATGGCTGTTTTGCCTAAAAATTGAATTGGTCTCTGATTTTGCCCAGAATTGTATGCTTTCTGTTTATTTACATATGTGAACATTAAATATCAAATAAATAAATGTGTGTGGTTCAGCATGAAAATGTGGCTATGAACGCATAAATAAAAACTGTAACTGATAAAGCAGGTACTGATTATATAAGAGTGAATGTTTCCTCTCTTTATTCCAGAAAAGTCTAACCCAATAAAAGACCTGGTCAGTATCTCGCCAACCTCAACAGTGCCTCAGAACAAAGGTTGCAGAGTGTTCCGGTTGGGTAAGTGTGGACATTCATGGTGGACAAAGCTCAGAACAACAAAACACACACACACACACACGTGTTACGTTATGTTGGCTATTTGTACAGTGACCCCCAAAACAAGGCCAAAGATTACATGACACGGTTCTATCATTTGAGTAGCTCCAGAAAATGAATGGTAAATGCATTCATCGACAACTTCTACTACATTTTACTTAACTGACAAACTTACAAAGAAAACATTTCAATGGCCAATTTAATTGTATCTTGAAAATAAGGAAGTGTGGGATTGCAATGCTATTCGGAAGGAAGATAAAGGTTACCAGGAACAATAAATGATGAAACGTTTAGACTGATGTGAGCAATATCATACAGAAGTAGTGTCTCTCAGTGTGGCATCGGGCCACCATGTTTGCTAAGGCAAAATGTCAGACGTCTCGACATGGAGTTGTAGAAGTTCCTAATCGTGTCCTGTGATAATCCATCCCATGCAGCTTGAATATTCTCACACAGTTCCTGCAGATTTTGCGGTAGGGTTGGAGGTGGACTGACACCAGGCCTTCTGGACATGTGACGCATTCATCCATTCATCCGTCGCTGACCACCGTACCTCTACACACAGATTCGTTGGCCATCTCCACCAAGACAAACGCGGGACCCGACACAAGATGACCTGCTGCCATTCTGTGTCACTCCATGACAGCCTGGGACGACACCATTCTAGTCTTTGGCGATGTGTGCGTAACTGTCTGTGTGCATGTAGTCCTGCGATGTGCAGTCGTTTGCCAATGGTGTCGGCAGTAACAGGATGACTGCAACTGTGGCTGTTGGGTCACACCAACAGGATGACTTTATATAGTCAGTTGGGTATAGCCATATGTCCCGGCCTTGCTTACGTCACATGCCAGGCCGAGCGTGAAACTTGATACCAACATACCAATTGTCATTCCTGTCGGTTGCTTCCTCCTTCCATCCTTTTTTGATGATGAGTGTATAAACAAAATTTTGGAAATGGAAATTCTTGGAACACTTGTTGAGCTTGCCGCTGTGTTACGTCGCCTTTCCTATTGACGGTTTGGGAATTGAGGATACTAATTGTTGGAGTTTTGCCCAGTCTTGCTTGAAACGTTTTAACAAGGCTGTTAAAACAATGTCAGGCTGTGTGTGTGTGTGTGTGTGTGTGTGTGTGTGTGTGTGTGTGTGTGTCTTGATATCATCTAAAGCAAAACACAAAGATTAATGGAAAACAAAATTGATCATCTTTTTTCATTTATTCCAAAATAATCATGGTGAAATTTACAATCATCATCATCATCATCATCATCAAGAAAAGAAAAACCTCAAAAATAAAGGCAAATAAAAAATAAATAGAAAATAAATTACAGATGATAAAAAAGGTATCATTTACAATTTTCTACAAAATAGGGGGATTTCCAAAAAAAACAAAACAAACCAAAAAAACTAAGAAAAAGTTTGGATTTTTTGCCGTTTATGGATCATAAACGCAACATTTATTTGTTAGACATAGAGGATGCCCAAGATACTGACCCACAACAATTTTGTTTCCCATTCTGTTATTTATTCAGCATCAGTCATTTCTTAATAACAAATATGAATGTATTTCCCTGAGGAAATGAAACCATTTGATCTGAAAAATAAAAAAATAAGAAATCATCCAATCCTATCTTGTAAGCATGTCCAGGAGTACATGTACATCGCAAAAAATGAACGGGGTGGGGGGGGTGACTAACAGGAGTCACAGATGTCACAGATTTGTGCAGATTTGCAAAAAAACAAAACAAAAAAAAAAAATCACTGTATCAAAGAAAATCTGCATTTCAAAGATGTGTAGCTAAAATCTGGACAAGCGCACACTAGACGTATGCCTGCGAGGGAAAGTGTGAGAACAAAGCTGGACTGAAAACAGCCAACATTTACATAAGCATTTCTATGGACGTCTACGCTTATTAATCTTAATAACATCATCATCTCACATACTGCCTAGTGCAGGACACAAAACAAACGACCCCAATGTCCAAGACAGCATGCTATTCACCCTTAAAGATTTTATGTACCTTTTTCAGAGAGCTAAGTATCTCAACATACGACCGACTGCAATGGAGGAGTTGAGAAGGACTCCCGAGTATCTGTTTTGCAGGTATGCAAGACTTTAAGGTGCAGACGTGTAGAGAAAACATCCCCTAGCACTCGTAGAAGTGAAGGAAAGAAGTTATGTCCACACAAAACAGCCTCTAACACTAAATGATTTAAATAAAAAAAAAAAAAAAAACTAAATAAAATAAAAATAGAAGTTTGACAACAATAAAAAAAGGAGAAAGGACAATCTAATGTTTCCCCCAGTCCCAAAAGCATGCGTGACAGTTATGGACCAAGCACCCAAGGGATTGTCATATTTGCGAGCCAGATCCAGTGCATGATGATCTAAAAATCCCTTATGCATGTTATTTTCATAATTTATTTTTTTTCTCCAGGTTCCTCAGGACATCACATGGTGTGGATGCACTGAGGTGATGCAGGTTTTACAGCAGCGATACTGCTGATGATTCGCCCACATCATCTAAAAACAACTACAGTAATAAACGTAATCAATTCATCCTTGCGGAAATGCCCAAACAGACTCCGTCTGCGCTAACGACGATCAGGGACAGGGACGCAGACGGCACAGACATGTACAGACAGTAGGACATGATCGTTTAGAATACGAAACAGTACCAAAGGATAACAATGAAGGAAAACAAACAAACAAAAAAACTAAATCTAAAGCTACAGCCCTTATTTATATAGAAAGAGAGAGAGGAAAAAAAAAAAATCAAGGCCCCAAACACAAAATATCCACAGCTGATTCTGAAGCAGAGTTTGAGCAAGCATAAATAAACGTACATTTTTCAGACAGATATACAGGCAGCAAAAGCCTACAGGTCGACAATAAAATATCAAATCACTTCCGGAGAACTTGCACTGGCTGATTTCTGACTGTGCTTATTCCTCACAGCGCATACAATCTACTTTTGTTCCAGACAGTTTTGTCCTTCCATAGCACAATACAGACATTGCACCAAAAGGTTCGTGTGAAGCTGCTGAATATTTTAGACGTTTCTTTCAAAAAATGTTTTGCTGCTGTCCCAACTTGTATGTACGTGAAGAAGATTCGTCACGCCACAAAAACAACACTGGGAGTCAAAAGGAAGCCAATCGACCATCCGGTAGAAAACATTCCCAACCACTATACAGTCCCACTATGGTTAAACATGTTAAGGTACTTTAGTGGACTTGTACAATACAAACTGTTCAGCAGCTGTCATACTGAAAAGAAACTGAGACTGCTAAACCTTGCTGGTACTGCACGTGCAGTACATACAAATATGTCTTTCCAATGACCTCGTGTAAAAGTGAATGTTAAAAGCAGCACTTGCATTTAGGTTAATCTGGAAATACAGACCTATTTAAAAACCCAAATCTGTCGATTATGTATTTCTGGGATGCACATACACAGCAATCTAACCTCTTACTCGATACGTCACTTGAACATGAACACAGACGTTTGCCGAGTTGGAGATCTCAGCAATACTGCATGTTGACAGGCGGGTTGAACTACACGTGTATGACAGAATGCTGCACGTGTACATATGGCGGAACTTGGGATTCAGGCGAGAGGTAGCCTTGATTTTGCCTGCGTATGCGGCACCATTGAGGAGCTAAATAAAATTAAAATATGTGTGTGCAATATCTATATTGCTAGAGCATAATTGAATTCATTTTGCAGGTTATGAGGCCTTTGCTAATAGCTCTCCTTTTAGACAGTTAACTAGTGGTAGTTTTTTTTTTTTTTTTTTTTAATGGATACTGATGCAAATGTGTGGATCCCAGAATCAGTCAAAATCCTGCTGACTCATTTCCATTCCTCTAGACCTCAGAAGCCGATATGGAATTTTTAGTGGCTGGAGCAGGAGACTACTGCAGTTCTATGACCTCTGTTTTCTTTTTTTTGGCTTAATGGAAATGCTAAAAACTCATCTACCGTTCAGTGTTTTACCACAACTGCTCCCCCCCAAAATGCTTCCCAGGAATAAGAATTATTCAGTGTCTACTGGCCATCTCGTCGGCTGGCCGCTGTGCTGATTCAGATATGCGAATGTATATGTTTCCAAACGAATATATAAATCACTGAGTGAGAACCGGCCATATGGGTATGAGTCGTCTCTCTTGACTGGCACTCATGCTAGCACTGCTAACAAGCTGACCAACTGGCGCTGCCCAAAGTTATCAACTATGCCCTTTTAAGACAGTATACATGGCCTTTCACTACTATAAATCACTCTATTCTTCCATGGGAAGAAATACAAAAAGGAAAGGATCTTGCATGTTTACATTTTGTTTAAAAAAAAAATGGCTGCAAATACTGTATGCTGAAGCTATTACAGTTTGGCTGGCTCCACATGCAGACGATGTTTCCAAGGGTTTAGCATGCAGCCCCTACCACACAGCCCATTAAACATGTGGCTAACAGCATGATGCATCGAGTTTGGTTTGGAGTACCCAGCTCCGCTACCAAATTAAGTCTGATATCTGTGCGCAGACAAGGTCCGTGGAATAACGGGAGAAACAGCATGAACCGCATCTTGGGAACATTAAGGTAATTATTGTTGACCGTCGAGTCCAAATGCAGGCCTCATGTATGCCGACCGTGCCCCCCTGGGGCGGAGCATCCACAGTTCCCAGCCCATGGTGCTCAGCCACCTAAACTAAGAGGGAGGAGAAAAGGAACTAAAGCAGCACAACAAGGGGGGGTGGGGGAACAGCTGACCATGTGAGTGCCATCTCACAACCTCGCAGCCGTTCCACTGGGTAAACAGAAAAATGCTGTTTGTTTCCTAAATTCGGGAGCAAGTCTTCCCACAACTTATGTGGGACATATCTCATCAAAGTGTCTTTTTAGAAGAACCCGAAAGCACCCCCCACTAATGGTGATCCCAGTGTAAAGCGAAAGCAGTTGACGTGGGCGGCTGCTAAGAAGCAGACATGATTTGGTAAGAGCCGTTTTCCGGAAGAGGGGGAGGTTTGGCTTCTGTGGTGGTTTTGGGTTTGGGGGGCCAGTCGGGGTCCACACTCAGTTCTTGGGCCAGATGCATATAACGGGCTTTGGGCACCCTCCTCTGCCAGCAGCACAGCCAGGAAAAGTGCTTGGATCCGAAGAAATCTAGTCCTCCCTACATACAAGCACATACACACACACACACACACACAGACAGACACACACACAGACAGACACACACACAGACAGACACACACAGACACACACACACAGACACAATAAAACAGGAAAAAACAGAGGGAAGAAGAAAGGAGAGGAAGAAAAGATTTGTTTTCATCTGCTCTTCACTTAAACGGACCTGAGATGGCATTGGGCAGTGCTAAAGATGACAGAAAACAGCAACCCACACATATGAATACAAGCAAGGAAAATATCATGGCCTCGTTTCAGTACCTCTAATTTTATTGTTTTTTACATGCCCCCGCCAACTTTGACCATGTGAATGTGTGTCACTTCTACATTACTCAAGTTATACCTCATAGCAGGAAAAGAGGGGAGGGGCAGAGAGACAGCAAGGAGTGGATTTTTCAAGAGCACTGTTAATTTGCTAGCTGACCAAACTTTGCAATGCAAAGCGTTTTTGAGTCTAAATATAATGCACAGTCTTATGCAAAAAAAAAAAAAACAATGTTGAAAAGAAAAAATCATCTACATAGAACTTGGGTTGGGAATCGAGAACCACTTCCAAATGATCCGATCCATCGGAATCGTCTGCCCTACTGGAAACTTGCAACAAGATAGATTAAACAAGAAGCAGACCAAAGCGTGCCTTCATTTCACGAAGAAAGATAAACCAGTGCTCCTTGCAATGTCAGTAAAAGTAGTAAAAGTAAGATGGAAACACCAGCAATATGCTAACACATCTTTCAATGCAGCATGGGCTAATATTCCAGGAATGCCATTGCTTCCCAACCGAGCAGTCCATCTGTCTATGACTCCTTATTTCTAAATCTATCTAAATGTTACTTGCCTATTTTCCTAAAGAAATAGCATTTATCATTTCAATGACTGTTATCATTTCAAGAAAAAAAAGATAAGGAATTTCAATTATTATAAATTAAATAAATAATTTATTTTAACATGTTCAAATGTTCATAATAAAACCGCTGCTTTTGCGAGCCTGCGGAGGCCTACTTCCTTCCCTATACAGAGAAGGTGATCAAGATATCCAGAACTTACAATGGCATTAGTATCAGTAACACCTTATCATTCTTATTCTCATTCCTAAACAGAACATGCATCTGCCCATTTTGAAGGTGTACATTAATTTGCTGAATTCCACATTTTTAGGTGAAAAAAATAACCTATTAAATGCGGCATATACAAAGGTTTTCATCATAGTTATACATTTTTACAGTATATTAAACTCAGCAAACAAACAAATAATATTCAAAAATTTGCAGTAAATTGCCTTGTGTAGCTTTGTAGGGATTTTCAGTATGGGATTTTTTTTTAAATTAGAAAATCAACTTGAATTTGTAATTCAACCAGGAATATCCATAATTTTACATACCACCGTACAAAAAAAATAGTAGCTATAAACTTTGGGGTGTTTTTATTTTTGATGTTATTCGCCATGTCGCCTTTAGCATTACTAGTAACATATGATGGCAAAAGTGTTGAAAGGTCTGCTTTATGACCTATAAAAAGCTTTTTCTGCCATTTTTTTCAGCTTTGAAAAAGAAAAGCATCATGTCGCAATGACATATAGGCAAATTCTGTTGCTGAAGTCGACACTTCGTGTTCACTTGATCCCTCACATCTCTAAAGGCTCATCTGGAATGGTTCACAAGTTGGTGTTGGCAAGGCCAAGTGGACGAGAGCATGTTAAAACCAGTACTGAAATGGGCGGAACACATCTCTGATCTTATGCTGGATTATATGCTGGACTGACCAAGGTTCTGTCAAGAGGCAATACTTCATACTATAGTATGTTTCAATGGATTTTTAACCAATGGCAATGTTCCAGCACTGACCCCAGATCTGGACAGCATAAAACCAAAAAGGTAAAAACCCTTTAACCCTTTCGTTTAGTCCTTTATGGGGAAACATACCTGGAACATGATCCCCCACACCCCCAGTTCTAACGGAGAGAAAGCGTTCAAGATGCATGCAGAGTTTGCTTAGAGTAGCCACTACACAGGGAGCATTAGAGGAATTAAGAGGAAGGAAGAAGTTTGAGGGTAATCGTAACCTCCGCAGCATGATGTACAGGAGATGCCCACTAGGGGGACCCAAAGTAGCGTTCAGAGAAATCATGTTTGCGCATGCATAAGTCAAACGTTACAACAGGGTGCTGAGTCACACAGTGCAGGAGAAAGAGAGAGAAAGAGAGAGAGATAGAGCGAGGGAAAAAGAGAGAGAAATAGAGAGAGAGCCACAGAGAAAGAAGGAGAGAGAGGGGGACACGAGGATGTGAAAACGGCAACGGTGAACAGAAGTGTCAGATTTCCAACCTGTGGTGGCGGGGCGGCTGGTAGGACGCCATAGCTGCCCTGCTTGTCTCGGCTGAACACAAGCTTCCATAAGACGACGTCAAGGACGAGGGTCTATGGAATATTGCAGTGGGGCGGAAAGAATGAAAAGAGCTACTGATCACATCGCTGTCATAAGATCTCAATTGCTTTAGCAGTGTCGTTTGAGTAGCAAAACTATGTAACACCTATTCATAAGGGGAGTGATTTCAGGCTGTGCATTAGTCATGGAGAGAGTCAGGGAGAGAGAGCCAAGGAGTTACTGTGTGGACAACAAGAAAACAGTAAAACAGCCAGCAGTTCATCTGTTCATCTAGGAAACAACACAAAGATCACTGGGCATGTTCCCACTATAGCCTCTAATCACATGATTGGTCACTACGGTCTGATCTTTCCAGCTGATTGGCCGAAACACGGCGGTTTTAGAAGGTAGCGAAGGAGACGGCGTCACTTGCGCTGAGCAGCAGGCAGCTCATTGGTTTAGGAGACTCTAGGGGAGGGAGCTCACTGATAATGCCACTACAGAGCAGCAAAAAGTTGAAAGCTGGCAGCTGTCAATCAGCGACGTTTCCCGCCCAGCAGCTAGGCCCCGAGACGGAGAGGGAGGCATTTTCTCTGGGTTTCTACGTTTTGGGGATTCAAAGGCAGTCAAAGGGAGGTCAACAGATCTACACACTCTACACACTTCATAGCTCAGCTGCAACTGTTAAAATTGTAATTGAGACAGCAGACAGGAATTTCCATGTTTATGCATATATGTATGCATGTGGATACGTGTGGCTGATGTATATGGGGGTACAGTACTGTAAAAAAGTCAGAGACCATGGTTCATTATTGCAATCTCCGGTTAAAACGGCCTCAAGTGCAATTTATCCATTTTGGTGTTAGGAAGCCTCAACAACTAAACATAAACTTGATTTTGTCAGTATTTGTTGTGTTCATGCTTTTCCTTTATTACAGCTTCTATTAATTTCAGAGGAGATGCTTTGAGTTTCACAAAGAAATCTGCAGGGATATTCTTCTATACCTCCAAAGTTCAGTCTTAGAAGTTGGTTGCATTTTCTGCTTTCACTTTTCAGTGATGTTGAGGTCTGGGCAGCAGCTTCTTTGTTTGATCTGCATATTTTTTTATTTAATTCCTTTTCTTAGTAGCAGCTTCCTGATAGCTACACATTCCTGTATGCCCCTAGCACTGCGAGTCTTCTCAAAGTTGAAGGATAAACAGAAACAGTCTTTGTTCAGGTGGTCCGGAGACTCCAGTTTCTGATCCTCTTTCTGATCGCTTTTAAATCCAGTTTTGAAAATCCATTTAGCTTTCATAAATTTCATAATCTTATCTAATCTTCTCAGAAATATCTGTTAAAAATGAATAACTTGTACTTGACAGTCGTTTTGACTGGAAATTAAAGAAATAAAGGAATGTCTGACTTTTGCACAGTACTGTGTACTAGGTGTGTTGACCTATGTGACTGTGAGACCCAGCAAGAAGACTGGGAGGTTTTCATTCGGTTACAGCATGAGCAAATACACTGTACGTGTTAGGACCTAACTTTTATGGGTTTGGCACCGGTCACTAAACATGTTAAAAAATATATAATTGTTTAAAGGAATACATTAGGCATCATACTGCACAGTCCTAAACAGATTAGTTATTACTGCTCAAAAAACAGCAGCCTGATCAATACAGCAAACCAGCTTACATGAACTGAGTTCTTGTTGCCCTGCTTGTTAGACAGTCAACCCCGACTGGAAAACCCGGAAATGTTAGTGCAAATTCCTATTTGCAAATCAACATCCACAAAAATAAAGGGGAACTTTGTGATACCCCACTTACCTCCACAAGGACAGACACAGCAGCGTTGACCACCACTATAAATACCATATTGAGACGCCACTGGAAAGGGACACACACAATCTGGAAGAGATAAAATATCCATCTTACATTCTACTCAGCATGGGTCGATGTTCCGGACAGGGATTAAGTCTAATCCTGGACTACAATTTTTCTTTCAATCGAGAATCCCTATTCATAATGGTGTCAACGGCAGGACTAGGCTTAATCATTGTCCTTAGGGTGCACCCAGATGACATACAACTTCACAAAATACGAAGATATCAGAGATCTCCAGTTCCCTGATGGCTACGATTTTATGAAATTGTAGCTTGGAAAAAATGCACTTCTATTTTAATCCACAGGATGGCGTTTCATTTTCAGTGAAACCAAGGTTTCTGTAAGTGACGTTTCAGCAGTAGATACTGCAGTTGTTAACTACACTACAAATATAGGTAGACTTTTTACAATGATGTTTGTCAATGTTACAAGTAAAAAAGCATAAGCTAAATATGTGAACATAAGTAAATATTTACTGTACAGATTTTTTCTTTACAAAAATGAATTGAAATAAACCTAAGTGTGAACTTAAACTTTGCAATCAGTATAAAGTGGCAATATATCACAGCACAACTTGGTATATCACACATTTTTTAAATAATGCAATGTATTCATACTATGGCACAAGTAACATGATAATATCCTATCTAGCAGGTGATTTCCCGCCCCTACTTCTATGGCCTCTCTACTAAAGAAAGAAAGATGCAGCTGGACGTACCTCTAAACCCTTATCAATAGCAGAGACAGGGTAAAGCATAATGAAGAACAGGAACGCATAGAGGCTGAGCACAGACAACATAAAGGGCCCTGTGAACAGACACACAGATATTACATAATCAAAAGCAAGTGCGCGCACAATAGCAACCACTTCAGCCGATCTCAATTGGTCTTATTAGGCTTTTATATCAGCCTTCACCATAAGGATTCAAAACTGACAGTATCAATCCTAGTTTCTTACTGCACGGACGCACTTGGGGTTTCCAAGTGCTACAAATTTACACTGAGAAAACAGCATCTTTGCTTTGAGTATCCTCCTGTTTAAGAAGACTCACAGTTTTTGTAGCTGGGCTGACGGAAAGGTTTGCCTTTGGAGAAAACAATGGCAACGATGAGGTACTGAAAGGAGGACACATAGAACAAGGTAGTGTTCTCGTAGTTCATGATGTTGTGTTCATCAATCTCCGTGGAGTTCTCTGAGAAGTTGGTATGGGTGGAGGTATTGCAGGCGCTGAAAGTGAGAAGGACAAAAAACATAATTCATATCACCCAAAGTTAACCAGCAAGGCATCCTATATATTTCTATATATATTGGATTAGAGAGATGAACACTTACTCTGACTCAGGGGTCCAGGGCTCATACCAGCTCTCTTCACGGACCCAGAGGAAAGCGAGGATTTGGAAGCCCAGGCAGATGAGGATCTGAGTCAGCACTGAGAAGAGCAGGGGCCCTGAGATCAGACCAGAAGGAGGCCGCCGAGACACAAGTTCCTTCCATGCAGAATTTAAACTCACTGAGAGAGCGAGAGAAAGACAGAGATGGGGAAAAGGGTATCATAGATTATTTGAAATTCATATCACTGATGTCGGGACAAAACCTTGTATCTCAAAAACGATAACTGTACAGAAGAAGGTAAAACATACTTTGCTTTTAACGCAGGTCAGTGGAACCAGACTTTTGTTCTCCAAGTCATTTTGGCTAATTTCTTTTGATCATTACATTTACACACAATGTAAAGGGCAACAACATTTGGTGAAAAATTGAGATACAAGGGTTGTTCTATCTGCCAACAGCTGGGCGACATACAAACTATGGGCGACAGTCAGCCACAAGCCATCACAGATGGCCTGATGGTGTCCAATTGCAGACTGTCGGCTTGGTGTGCCAAGGACCCAAGTTAGTGAATGGATTTTAATGTGAAGCTGAACTCTAGTGAAGACATTCACCTTTCAGACTGGTGAGCCTTTTTTATTATGAATGATACTCACTGGTAAATACAACAACAAGGATGATGGCAATGTCAATAAAGAGGAACTGGAAGTCTCCAAGGTTGCTGAGGTTCTAAAACAAAACAAAAGAAATTTTCAGTCAAATTTCAATCAGCGTCAGAAATCAACCCCAGTTCAATAATGATGAATAGTAGGACTAGAGTCTTATACAATACAGAGTTTACATTAGGAGGGATTTCTATAGACTAAATGTGTGGAAATATGTCTGATAATCTTGGTCTTGTCAGCTGTACTGAAGGAAGACACTCACAGAGTAAAGCAAGGTGACACTGATGTACTGGATGATGCTGTACAGGGCCATGAACTTGAAAACACAGAAGGATGTGATGAGAGCAGCTCGGCCTTCCCTGCAAACAGATGTCGCCAAGATTTCAGAAAGACGTATTTGTTTTGAATAAAAATCATACTGAAGTTTGTCTGTGGTGTAAAGCCACTGACGGCTTAATTATCCTGCAGATTTGTTATGTGATGATCATTAAACAGCCAGATTTGGGAAAAAAAAATATTAAACCCCAATTCAACAGAAGTGAAAAACCGGAAATACTCAACAACTCTACTTCACCAGGACTGTATGAACGCTTCAGATGTAGAGATCCTTATAATTTTTTTTTTTTTTGAAGGGCCCATATCCTACCGTTTTCTCATATTTTTCCTGAGACTGAAGTCTGTGTATGTTTATGTGGGTTTACATACAAAAGGCAGTTCTCAACCTCTCTATATCCCTTAGATGTAAATTGATATATAGACTGTAAGGACTGGAGAGTGACTACAATTTATATGTAACATTAAGGTCTTTAGTTACAAAAAGCTGAGAAAATTAGGTTTTCCATGATACAGGCCTTTTAAACTGAAACCTTCTGACAGATCTTGAATTTGTGCGATATACAGGTTTACGAAGATAGTTACAACCAGCCAGCAGTCACTGCGCTAACTGTGGTGGCGTTAATGTAGCAGTGGTATATGTTAATTTCTACTTGCGAAACATAGACATGTGGCAATTAATTTAAGCAAGCTGTGCACTTGTTGGATCAAGTAATATTGTCAGATAGGACTTCAGATTTATTTTTTGGGAAACACTTTGGTAAAATGAGAACAAAGTTAGCATACATTTGATTTTAAATGTACTGGTGAATTCTTTCAGACGAAAAGACTGCAAAGACTCCTTAAAATTCAGGAATTAACTCTGGTTAGTCTTTAATGCTCAGAGGTCACTTCTGGACCTCTGGCCTCACCGGTGCCTTTTGTTACTTAATATACAGTAAGGGGAAACTAGTACAGAACGAAATAACAATAGAACTATTTAGGGGTTAAGTTAGCTTATCATCTCAGGTGAAAGATGGGCTGTGCATAACCAGAGAGTAGCATACCCTCAGTACAGTAAGGAGGTGTGAGCTCCAGGATATGGGTCTGCTTCTCTATAAACGGTACTGGATAGTTCCATGTCATCTAAACAAACATGAATGGAGTAATGTATCGGGACTTATTAGAGGAGAATATAATCCCATCGACCAAGAAAGTGGGCAGAAGTTGAAAGTTTTAACGAGACACTGACACTAAACCTACAGCAAAAATAACATGACTTGAGAGTCCATCAGAGGGACCAGTGAACCTTGGGGAACTGGACATGGTTCAACAGGATGAGCCAAAACTAGACAAAACTAAACCAGTGACAGGGGCTTAATGCAAGCTTTAAGTTGTACCTGATGAGGTTGGGCACACAGGAGATGTTGGGAGTTCTGGAGGTGAAGGGAGAGGCCACAGAGGCTTCCAGCTCAGAGAGAGAAATGCCACTGTGAGCTCTCTTCAGCGCCTGAAGAGGAAAAAGAGCTCAGCCAGTTAGAAAACACTGCAGCCTTACATGGGGAAATGCAGGAACCAAAATAACAGTGTAATATTACAGATGGCAAATGTTCTACAACATAAAACTTTTTCAAAAATGCAGGAGAAATACTGTGTACCAAAATTGGACTTACACCACAGTCGTTGGCACCATCTCCACACATTCCAACAAAATAACTAGACCAGGGAGAGATACATGGAGAGAGAAAAAAATTAGATTCTTAAGTTCACATTTTACATGCATTTGTTTATGTGTTCATTTTGGCATAATACCCACTCAACGCTCTGTAGTGTCTCCACTAGCTGGGTCTTCTGATCTGGAGCCATTCTTGCAAACACTGTTCCATGCAAAACCAGCTACAGCAAAATATCAGTAAACAGAGACAAACATTCAGTCTTCTGTCATAAATAAAATAAAATAAAATGAAATTGTTAACCCATAATTTTCCTAACATAGTCGGTACATGATATTTAAGACACAGACTTAGTGATATGCACTAGTGTTCAGAATTTTGAAAACACAATTTGCAATTCTGAAATAACAAATGCAGAGTTCCCTCTTTCTTCAAACATAATACTTCTCATTTAAACCAAAAAGATCTATTCTGGTCTCATGTGTCCACAAAGCATTGTTCCAGTAGCCTTCTGGCTTGCCTATGTGATCTTCAGACAATCTTTTTTGGAGAGCAGTGGTTTCCTCCTTGCAACCCTGTCATGCACACTATTGTTGTTGTTGGACTCATGAACATTAACATTAGCCAGTGTGAGAAAGGTACGTAGCTACTTAGAAGTTACCCTGGGTTCTTTGTGACCTTGCAGACTATTACATCCCTCTAGGCATGATCTTTGTTGGTGGACCACTCCAGGTGATGGTGGTAATGGTCTTAAATGTGATTAAACTGTGAATTGTGGAATGACCAAGCCTAATATTTTTGTCTCATTTCGTTAAGTTGGTTCTCCTTATCTACTTTTAGGACTTTAGTGTGTAAATCTCAGAAAGTTTTGGGTCAAATTAAAGTAGAAATATAGAAAATTCTAAAGGGCTCACAAACTTTCAAGCACCACTGTATAGTACTTTCACACTGAATATGTCTGAATAAAATGACAGCAACTATTAATAAGACATATGAATGTAATCTTCTACACATTCTTGCAAACCTTATTGTACATAAAAACTAATAAGAATTCTGTGGATTCTGACCTTCTGAAGCAGGTCCTGGAAGTGCTCGATAATGACAGCAAATGACTTGCCACTCATGGCAAAGTGATACTGCTCCTTTGGCTTCTGTTCATCCGGCCTATCCTCCATGCTGATCTCCACCTCCTACATCAGCACATAGAACATTCTATTACAAACAAGCACAGTTCTTAGGAACAAAGCTTCAGTAAAGCCAGGCTCTCGAGTGCAAATGTGAGAGCAAATATGCTTGCTAAAATAACCTTTTCCTTCAAAGCTAGGCTTTACTTTGCTAATACTAGGATCAATAAATATAGTGCAGATTCTGAATGATTGCCATGGTGGCTTAATTTTAGGCAATGTTTGCTTTACTGGATGGCACATTGGACCCACAGTGGAGAACAATTCGCTCATTCAATTATTTACCCAATTCCTGCAACCTAATCACACTGCCGTATTCCAAGTCACGCTTGCCTTTCTTCTGCTGATGCCAAAATGACTGACCAGGCTCCAAATCAAGAACTCCGCAACAAATGAGAGTTTAGGAGTGTTGGACTGTGGCCTTCTGTTCCCGAAACAAGAGCTTGGGCTGACAGTTGCAGGTGCACTGTTACGGTCTGTCCAGCAGAGGGTGCACACTGACCTGTAGTGTAGCAGCCTTGCTGGAGTGCTTGGTGGGGTTGTCGGCGTAGCGCCAATTGATCTTGGCGGCTTGGCCGTCTTTTGGAGGCAGGGCGTCTGCGATGATGACTCGATCCTGTGGGGGGATCATGCCGCAGTCCCGTGCCACTGAGATGGCTGTCAGCATATTATCACCTGTGTAACAGAGAGAGAAGACTCAACATGAACCTCAATAGCAATGGCATGAGATTCTTTAAAAGGTCAGACCCTGCTGGCAGGCCTCCAGTACCCCTCATGACATACTTTGGGTAATATACAGGTTGGGCTGCGCAGCTCAATCTAATAGTGTGATTAGATTCACAATGGCGCATTGAGTCCTAGCTGAACTTTGGAGCTCTTTGTCGGTAAGCCAGAGCTGAGATCTTTATTAGTCTGGATTCCAGGAATACCTAATGAACCTGGTGAGAGTGGCATTAAGCTGCTGGAGTCTGCACACTCAAAGCAGCTCTTAGCTGTCGCTTCACAGCTCGCTCTCAGTTTGTAAAAGGTCAATTTCGACTGTTCATGTAGAAGGAGCCATCTTCTGCAAGATGAAAGCACCCAGTACCTGTAACCATGACTGTGCGGATGTTGGCCCGTCTGAGATCCTCTAGCACGCCGGGAGTCTCAGCCTTCAACTTGTTCTGCATGATGATCAGGCCCAGGAACTCCATGTTGGTCTCAATATGATCCCTATGGATTCAAATCAGTGCACGTCAATACAATCAAAACTAGCTACATAATTAGAGGAAGAACAAAGTTTAACAGGGGTGTAAATAACTGATCTGAGAAGAAATTGATTCAATCACGATTCGACTAGATTATTTGGATATTTAGAATTACTGATAAAATTGCATGCAGTACAAAAATATCAGAATAAAAACAATTTTTTAATCACATTATTAAAATAATTAATAACAAGGCTAATTATAATCATAAATAATGGTTACTTAAAATTGTAACTAAATATGGTGTTTTATTGAGACCTGTAGTGACAAACCAACTCAGTCAAAGACCATGCATACACTCAAGCAACATCAGTCCTAAACCAGTCCATACAAACACATGGTGTAAGGCAAATCAAAGGGCTGACACCAGCTAGCTCCAAGTTCTCATAGGAGCAGAGAGAAAATACTGGGTGTTCAGTAATACCTGTTAATGTTTTGTACTTTATGCCAGGTGAGTTTGGATTCCAAGCGTCTGTGCGCCAAGGCAATGACACGGAAACCCTGCTTTGTGTAGTCCTCCAGTACCTCTGCAAAGTCCTGTGGCACTGTGGAGCGTTGGAAGAGAACCAAATTGTAGAGCGGAAAAAAATAATATCATCGTAAACTAGTTCAATGGCAAAGGTCCAATAACATCTGAATTATAAGCCTGCAGGTTAACAGTACTTAACAGTACTACTTATAAGCCTGTACTACAGTTAACAGTATCCAATTCAACTAACCAGTCTCTCTTTTGCATAGACTTGCCACCACTTCGGGTGCCCCCTTAAGGTAGGCATCCATCCGCTTCTCTCCAAGCAGCCGGGCCACCACACTCATCCTTTGCAAAGCAGAAGAGAAGGGGCACTGCCGCACAATTCCGATCTCGTAGGATGCCTGAAAGCCACAAAATTAAAACAAGCTCCTCCACATTGTTATCTAGCTACAGAATTGAATATGTGATGACTCAACTACTCACCGACAGCTCATACAGCTCCTGTAATGCAGCCCAAACAGTAAGAACAAGAATGTCAGTGATTGATTCAGGAGAAAAAAATGATCACTTCTATAAATGCAGCGTGACAGTCATTAGAAAATGTTTTGATGAAGTGTACAGCTCAGATAGACAAACGCACCATGTCCTGCTCTGGTGACATCACAGGTTCTGGAAGCAGCTGCTTGGGTGGACGTACTACAGTTGGCATGATGCGGTTATGTAGAGAAGTCTCCTCTTCTGTGGCCTCTTCTAGGATCTTTGTACACAAACAGCAGAACAGTACACATTATGGAAATTGTGCTGAATAACAGGTTGAGTTTATTACAAAATATCAACACATTTTAGATGACATACAGTGTTTGAGAATGCTTGAGACTTTGAAAAGTTGAACAAGAACTCACCGTTAATAATTACTAAATACATACACAAAAGTGTATATATGTATTTCTCACCATAAGGCAGGTAGAGAAGTAAAGGTCAGATATGGTCCCCCTTCTAACTGTATCATGTAGCATCTAGTATGTCAAAATACTGACAAAATAGCTTTACATTTTTATATATTGTCTTATTTTCTTGGTTTTTTTTTTAGATACTATGTTGATAACCATTAGTTAAGCTGTGTTTCAGGATAACCGGACATTATAAATCATTAGTTCAACTTGGCATATCTTAAATATACCTTGAAATGATGACATTTTTCAAAATATTTAGTTATTTTCTTGATTTTCTGAGACACTATGTTGAAAATAATTAGGCAATAACAACAAATAATACACTACACTTAAAGAAAGCAATTATTTCAGGTTAACCTGACATTATAAAGCATTAGTCCAACTTAATAAGTCTATATACTTACTATATACATAATTCTTTGGGACAACAGACAACATTCAATAGATTTATCCTTGGAGAGATCCTTTTGGCAAGTTAATTGCTTTAAGATACACAAGCAAGGAAGGACTAAACAAGCTTAAACCCCTTAACACATCACCAAAGTGGACATGGCCCAAATATGGGCTGGTCCAAGCTCTTTACATGTCTGGACTTGTCTCTGAACTCAGTAAGACAGCTGTAACAACAGGTACAAACCCAGCCAGTGGCCTCAAACATCTTCAGGTCCAGAGGGTCTCCAGAGAGCTGACCCTCAATCTTGGTGAGTGAGTGACAGGTGGCCATGCAGGCCACAAAGTGAGACTTCACCAGACTCTCTTTGTAAGCATTCTCCTCTGTGTGATGGAAGCTAGGAGGTGAGAGAAAGAACAGGATCATTACGACAATACAAGGAGCACACTGATACCCCAAGGGCCAGTTTTAGAAACACAAGGGTTTAAAAGAGCATCCTAACTGAAAGAAACATGGAAACAAAAGCATAGCGCTCAAGCCTGTGACCATTCCCAAACAACCACTTATATTACGAGTTACGACGCCCACCTTCTGTTCTCCACTCTCTGAACACCCCACATATCCAGACCGTCTTCAGTCAGCGTGCCCGTCTACAGGAGAAAGACAGAGAGCGTGGACAAAGCAAGTATGAAAGGTCATTCCAGCCAGGCAGAGGAGAAAGTCACCTGTTGATCCAGGCCCACAATATTCCCCTTTTCTCACAGCAGTAGGTTAACTCATTTGACCTACGTTATAATAATGATGTATGTTTTCAAAATATGTCAAAATAATGACTTGTTATCTTGTAATAATGACTTTCTATGTCAAATTGACTTATGTTCAAAACATTGACTTGGCATCTTAATATAATAACTCATCATCCTTAATATGACCCATTATATGACCCATTATATGACTCATTATATGACCCGTTATATGACCCGTTATATGACCCATAACATCTCTGAGATCTGATGTTAAAATAATCAGCTATTAAATAATTATTCCAGGACACAGCAAGTCATTATTTCTCCATAATAAGTTGATATTTTGATAAAGAAAAGTCTTTTAGTCTTTTGACATAGCAAGTCATTATTAGGAGACACAAGTCATTGTTTGTATTTAAGTATGTTTGCATTTTTGTAGTATGTATTTTTTTTATCATTTGGCATATAAATCAAGCACACAGCAAAATAGGACAAAGACCATCAGCACAAATATTGCTCCCATACTATATAAAAGTCACCAGGGAAATGATATTAAAGTAAGTGAAGGTGAAAAAGGCTATAGGCTTGCAAAACAAGACAAACAAGACAAAGTATATCTGCGGGCCGGACTGTATAATGATAAAACTGTTCTCTGATGAAACTTATGTTTACGTATCCTATCAAAAACAAACTGTTAACATTACATTGTGAGAGTGCGATCTCCTAAATAACTCTCCATCAACAATTACTTACCCTTATATGTAATAAATGCAAGACAGCGGTCAAACTTACCTTGTCGAAGCAGATCAGGTTAAGCTGGCCACAGATGTTGATCCGCTGTGGGCTGATGCAGAAGATGCCGAGCTTCTTGAGGCGCCGCTGGGCATACACAATGCCAGCTGTCATGGCTGCAGGCAGTGCAGGGGGCACTGTGATAGTGACGATGTCCAGAGACTCGATGATGATGGTCTTAGCTGGAACCTGTGGGAGTATGAAGTTCGATGCTCGTTTTGAACATTTATCTAAAAATACAAACTGCATCACTTTTACTTCTAAAGTACTTTTAATGCTTTACTTCTCCCAAGCTACACAGGGGAGGCAGCAGGCTGTAGCCAAAGATCATGACCAAACTACTCGACTCGAGTTTAAGAAATTGTAAAAGACTGAATGAGACAATGCAATACCTTGTGCATAATGCTCAGGACAATCGAGTAGATAAAGCCGATGGCAGCCACTCCCACCAGACAAAGCAGGAACATGTAGGCATCTCTGTACAGCTTAAAGTCTGTGGGCTTAGGGTACAAGATGGAACGAACCAGCTGGCCCTTGGCAGTACTGAACCCTGGACAAAAGAAAGCTTCATGTTACATGCATGAGACCACATGCACTACAGAGATAAGCACGTTGCATACACAGTGGTTTACTGTCACAGGGCAATTCTATCAACAATTTGAAAATTTGAGTGGTCTAATGTAAAATGTGCAGTTCTAGAGAAATTGACACAGTCTGTTGAGTCACAATTGTTCATAGGAACCAGATGTCTGAATCATTGCTGAATGCTTCTAAAAGCCACACGACAGGAAGCTGTTACACAAAATAGTTAACATGTTGCTGCATTTTCCAGAAGGATTTGCCCCAAACTGTATTTATAAAAAAACAAAACATGGCAGAAAGGGACATGCAGGGTAAAATAATAAAAATAAATAAATAAATAAATAAATAAAGCAACTGCAAATATCTAAAATCTAATTTATCAAGCATTCCGTGTTCTGAGAATACTAAGAATGTTATAGTAAGAATGCTATAACATTATTAAAGTTATTTCTAGACATTCTTTTACCTGAGACATAATACAGATAATTTGACTTGTCAAGAAATAAGCTAATACTGTATAAGACTATTTCTCTATACAAAATGACTTAAGTCATGAATATCTAAATATATGCCAAACAATCGCAAAATAGTCTATATCGCATAACATTCATACTGAGGCCTACTGCATATATGGACTAGATCTAAGATGATTTCACTTGCCAATATATCATTTTTTTGCAGTGCAAGGCAAAATAGTACTAAAAAACATATTTCAGATTTAGTATTAATTTAATATTTTCAGTGTTACTTACAAAAAAGATACACATCAATTAAAATGCCAATGGTTCTGTTCTAGCTATCAGGACCCCTGGTTCCCATCACCATCATTGCAAATCATCAGAACATGAAGGGGGAAAAAAATGGAATTTGCCTGCTATCACCAACTTGGTGAACATAAATGTAATATTTTTCTTTGGCTATCCATTTTGTTGAAATGCCCCTCCAGCAAAATATGCACTAACAATGGAAGACGACTTCAGTTAAACACCATATCTAGTTGTTTTAGCCTACTCTGCAGGAGTGGTCACAGTAGGTCAAGGAACAACAATCTGAGACTGGACTACAATAACATGGCTAGTTTATGAAGCTGCTGGAGTTGTAGCTAATGAAAGATACAATACATTCCTTTGTTGGACACCGAGAATAGAGAAAATAAGCCAGCGAGTGCAGAGATGACTGAGAACTGAGAAACAGAGAATGGAGCACTTGAGGGGGGAAAAAAATGAAGGAAGTAAGGAACGTTACTGCTAGATACAAATATCCACTGGATCTCAAGACTTTTTAAATGTAATCAATTAACATAACATTTTAAATGTAGCTCAGAGTTTACATTTACATCCACAGAGCTAGTAAAGAAGTGCTGTTTGCTTTAATGGCCACTTACCGGTCCTCACCACCACAGCCTTGACCAGTTCTCCAGAGTAGAAGCGGGTCTGGATGACGTTGGTGCCGCAGAATAGTGTGTGTCTCTTATGCTCATCCACGTTGTACACCTGGTCATCATCTGCCCCCTTCTCACCCGGTGAGGGGTTGGGTAGGTTAGTCTTAGTGACGGGCACACTCTCACCTAGTTAGCAGAGAAAAGAGAGATTTTAAGGAGAGACATTTATTTTAATTCTTTACTATTATGGACTTTAAATTATGTGATCTGTGTTCACAAAAAAGAGTTCAAAGAGATAAATTATGTTGTATGAAATGAAAGAAACAATTCAGACAAATTTGTGTTTGTTGACAACACTGCTGCTTACTGGAATGGAACACTCTAACCAAGAAAAAAACAGAAAAATAAAAATAACACTGGATGGGGTGAATCGGCACTGATATTGAACACGTGATTTAGCTCTTGAAACAAATCAGCATCATCTGGTGACGTCATGCAACAATATGGCCAGTAACCTGTTAGCATGCTCTCATTGACGATGCAGGTTCCACTAATCAGCACCGCGTCACATGGCATGATGGTCCCGTTGCTGGGAATGACCATGACGTCACCAGGCACCAGGTCTGTGGACATTGCTTCTTCAATCTCTGTATGAGGACAGATAAGAGAGAGAGAACGAAAAGAAGATGGGGACAGAGGAAAAAAAAGGGAGGGTGAGGTGAAGTGGGGGTGGAGTAAGTGCATCAGTACCCCAGACTGGCTCAGCAGTTCCCTGATTACCCACGCTCCTGTGCATGGCAGAGAGAACGCTGACTCATCATGGGCAGACACCACTGCACCAGGCGCCCTTCAGTCAGGTAATCCAGCCTTGCAGCACTGCCCTCTAGGCTCTAGATGCATATGCGCTTTAAATACTACAGCTTCTGTTTTTACTCTCAGGATTTTGCATAAACACATTGTTCAAATGGATTTAGGGATCAGAAGAAATTGAACGTGGAACATGAAACATACCGTTATTGGCTCTGCAGACTGATACACGAACAATACTGTGGGCAGCCACCATGTCGTGCAACATGACGTATTGCTACAAGAAAAAAGAAAAAAGGAACACAGATTGGACATGTATGAACATCCGGTACTGGTCAGCAATCCCTGAAAACCACAGGCTCAATGTGTAAAAAAATGTCTATGCCACACTTCAAATGTATTATGTTGTGTTAAGAAACAACGTCAAACCAAATGGCACGTGTGTCAGAACAGACTGTTTCATGGGAGCAATCTACGTTTCAGCAAAGCATACTTTGGGATTGTTGTATTTTGAGCAGTTTCTTTCTATGAACTTCTGTAGGGTTGCATTCAATATGCCTTTGTACTAGGGCCTGACACATATGAAAATTCTGTGCTCATACCGATACTCCTTTTAGGAGGCTAATACTTTAGCAGGCATCCTTTGGGACAGGCTAAAAGAGCGCTACTCACCTTTTTGATGGTGTAGAGCGAGGTAGCTATCGATATGACTGACATTAACACTATAGCCATAGCGTAGTAGTAGTATTCGTCGACACTCCACAAGATAACACTGAAGAGCTGGAAGATGTAGAAGGGGTTGAGGACCTGAAAGAAAGGGCAAAAGCAGGAAAGAAAACTTTATGTATGCACCGTTTTCAAAGAGCACTGAGAGTTCAAAAACAATGGGCCTCATTCACCAATATCTTCCTAAATTTGTTGTCAAGAATGATCTTACAAACAAGGCCATGTCTGCACCTTTGTGCTACTGAGTGTTCTTGGATTCTGTTATTACCTAAGAACTAAATCCAAATACGGAATAACTGTTGATTGTTAGTATATTCCTAAAAACTGCATAAGTGGGTTTAAGAAGAAATTTCTTCTTAATAAGAGTTGGATAGTGAGGCCCAATGTGTTAACGCTGAATTTTATTTATTTCCCTTTTTTCAATAAGCTACTTTACTGCTTTTAGTAAATAGAGTGTGTCATTAGCATAAGCATTAGCTTGGGGGACTTTACAGTCAAAATCTCCACATGAAAACTATTTTTTTGTTTTTTCTGTATTCTCTTACAGGATTTAATCTTCATCATTATACATGTGAATTAGGCCAGCACTTACTGGCTTGACAGGGGTCACAGAGAATACAAGTAGCTTCCCTGAGTGCCCCTATCCTTGAGAGAAACCCTTAAAACTCCTTTCTCATAGCATATAACAACAGATATCATGACAAATTTGCAAGAGACTGACAGAACCTAGCATGATTTCTGTAAATCATTTTACAGCATAACAGTAAAGTCACCATAATCTTTATAGGTGCACATGTGCACAGTCAATCTAAATTTATTGGAACTGGATGTGAATAAAAATCACAGTGCAAGCATAACACACTTACGACAGTTCTGAACCTCTCTATGGATGAGCTAAAAATAACGACATGCCATATTTCTAATTTTTTTCTCTACAACTTCATTTATGTTGTCTCTCTCAAACAGAATAGGTTAATTTAATGCAATTTAAATTTAGTCCATGCTTGTTTAGATTAAACATTAAACTTGTACCATAACCTGACTCTCTTACCTCCTTGATTAGCAGCTTGAAAAGGGAAGGCACTTTCACAGCAATTTCATTCACTCCAAAAAATAATGTCCTGCAAAAGACCAAAACAAATAGCAAAATACATATCAAAAAGTATATACCATATTCTGTTCAAGAAGCAATCCTATAAAGTGGAAAACCTTTATATATACGCCCATGTGATAAATATTCCCACTCATGTTTTCCTAATCTGGTCAGGTTGGAAGCTAGTCTGGGTTATATAGGTCAGATTAAGGCAGGCCACCAGAGGAAATATGCATCACATCCTCATAAAGCATAGGTCCCAGATCTCCTGCCTGGTTACACATGCCCTGACAAATCTCTAACCAATTATAAGGACTTGCCCCAACAGACCAAATACACATCAAGTACCCTACTGAAGTGCTAGTAGTCTTTCAATAGCTCCTCCCACCTTCAAAAGTCATCAGAATGTGGTTTTCTTGGTTTTTCAACTAGAAGGTTGACACACTTGCAGGATGTGGGTAGCTTAGATAGGTACAGATAATAAACAAACCCTTCCTGTACTAGAACGAGTGTATTAATGCAAAAACAAAAAAAGGGGTTACCTGTATTCCTGCTGGTCTTGGCTAAGGCCGCCGCTGTGCTCCAAGTGGATGCCGGAACATCGCACCCCTAGATCCTCCAGACCCCTGTCCTCAGCAGAACATACCATCATTAGGACAAGCCAAATACCCTAGAGGTGTTCTCCACTTCATTTAACACTTCAAAAATCAAAAGACCAAAAATGCAGAGGAGAAAACAAGTTGCTTACGTTAACACTTCAAAGTTCTGGATAGCGTCATTCCAGTAGTACTTTGCGCTATGGAGTGTAAAATACCGGATCTGTGAAAGGGAAGACAGAGCGGGGGTTACTCAGGAAAATGCTAGAGTTACAGAGATGGCCCTAGTAGTTTTAGCAAAATGCTGGTAGTCATGTTTAGGTACAGGTGTACCTGCTCAGACTGGCAGTGTGCATATTTCTAATACCTCAGTCAGACTGTGTAGGAGGGTGTGCATACAGGCACTAGTACTTTTGTCTGGAACTTCCATGGGCGTGTATCAGATACATATGTGTCTGTGCATGTGCCTGACTGCGAAAGGTAGCAGGTAAAAGTACCTGTACAGGCTGGTACTCGGCATATTTCCTGATGAATCCATCAGAGGGGTGGGGTGTGTAGCCGTTGGCCATAGGTGTGGTGGTCTGAGAGTCCAGGCTCATGTAAGGGTTCCTCCCTGGGGCCAGCATCACACGCACCTTAGCCCGGAACCAGCGTCTGAATTCATCCTGGTGTACATATGAGCCAAAAACACAAAGATGCATATTTCTTACTATAGTTCACTTACAACAGATTTACATTTGGATAGAATCTAACAGCCAGTCCAGTTAATAATAATAATAATAATAATAATAATAATTATAACAACAACAACAACAACAAGAATAGTATTTTGTGTGGGAACCAACACATACGGTACTCCGGAGCAGCACCACTTCGGCATCTCGGACAGTGGTGCGGGTGCAGGTGGCCTTCACGCACCACTCGGGCATCCAGTAGAGCAGCAAAAGCAGAAAGCCTCCCGTGCACAACACCCCCACTGCGACCAGAGCCAGCTTCCAGCGGCATAGCTGGTACCCACTCAACTCCTGCAACACAAATGTGATACATGAATGATACAGTCGTTCAGTCTATGCTGGCATAAAGTTCATTAGCTACTTAAAGAACTCTTTAAAGGTGCCATAAAATTGAAAACTGTATTTACATTGACAGTTCAGTAAAGAGAGTTCGGTACATAGAACTGACATTATTTTGAACCTCAAACATGGTTGTCTCTCCTTCAAATACAAATCCTACACTTCCAAAGAAGAGGACGGTAAAATTGAACAATTCCAAAATCCTAAATGTAACCTGTCGTACCAGTGTTGACTCATTAACATATACATCACCAAAATGTACATACGAGAACACACTATGCAAAGAAATGTTCTGTTCCAGGCTGTGAAGAAAGCAAACGGTCAACAGACAAGACTGATGTTCATCTTTAAACAAGACTAAAGTTGGGTTCCTACTCACCAGCTTCTTACTCAAATGCCTGTTCCGTCTTAAACGCTACAGCTTGTGCAGATGCCAGAATGTGACATCTGTGTCACCATTTAAGGTGGGATGGAGTACTTGCAAAATAGGCTGGCAAACAGAAAGTCAACTCACATCTTGAATAAAATCATGAACAATTTAAATTAAGAGTTGTTAGTTTGCTTTGCATATTTCACTCCGGCCAGTTTCTCAAACCTTGGGCAATATCAAGCAGTTTTACTCAGAGTTTGAGACTAAAGAGAGAGCAGTTCAAATCAAATCTAATCCAATTTATTTATATAGCGCTTTTTACAACTGATGCTGTCTCAAAGCAGCTTTACAGAAATTGAGTAATAATAATTCATTAAGGAGAGAAAAGAAAGAAGCCCCCGGTGAGCAAGCCGAAGGCGATGGTGGCAAGGAAAAACTCCCTCAAGCTGGAGAAAGAAACCTTGGGAGGAACCAGACTCACACGGGGGGACCCATCCTCCTCTGGTCAAAACTACATTTTAAAATTGTTCAAAGCAACATCAATTGAGTGTCTAATTATGCTGATCTAATTGTAGTGGTGACAATGACACCAGTTCCACCTTTACTACTAACAGCAACCTGTAAGTAGCAGCCTGGGGGGTTCAAAGTTTTATTTACTTTGTGTGGTTTGTGTGGTTGTGTGATTGAAAGCAAGTAGCTAGTACAGGTAATGCTGACTTTTAGCAAGCACCAAACAACTAACAATAGAATAGCTAACTAAATGATCATCATCTCCCTGTAAACCAGCCAATCAGAGCAGAGCTCATCAAATTATTAATGAGCTCAACAAAAAAAATGGACAACAGCTTGTTGCATTCTAGGGCCAAATCATGAGGTACAAATAAGCATGTAAAACCACATCAGGGCACTTTCACCCTGGCCAAATGCTAAATAAATGCATTCTATAGCACCTTCAAGTATTAATACTTCCTCATTACTCTACATAAATATATAAGTTAATGTATTGCTGTTGATGCACCCGTGTAAATAATGCAAGATGATGAGATTTCCTGTTTGAAAGTACAATTTTAATCATCAGCTCCCATCTTCAAACCTCCACTAAAATAGAGAGGGGTTGCACCACCATCCCACATAGCAAGTCCATGTTAGTACATGCTTGCTTTGCCTCCAACATTGTTTAACTGAAAAACTCCATATGGAAGTGGTCACATTGTGGTCATGTGGGGGACAACAGTCACCCATCTGCATGGGACTATTCCTCAAAAAAGGCTACATATACTAAAATACATATGTGAATGAATGCTAGGCACAGAAGGGAAAGCTAAAATCAGCAACACTTGTTGACTGGAGAACTCCAAACCTTTTTAAACCACCGCATTTTGACGCAGGCCTTTAAAAGAAAACAAATCCTGCAAGTTTAAATGCACTACTGAGCAAAAACCAACAAAATAACCTTAGCACCCATCCATATATATTGCCTTCCCGTTAGACACAATACGAGGTTAGGAAGCAAGCCAACATCTGCCGGCTGCATTCACCTGTTATTTTGTTATTTCGCTTTACTGTGTACTTCAACTATGCTGGATTCATTTTCTTTCAACCCTGATTAAGGTCTGCATGCTGAATCAAGTTAATTAGAAATGAAGTTTGGAGTTCTTTGGTCAACACCCGTTTCACTTTCTCTACAGTTCCTGCTTTTTTCACCAAGCACCTTGCTGAACAGTGAACTCCCTCAAACATGACTTCTAGGTACAGGCAGGGATCTTACCATCTCATCCTCCAGTCCCTTATTAACAATCTTCAGCTCCTCCCTCTCCATCCTGCACTCCTGTTCCTCCTCCTCTCCGCTGGGCACTGCTGCTTACCTGCAACCATGCACATAACTGTTAAACACTGTTTGTGTGCGAAAGAGTCTGTGAAACGTGGAACGCCTCACAACAGCTGTCATATCACTGTGCTCCATAGACAGGCTCCTGACCTCAGATCACACAGTCATACACGCATAACTTCCCGTACGTCCCTTCACTGACCTCTACAGCTGTGTGGCATGCTGAGAGCGATTTCCCACAAAGGCCCATACAGACTTTCTACACTAAGGCCAGCAAACGGCCATCTACTAGTGTTCTCCCTAATTTACACAAACACACACCAGAGGTGTGAACCTTGAGTCACATGACTTGGACTTGAGTCAGATCAAGTCACAAATTTAAGATCAGGCTTGACAGGATAAAAAAAAAACAGACTTGCAACTGAACTTTGACTTGAACACCAGTGACTCAAAAGTCAAAGTGGAAGAAACGTGGAAAATAGCCTCTACGTAATAAGCTACATTTCATGTTCAGTACCGGTTCTCCTTATGTTTATCTTTATGCTTTCCTATAGAATGAAAGTGAAGACATCAATCTATAAAATAGCATTCATGGAATTACAGTCTACCCTAAAACCCTCCAAAATGGAACTTTACAGGAGGATAAAATACCTTATAAAGAAATTTTATTATAAGCAGTTTTGGACCAATTCTATAGGTCTGTCCATTGTGAATTTTCATTATATTGAAAGGGAACTACAGCTTTTAAACTCTGCTTAAAAAAAAAAAGAAGGGCTTTTTATGCAAATAAATATATATTAGAGGTGGCGATATGGCAAAATATAATATTGTGATAAATCAGGAGTACATGTAGTATATCAGGATATTTGTTTTAGATATCTCATCAGTTGGAACTGTTAAGTGTACGCCTGTAGATGCCCTTGAGATAAGGAAGAACATCCATTTAGCTGTGGGTGTAAAACTCAAAACTGAGTCTCAATCTGTTGCTTTAGTTGTTTTTCTGCAACACCTGACATACTAGAATTCTGGCCCCAGGTAGTCAAGGAAACTTAATGTGGGCAGTGGATTGGGCAGCGGAAAGGGGTTGATGTTCAATCATTGGTGTTCAAGAGGATTCAATCGTTAACAAATCATCAGTAATCAACATCAATAATGAAAATATTCAACTATAAGGTATTCTTATTGCTGAGTTCAACAGAAGTGACAAGAACTATTTACACTTTTCATGTGTAATTGTGCTTATTAACATGACTCGAGACTTGCTTCTGCTGCCTCTGGACTCATCTCGAAATGTACCTGTACAGAATCGGGGCTTGAGACTCACCTGTACAGACTTAGGATTTGACTTGAGACTCGCCTCTACTGAGTCAGGACTTGTGACCTGCATCTACTGACTCTGGACTCCTCTTGAGACTTGCCTATATTTTGATTCAAACTCAATATGAAATCTGCCTCAACTAAGTCAGAACGTGAATTGAGAATTGCCCGTAAAGACTGAGGACAACTAGAGAGTTGTTTGTACCGATTTAAGACCTAATTCATGTCTCCTATGTTTGAAAGATGCACACCTGGAGAAATCTGAGCGGCAATTGCTTGTGACTCATCTACCAACCAGGAAATCATTTCCAATTGGAAAATTTGCTGGAATGGCAAAATCAGGTTTAAAATCGGGCTAAAAAATTGTGTGTCGTGTCAGGCTTTCCTCGTTACTTGTAACACACTGACTTCAAAAACACACACACACACACACACACACACACACACACACACAAAATATATAACACTGCGGTCTGAGTTAAGGTTAGTGGATCAGAGAAGATAAGATAACAAATATGTGACGACACTGTGCTCCTTGGCCTTGCAGTTTTCTAGATCAAGAATGGGAATATGACCTCAGCAGCCTTTGTGAGTTCAGCCTCTCATCTTAAAAGCCAGCTTGACATCAGAAGACAAGATAGGAGAGAAAGGAACATGGAGGGCCCAAGCACTAAACTCTCAAAATAGACACCACTGTAGAAAATTATGAAAGATGTCTACCTACAGTTGTGTTGACTTCCAATTTTAACATTTTGATCAACTAATTTCAAGATATAGTAACATGCTCGACAGCAAACGCGTCCACACAGACATAGATACACATTGTGTTGCTAGTTTCTCATATGGCCATTAAAGTGCAGCACATGTTCAGTCCAAGCCACAACATCTACCCATAATGACCAGGCTCAGCAAATGGTAGCTGCTGCCTCCTTGTCACTGGAGAAGCCGAATACCAGAGCTGTAGAGCAGGACAGCTGAAGCACAGCGAGGTACCATACACACCATTTGGGAAAACACAACGTAACCACAGTGTTCAGCTGTCATGAACAGCCAATAAAATACCTGGAATTATAGGCTCAGGAAGCGGTCCATCCCTTTTTTGTAAAGTATGTTGTTTGGGTTAATGATGACTTCGATATACGTGCTGCCAAAAGTTAAAAGAACGTCGATACTGAAATCTTGAGTATTTCTGTACTGATGCAGATCCAGATTCAGCACATCTCCTTTTAAAATTAATAAGCTTTAACCTGATTTCTTCAGTAGAGGCTCTTCGCTTAACATGAGGACCTAAAAGTAGGCCATCATGCTCAAACTTCTTAAACACTACTACCCTACAGCAACAAATACACAGCTAATATCCCCACATCCCCACATGTGATTAAGTGTTAATGCACAAGTGCACAATGTGATCAAGTTCAGGCTAATTGTGTTACAGTACTGGCTCAGATTTATTTAGTTTCCTCCCTCCCTCCACTGATATCAACTCAATACCAGTCCCCACACAGATATGCCATCCTTAACATGGACACACGGCAAAAATCTTTTGTGATGCTGATCCTGAAACAGATAATCCCTTTAATATCAATTAGACTACAGAATTAAAGCATTCCACTTAGATGTTCGAGCACCCCGCTCAAATACACCCAACACAGCATGACATATAAAACACAGCTTTAACACAACCTCTATTATCTACTCGTTGCTCTTTCGTTAGACCGGAATTCTATCAATTCTTTAAAATGTCTGCATAATACAATCATTAAGATGCAAACACAGTCATTCAGAGTAGTGTGACGTAAAATGGTTCGTTGTAGTGAAACTTGCCAATTCAGAACCGGTGTTGTTTTCGCCCGATGTGTACCTCTCCAGCATGGAGCGAATTTAAAAAAAATAAATAAATAAAAAGTGCTGTAGGTCAAAATCATCTCAAAACTACCGTCCAACAATGCCTCAGGCATCAGGCAGCATATTCAGTACTGTTCCATGATGCAGCTTTTTGAGACGTATAGTATACCATCACCATGACAGAGCATTTAGTCAAACCACAAGTGCTTAAAATTTAGGCTAAATGAGGCTACAGCTACCATATGACCTACTTCCCTTTATGTTATTGTGGCACTACAAACAACTTAGTGATACTTCAGGGTGGACTTTATTGGGATCTGATTCATTCTTCTGCCAACAATATACTATATAGCCTTTTCATCTGGTATCGGTCTGATAACAGTACTGGATATTACACCTGTGCCATCGCTAAAAGACACACTTCATTCACAGGTACTTCCTGCTTGGTAGTATTTCCCTGCCTGCCACAAATTATCTACCCGCCTGCCTAGTCTCCCGAACTGATAAAGACCTGGTAAAATAAAGCTGGGCTGAACACAATTAACAGTTTTTCTCTTTTCTCCGTCACATGCTGCCAAAATCTGCAGAGCTACGACATTTGCCAAAATATTTCTGCATAAAACCCATAATAGGGAGCCGCCCTTTGTGCGTGCACTGTCCTCTAGGGAATGTCCAACCTCAAGATGGAGCCTGTTTGTGATTGTGAGTGGGGAAAGACTATGAACGAGTCAAAAAAGACTCGTGAAAAGGGAAAAAAAAGAAAAAAGAAAAAAAAAAACCAGAAAGAAAAGGGTGCTGAAAAAAAGAAGAAGAAGAAGAAGGAAAAAAAAAAGAAAGGCAGTTGAGGTTCCTGGCAGGGCATGGTGCCCGGGCGCCTCAACAATAGGGCAGCAGGGAGGCAGCATGGCGGCAGCGCAGCCCTGCTCCCTGCACTCTGCCTTTGGCCCTGATCTTATCTGGCCCCCGCACCCGTACAACACACCACGGAAAGGGGAAATTTAGCTTAGGACCGTGCCCTTCCTACTATTTTAAACCAGCCGACCAGGCACAGCACGGCCACGTTCCAGTGTCATGCACAATTTATACGAATATTGAGAAGAGCTGACCTCCAGACATTTTTGCCCCCACTCTTTTCTTGTGTAGCGCTGGATGAATGGAAGGAAATAAAGCAATTGTACACTTGTGAAGTTGCTTGCTAGCAATTCCACAAAAGAAGGCAGTATCCAAAATCCTCGATGTATGGCTTCTAAAAGCTGCTCCCAAGAAATGAAATACAGAGAAGTAAACAATATTCTCAAATCAGAAGTACCTGCTTATTACAATACAAAACAAGCCACTAATTATTGGTGCGGCATCAGCAAGATTTTCACTTACAGGGTCTAGGGAAATCAGTATCAGCTGATCCTGCTGCTGAAGACTTTGCTGAAATGCAGATTTATGGCTTTAAATACCTTATGACTTTGTGAAGGCTGTGTATAAAGACATCAACAGATGCTGGGGATCTTCCCTGGTGTCGTTCTAGAATGTCTGTACTCCGGTCATTCTTGGCAGCTTCAATGGCTTTATCGGATTTAGATCAGATGACCGACCTGAACGAGAACAGCCGACTTCTTGGCCGTGTGCAACCCGCTTGCTTGCCAGGGCAGTGCGTTTTGGGTCATTGTCCTACTGCATGATGTTTTGAGGCATCTTGTTGAATCTGCGCAGACAAAATCTTCCTGTAGACGTCAGGATTTATTCTGTTGCTACAATCAGCAGTCAATATGGAAAATGGAATGGAAATGGAAATATGACATTGTTCCTGTGGCACCAAGAAAGTATCAGTAAAGTCTTCCAAATGTTTGTCTCTTCTCCCCTTTCAAGCTTGTTCCAGTCCTGAACAGGGCTCCTTTAAATGCTTCTCAGCATGCTGCAAATAGACAGCCCTGTTCTTGGGATTTGGTAGCTTGCTTCTTGTGGTGTGGGATCTGAGGTTCAGCAACTGCAGTTCTCTTCAGTCTTCGCCACATCTTGACCTAACCACGCAAGGCCGTACTCCAAATCTGTTAGAACATTGTTCAAGGTGTTTTTCCAAAACTGATGCTTACTTCATCCAGTACACGGATGGATCTAAATGGTCATTTGTTGTTGGTGAGATCATCTTTCTTCTTAATCGTGACACCTCAGGCTTGCTTGTTTTCTCAATGCTTATATTGTTCTACACCATGAACGCATGCCAAAGGACAAATGAATTCCTACCCGATAGCTTTAGACTTCACAAACATATGCGGTTCTCTAGAACCAGACAACAAACCCGCAAAATGTGCAACCACCCCTAAACAAATGACAAATGAGTCTCTTCCTTGACCATGAAACAACAAAACACTGTTACGTCTGTACACTTCTGGAGTTCACTCTAAATGGAAGTCTGGTATCTGAGGAACTGGAACTGTGGTAAGTAATGGTAATTCGCCCCTTAAAATCCCAATTTTCTGATAACTGTCTA